>VZZY01000985.1:367406-384801 GCA_013400335.1 Eurystomus gularis | reverse complement strand
CGCGCTGCCGGCTGGGGCGCCTGGCACCGCCCCTCGGCCCGGCCCGCGGCTCCGCTCCGCGGCCACCATCTTGCTGCAGCGCAGTGAAGAGGGCCTTGGAGCTCGTCGTGCCCAGGCACCTCCTGAAGGCCTGCGACGAGCCTCTATCGGTCTGGGTCCAGTTTTCTGTTGTCTGGCTTAATAACAAGCACGGGGCTTTTCCTCAACTCCAGACCCGTTAAAAGAAAAGAGTATTTTCATTTTATCCTTAAAAAAAAATGTTTCTATATGTATATATGCCTTTACAGATGTCCTTGGTAGTTCTTTTAACTTTTCTTTTTCCCATAGATGTATATTTTTGGTGTTAGAGTGGCCACACTAACTTAGTGAATGCGGTAGCTGATCTCGTAGCTCAAGAGCTGGTATTCAGTACTACTTTCCGATATTCATCTTTTCAGATGAATAGCTTTATCTCCAAGTATCTAGTAGCTGTGTTGCACATGCATACTGAAAATGTAAGGTTTAATCTCTACTAAATTTGATCTTAGTCATAGAAGAGATTTTTATTTCTAGAAGCACATGTTCCAGTCCAGTAAAATGCATGTTCTTGTATTTACCTCTTCTTGTGGAAATAAAAAAAGGGAAACAAAATGGTTCTGCAGTTAGGCTGTGTAGATGGTTTCTAGCTGTAAAGAGCTTTATGTGACTTACTGTCGTTTAGCAAAATCTACACCAGAAAGACTTCAAAACAGGACTTGTGCAGCTCTTCCCTGTCTTATAGTTTCAGCTGCAAATATACAAATGCAGAATCCAGTGTGACTTGGGGGCTGGGCAGCTGCTTAGGGTGTTTACCGTTTGGAGGAGTATTTATAGTAGCTGAATTAAAAAGTAAAGAATTCAAGGCAGACACACATGAGATTTTTTTTTTTTTTTTACTTGAGTTATGCTTGCTTGATAAGCCCATTTAAAAAAAATAAGTGTAGTAAACCAATCTTGTTATCAAATCAAACTGGCCTTTAAGGGAAAAGCTTATACCTTATTTGATTACCAGACAAAATTAGCTTTAGTAATCTTTGGGCAGAAGAGATGTTTTGATTATTCTACGAAAATGTAGTATATTCTCTGCCCAGAGAAATGTAGTAAGGTAAAAGTAGAGCTCCAGTAATGACATGAGAGAGAATTACACAATTAAGATGATTCTAAGTGTGTCTGTGCAGTTTCTGTGATACAATGTATGCCTGCTTCATTTCTCCTGAACTTGGTTAGGAGGATGCTCATTTGAGATCTGAAATGCTCTCCAAAAATAATATTATCCTGAAAGAGATGGTGATAATGGTTGTCTGAATCTAATACAGAGGTATGTGAAAAGTCTGGTGATCCTGTTATTTTTGCAATAGCTTTTTGTCTTATAATTTTATTTCTTTAAAATTTTTTAAGTAATTGAATCTTTCATTGTACACCTTTCATACCAGACACTGGTCTATACTGCCCTGATCCAGTTCCTTGTTTAGTCTTATCCATGCATGTGTAATAGTCTGACAAGAAAACTTATTTAATCGAAAAGTTCTTTCAGAGAGGTGACTAAAGGAAGATGCTTAATTTGGAGGGGAGGTCATTGTAATACAAACTTCTGTGAAAACTAGGTGATGAGTTTGCATACAGCCATCATGTGCTTTTGGGGTTTATATTTCTTATTTGTAATGGCTGACTGTAGTCGACATTTTCACTGTGGTGAGAGTTAAATGTCTTTGCATTCATGTTTCAGTCACTTGACTTGACTCCTTCAGGTTCATTAAAGGGAATTCCAAGCTCAATGTGAATTGTGAAATTCACTTTCCTGATAGAGGAGAAATAGGCTTTGTCCATATTTTTGCTCATTTGGTGTGGGACATGTAGAACAACTTGGGGAAGTATTATGCTCTAATGCTTGATACCTTTAGACTACTGGATAACATGCTGGTTTATCAATAGATTATTAGCTGTGTTGCTTCTTAGCAGCTTTTGTCCACAAAAATATATTTTTTTTCCATATCCACTGAGTAAGCAACAAACTCAGATAAAAACCTAAATTTATTTATTTGCAAAAAAAGCTTCGGTTTCTTTAAGGCTTCATTTTTATGTGGTAAGTGCCAGTTTGTCTAAATCACTTTCACATGGAACTAAGAAGTGATACTGCAAAACTTTAGGGGAGAATTATCTAGTTACTGTTTTGGAGAGGTTTCCCTCTTACATTACCTACACAAATATTCTCCGTATGTAATCAACATTTTGCAAACACCAGAGAATGGCTCTACAGTTATTGTACATGCTATGCCAGGATGCATATGGTCTGTATAGAACAGGCATACAGATTCTGTACATATAATGTATACATATAACACACATATAATATGTTAATGTTTATTTTCGTCCAAAGCTAAAGGTACTTCAGTTATTGTTAGTCCTTGACCAATTTTTGAACAGAAAATGTCAGGAAGTTGTAATTCCCCACTACACCTACACCCTATTTCTACTTTGAAGGTCTGTGCAAGATCTTGTTAATTACATTACGAGACAGTACCCATATAAACTTATTAATAGGAGGACTAAGACTTGCATTAAATGATGCTGCTATTCATCAAAATGAAATTGCTGTTTTAATTGTACAAACTGAGACCTTTCCTGAAATGCCTCACTGTGTCCAAAGAGTTTAAAATTGGAAATACCATACGACTGGCTTGGGGGTATAGTTTCTTGGACAGCAAAACTGAAAATGGGAATGCCAGATATATCTGTATAACAGTCTTTCCTAGTGTCAATTTAACCTGTATTGTTAAGGTGGATGAAATGTACCTGTTTGTAGGAACACCTAGAACTGATGTGTAGCTTTTAAAGTAATACTGAGTGTGTGTCTTTTTCCTTTCTCCAGTATGAAGTGGAACAGAACAGAATTTACCACCTGAAACTGCTGCTTCAAGTTCAGATCAGGAAAAGAATATATCACATTGTAACAGCAACTCAAGACCAAAGAAGAGGAAACTTACACTGAAGATACAAGGTTTGATTTGAAACAAGAAGTTTGTGCCAACTCAACAGCTTCAAAAGAGCACATCCCAATGCTGCTAGTAGTCTTTGTTTTCTCCAGTGCTGTATTGAAACTGCCCAGGGCAGCAGCACTTGCATTCTCTATTAGCTTGACAGATCACATTCTCGTGCTATCTTTTCTCTCTCTCTCTCTCTCTTTCTTTCTCTGTTGTTGGTTGTTTTGGTTTTTTTTTTTTTGATAATAGCAGTCTTCATCCTTAGAAACTTGTGCTGAAACAGAAGAATCGGCCAATACTACTGAAAGTGCAATATTTGAGTATCACTGCGAGGTTGGTGCATGTGTTACATAAAGAGTTGTATGTATGTATTCCTAAACTTAATAGGAAGCAAGTTGTCAACAGAAGAGTGTGGGTTTCGTTAGGTTTTTTTAACTGTTCCTTGCTGTTATGTTGGTTTAGTAGTAATACGATGAATGCTAGTTTAGTACTTGCAGTATGGTTCTGTTTAACTATACTTATAACACTAGAGAGCTGGGTATTAATGTTTCTCTCTTCTAGTAACAGTAGTGCTGTGGTTCCAATTTTTTTTTTTTTTTTTTAAATCAAATCACCTCTGTTTAGTTGTCTTTAAATTTTACTGCACAGGATTTTTTTTTCTTCCTCTGAGTACTTGTATTGGTGGGGTTGTTGCAGAACCAACTTATTTTTGAAAAGTATTTCAAACTCTAGGGTGACTAAGTCAGACATTTCAGCTGTTGCCTTCCCACAAGGGCATCTTCTTGTGTTTGGAATGTCCTAGGGCTTGCCTTCCTCAAAAAGTGAGGTTTCCTATATTGGAATGGTGCTGACAGGAACTCGTCCTTGCACAGTGCTTTCTTGTTAGATACTCTGAGAAAATGTGTCCTTTAAACATAGTCCACTGCATAAAAAGATGCAACTCGGGTGGCTTTTGTCCCTTGAGCAGTTTAGGCTCGACATGACGGGAAAACGTCTTTGCTGTGAGAGTAGCACAGCTCTGCAGCAGTTAACCCAGAAGGGTGGTGGGACTTCTGCCATTGGAGGAAGGCGTGCTGCCTTTGTCTCTTGTTGGCAAGAGGCCTTGGAGGAGGAGGAGGGTGGACTAGAGTTCTCCAGGAGTCTCTTCCGGGGGATCATGTTCTGCACGGATGTGAACCTAGTTCTGTTGGTTCATAACTGTTGCATTTTCTTAATTTCCTGTTTAATTTGGAAGAGCAGATGCTTTAGGTATTTTCAGGCTCTGGTGCACAACAGTGGATGTAGGAGTATTTTGAGGTAGAATACTTAAGTTAGAAGTTTGTTTTGGTGTTTTCAAGCTTTATTTTGATGTTGTATTTCTGGCCTGTTTTATAAATATGTTGCCTATCTAAATTGTAAGGATTATTGTTTTACAAACGCGTGACTATTTTGGTGTTTTTACTCTATTTTAAAAATGGTTAGAGTTTGCTTCTTACAATTACTTCCACAAGCTCTTTGTTATTCTGTTCTGTGGGTGTGGAGAAAGGAAACTTGTTTTAAGTAGAGTGGTTTTTTGTAATTTTTTTTCCCACGTGGTTTCTTTTAAACAGATGAGCTTTGATCCAAACCTGCTCCACAACAATGGACACAACGGGTACCCCAATGGTACTTCGGCAGCCCTGCGTGAGACTGGGGTTATAGAAAAACTGCTGACCTCTTACGGATTCATTCAGTGTTCCGAACAGCAAGCGAGATTGTTCTTCCACTGTCCTCAGTATAATGGCAACTTACAGGAGCTCAAAGTAGGAGGTAATGACGCAACTTTCAGAGCTTCTTGACTGAGTGAAGATCAGCCTTTTTCACTTGTCTTAGAAAATCCTTTTATCTTGTGGCATGAACAGGTACATGCTGTTGCTTCTGGTGAGCTAAAGGCATGATTGAATTAAAAATCTACCGCTCCTAATGAGAGACCTTTACAGCACCAAAACTGTGCAGCTTGTATTAGTACAGTTGAGGCTGTTCTGGAGAAGGTGTAGTGTTAGGTCAGACTTGTGTAACTGAAATGGAAGCAAGCACTTAGACTGTAGAAGAATATACCTCACGTATTCAGCATTGCTTTTCTTTAGAATTAGTTTGAAGGCAGCCAGTTGTTTTTCAGAATGGGAGGGTGCTGCTTCACGCTGCTAATTAATGTGGCAGTGAGGTTTCTAAAGTGTTTAATGTCATACGTTATGTTGTGTGAACTTCAGTGTGAAGTCTCCTGTGTAGTCAGGGCAGGGAGAGGGAATTACTGAGGGGCAAGCCATTACAATAGAGTAGTTCATTAGCAACAGAAGTGAATAAGCAGAATAACCAGAGAAATATTTCCAAATAGAGTGTCTTTCCTTGGTAACAAAAGCACCTGAGTTTTTGTTGTGTTTGGCTACAAGCAGTGAATTATCAAATGTAGCCAGTTAGTGATTTGAAAACACAAACACACCAAACCCAAACAAACTCTGTGATGCCATTATCATGTTTGATTGTCTTGTAGATGATGTTGAGTTTGAAGTGTCTTCAGATCGCCGAACTGGAAAACCTATTGCTATTAAATTGGTCAAGATAAAACCAGAAATACTACCTGAAGAACGAATAAATGGACAAGTTAGTGCCTGTTTTCTATACATGCATAATTTCCGTCCTTTACTCCTGTACAGAAGACTAGATTCATTAAGCGTGCATATTAACTACATACATTATGCGGTACACTGAAATATATTTTTGTTGTTCCGGTAAAAATTCAGAGGTTCAGCTCAAGCTCTTACTTAGTTCCAACCAGTTCTTAGAGTCAGCAGGTGTCCTGTGAGATTGAAGCCTTGCAGCGTGGCATTCCCTGTCGAGTTACGCTAGAAGTGCATCCCTGAGTGTGTAGTACAGGATACTGAGATTCATTTTGTATTCAACAATGCTGCTCCTGAAATGACTAGCAATGGATTTTTTTTTTGACTGGTAGGTTGTGTGCGCTGTTCCTCACAATTTAGAGAGTAAATCTCCAGCTGCCCCGGGTCAGAGTCCAACAGGGAGTGTATGCTACGAACGTAATGGGGTAAAGCTTATGCATTTTACTTGAACTCTTCACTGATCCATCGCTGTAGTCTATGAGCAAAAAAAAAAAAAGATGCAATTTAATGTGGACAGTTGACACTGCTAAGAACTGTAGTCCTTGGCCAAAAAAAAAATAGCATGCTTGGTAATTACTACAAACAGAAATGTTAATTTGACAGCTTGCTTGCTTTATGTCTGTGGAGAGCTTTATATAGAGCCAAATAGTTATTTTCCTCTTTACATAACCCAGCTTCATTAAGTTTTAAATGTTCATATATCCTTATCTTGAACTTTTAGAGTTTAGAATTTGACATTTAAAGGTGGCCACATACAAACCTGTCAACTTAAGTTGCTTGTTACAGACTCATCAAAACAGCATAATGGAAAAAAGAATGGTTTTGCATGCCGTGTTTGATAACTTTTGATTTTCTCACTGAATTTCTTTAATAGCAAAAAAAATGGTATTAAATAAAACTGCTAATCTTTCTTTGAAAAAACTATTCTGCAAATAGAGTAATATTAGTCAATATTAATTTACAGGAAGTATTTTACCTGACTTATACCCCAGAGGATGTTGAAGGAAATGTACAGCTGGAGACAGGAGACAAAATAAACTTTGTAATTGATACAAATAAACAGTAAGTTGATATTGCTTTTATGACTTCATACTTTTAGTAGTCAGGCAGAATTCATGCCTGTTCCAAGAACTGGTGACATTATGAAATGAAATCTTAATTTTTGCTCCAGTTTTGAGTTGTCAGGTTTGCTCTGTTGTTTTTTTCTTTTTTTTTTTTCCCCCTTCTAGTACTGGTGCTGTAAGTGCTCGTAACATTATGCTATTAAAAAAGAAACAAGCCCGCTGTCAAGGAGTAGTCTGTGCCATGAAAGTAAGTGATGCTTTAGCTTTAAGGTTTCATTTGAAAATGAAATGCTGTTCTGGAAAATGATGTTAAAAGCTCTTAATGCCCCAGATATATTACTTATAATGGTTTGGACCTGTGGGTGTAAACTGAGTGAAATGGTTTAAACAGCTAATCTTTGGTACTAATTCTCTTCTTAACAAAGGAAGGCCAATTTATTTCCATTTATATATTTCTTGTGGTAATCTGTTAAATGTATGCACTCATAAGTCTGCTATACTGGTATGTCATAATCTTTAATTGTGTTGGATAGAACCTGTAAAATTTTGTCTTGGTATGTTAAGAGAATAGGCAATTTATTAAACACTTTGTTCTGTTCTTAGGAAGCCTTTGGATTTATTGAGAGGGGTGATGTCGTGAAGGAGATATTCTTTCACTATAGTGAATTTAAAGGTGACCTAGAAGCCTTACAGCCTGGTGATGATGTGGAGTTTACAATCAAAGACAGAAATGTAAGATGAAATCCAGTAAAAACTGAAGACAAGATCCTGGGACATAACTGAACAGCTGTCTGTTTTCTCAGATTAACTTGTAAAAGGAGGGAGGGAGGAGTTTCATGGAAAATGTCTGTTGCTTTACCTCTTCTCAGTGGGTATTTGACTGATTTGTGCTTTTAGGGTAAAGAAGTTGCAACAGATGTTAGACTGCTGCCTCAAGGAACTGTCATTTTTGAAGACATCAGCATTGAACATTTTGAAGGAACTGTAACCAAAGTAATTCCAAAAGTACCCACCAAGAACCAGGTGAATTTCAGTAGTTCCTTAAGTTTGTGGCATAGTACTGATTGTATTGAATAGCAAACAGTAAAAGCATTCCACTTGCCCTGTAACAGTCTGCTGCAATAAGCATCGTGTCAGAGTAAAGGGGTAAGCTTGGGCTTGACAACCATTGTTAGCAATTACAATATGAAATTTTTCTAAAGGTTATAAAGAGCAAGAAGTAGGGTGATTATACATTGGGAAGTGTGTGTTTTCTTTAATGTTTCAAATACTTCCCATTGAATTTTGTGGGTTTAGGGTGTGTCTTTAAAGCAAGAGGATAGGGAAAGGGGGAGAAGATATTTGCTGGAATAGGCCTGACCTATGGCTTCCTGTGAGCATTAACAATTAATGTGTTTTTTGACAGAGATGACTTGACCTTTAATGTCTGGCTTTGAGGAAAGAGTGTATGTGAACACTTCCCTTAAGGTTTGAAGCAAGTCTGTACGGTTGTTTTAGGAAGATTCGCAGCAGGGATTTTGTGTGTTTTGAACACTTAAGAAAGACACTGTCTTTTAGAAGTGTTTTAACTATGGTTATAAACTTAATTTTTGAAATAGTCTTAATTTCTTTGGCAATACATGCTTAGTGCTTAAATACATGCATTTGGCTGTGGACGGTAAGTTACAAATTAGGAGTGGTGGTAGAAATGAAACATCGTGGTCTGAGTCCAGCAGGTGTTCGGTGTCATCCACGCTTCTGTTAGCATCGGTATTTCTGCCAGCTATTCTGTCTGCAGTTTTGCTGGGTCTTGTAGGTGAACTAACTTTTTCTGTTGGGTTTTCTGTCTGCTAGAGTGATCCATTACCTGGCCGCATCAAAGTTGACTTTGTGATTCCTAAAGAACTTCCATTTGGGGACAAAGATACAAAATCCAAGGTGACCTTGCTGGAAAGCGACCACGTTCGATTCAATATTTCAACAGACAGACGTGACAAACTGGAACGAGCCACCAATATTGAGGTTCTCCCCAATACTTTCCAGTTTACTAATGAAACTAGGGAAATGGCAAGTATCTATCTTTAAAAGTTTTTAATTTTTGTGGGGAAATGAAAATAAAACATGGAGGATTTGTCTTAAATGGTAACTTACTGCAAGAGTCACTAGTGTCTTTCACTGCCTTTTATGAAATCCAGTCCTCAGATGTATACTTCAAAGTGCTTAAACAATATAAAATTCATAATTAATGCTGCGCATCTTTCCTTTAAAAGAATAAAATTATCTACTGAGAAAATGAAATCATATTAGCAAATTAACCTTAGTTGGCCCTCTTGGAGTGGATTGCTGACTGGTTATAGCAGACCTAGGTAAGGCAATCTTGAACTATTCGTTTAAAAATTTACATGCTTCAGTCTAAATAGGTAACTACTCATGCCTTAGGAAAACTGGAAGAACCTGGGGCTACTCTGGTTCAGGCAGTGAAAAGTCTTAAGAAGCAAAAGAGGTAGTGTGTGCAGCTTTTGGATCTCGTGTTTTTGATCAGTCCACCTCTGTCTAAGGGTCCAGCAGAAGGATGGTAAAGAGCTACATTCTGTCATATACAAAAAACTTAGTGGATTACAGAGATAAGATGGATGTGCTAATCGGTATTAAAGAATATCTTTCAGTCCTGTAATTTGGAACATTGGTTCTGTTCCAACTAGACTGTGGATTTGCCTTCGTTTTCAATTGGAGTCCAATTACGTGATGCTATCACATCAGCATGCTGTGAATTAGGAACCCTTTGCCTTAAGAAAACCACTGAAACTTCAACTTCAGCCTCTCAGTTTTTGGCATTCTATCCTATAGACTTCTTATATGTCTACTCTGGCTAGACATACTTGCCTGCCTGAATTGAGCTGCCTTTGAGATGACAGGTATTGGCTGGTTCTAGAAAGGTCAGCTGATTTTCCTGGGCTTGCAAAAGCTATATATGAGAAGAACGTTCCTGGAGGTGGGAAGTATCTTTGTGTTGCTATTCAGATCCTATCAGTCTTCCCTGAGACATGCTAAAGGATCTGTAGTAAATAAGTTTAAACTGACCATGTTCAGGATTTCTGTCTTGCTTGATGACTCTGGTGTGATCTGGTGCTAGTTATTCCTAACTTGAGTAATTAACTCTTTCAGCAATTTTATGTAGCCTTTTTTTTATTACTTTTTTTAACAGAAGTCAAGGTGAGAAATGGATTTTTTCTTTTTGACAAGTTGGTCATTCAGCATTCCATTTCTAGTGGTTACATAGTTTTTCAGTGGCCTTCATGGTAACATGTTTACCACAATATACACTCAATGATGTGATAGTCTTGTTTCTACAGACTTCATTATAAGAAAGCCTTTTGATTTCTTCTGGAAGTCTGGTGGTTTCCAGATTTGTGTCTGGAAATCTGATGGGTTTTCTCTTCAGCTTTCTTCTGACCACTGGTTTTATTTCTTGTTTATATAGATTCTTGTATTTTCTGTGTGCGTGGTATGTATGTTATACTTGTATAGATGGTGCATCTATTTGTAGAGTCATCCCCTTCAGGACTGTGTTCTCTGTGTAAAAGTAATGTTACGTTCTTTAACTGTAGTTCTTCTTGTTAACGGCTTAAATTTAGTCTTTTCCACCTCACTACTTATAAGAAATTGAGAAACTAGGGAGGCACGACTTGTTTGCATTTGAGATTGACCATGGATATTAGCACTACAGCTTGCAGAGAAGCATACGGTATAACCCATGAAGTGTTTTCATAGGATTCAGGCCTTGTGTTCAGGCTGTTCTCCACAGAGAGAGATGTGGAGTACCTGCAGCCAGATGTCGTGTACTAGTAGTAACACTGCCGTTGTCCATTTGATTTTTCTCAGGGTGTGATTGCAGCAATGAGAGATGGCTTTGGCTTCATTAAATGTGTGGACCGGGATGCTCGCATGTTCTTTCACTTCAGTGAGATTATGGATGGAAATCAACTCCATATTTCTGATGAAGTAGAGTTTACTGTTGTTCCTGTAAGTGAGATTAACACTTCTATGAAATCTTAGATTTTAAAAGAAATTTTGCGCAGTCTGTCTAAAATCTAATTGATCTTATTTTTCAGGATATGTTGTCTGCCCAAAGAAATCATGCGATAAGGATTAAAAAACTTCCAAAGGGCACGGTTTCTTTCCACACCCAATCAGATCACCGTTTTGTGGGCACTATAGACAAAGAAGCCACTCCAGCCAAAGCTGCTAGCCCAAATAAAGGCAAAGAGAAGGTAATCCTGCACTTGCACATTTTAAACAATGCCAGAATACTTAAACGTCCAATAAATACTTACTGGAAATGGTGGTAATGCTTTCTTTCCTTTAAAATATTATGTAGTATCATTTAAAGCTTCTTACTCAGAGTTGTATTTTTCACCAGTTACTGAGCAGGTACTGTAAAACCACCGTGCCTCAAATGAGCAGCACTTGAATTGTATGTAGTAAACTTGTTTTGCTTACAAGTAAGACACCAGTTGCTGAACTCTGATGTCTTGTTTTTAGGAAGCTGAGGATGGAATAATTGTTTATGATGACTGTGGAGTAAAACTGACCATTCCTTACCAGGCCAAGGATGTGGAAGGATCTGCTAATCCCCAGATAGGAGATAAGGCAATATAACTAAGTATACCATTGGGAAATACTTTTATGTGCTTACTTTTATTTGCCTTGTTACTGGATTTGTTCTCCCTCTCAGAACAACTGAAGGACAAGGCATCCGCATAGTGTTACCCATTTATTTTCTTCTGTCCTAGGGTTGAGTGGCTTAATCTTCTGGATAACTAAGAAAAGTATCCTAAAACATGGTGATACATATATTAAAATAGTGTCTTACTATGTAAATGATGCTTTTTCAACAAGGCTTCCTTATCATTAAGGCAGTAGACTCTGCTTGTGATAATCAAGAGGAAATTAATGTAGAGATTGAGATGGATGTTGAAGAGGGAGAACATACCCTTACAAGCAAATCAGTCTGAGAGACAATGGAAAAGGAGAAATTACCTGGAGATCTGAAAGAGCAGTCTAAAAACTGTCAGTGTTCAGGAACCATGCTAGGAGGGCACCAATTACCATTTTTAAATATCCACAACGAGTGAGCAAAACTATGTACATGCCCACGGTGTGCCACTGGTGCTAAGTGTCGTGAAGGGAGGCGAATCGCATAAACAGAAAGATTCTCATCTTCAATGGGTAGAAGAAGCTGAGTCCTAGAGGCTAGTTTGTCTTGCAGGTATCACTGGTGTGACTGCTACTCTTCAGAATGTAGTAAATATCAATGACTGACAGATGTTTCTGGGAGAGTAGTGGCTAGAAAATTACTTTCCTGGAGAGCCTAGGTATGAGATTAGAGCTACACAACTTTGAAATGAGTTGTTTCGGGGTTGTTTGTTGTGGTTTTTTTTTTTTTTTGGTATTGTTTGTGGTCGTGGTTTGTTTGGGTGCATTGATATGCACCTCTTCAACAGGTTGAGTTCTGTGTTTGTGAAGTGAAGAGAACTGGTCTGCAAACAGCTGTTTCTGTCAGAATGCTGGGACGAAATTACACCTCTAAGAGGCTTTTGGGATATGTGGCAGCCCTGAAAGATAACTTTGGATTTATTGAAACAGCCAATCATGATAAAGAGATCTTTTTCCACTACAGGTGAATGACAATTTTTATTGTTATTGCTTGTTTGTGTGTGCAAGAGTTATTTTTTTTTGTTGGGGGAGTGAAGTTTTAGAAGGGTTGACTTAAACCAGTTTGACTTTATATGTGTGCACACAGACACATGTGCATGCTTAGGTGTCTCAAGTTCCACTAATTATCTCTGATGGACAGGTTCAGGCTTCTCTGTTAGAGATCTTGGTGTTTTATGCCTCTGAATCCTAGGCCAAGAAATACAGTTGAATATTTGAAATGCTTCAATTTTTTGAATGATGATTTCTTGAAAATGTGCGGTGCTGGGCTCATAAAATAGGTTCTGATCAACTTACTTAAGTGTTGGATGAGCATCACTGTTGTCATGTAACTAAAGGAAATTTGTACCTAATTCTGTTCCTGTAGTGAATACTGTGGTGATATTGATAGCCTGGAACTTGGAGACACTGTTGAATACAGCTTGTCGAAAGGCAAAGGAAACAAAGTTAGTGCAGAAAAGGTGAACAAAACACATGCAGGTAAGACTGTACCTGGTATTTTCTGCTTACAAGGCTTTTGGCAGGTGCTGATGGATAAAGTTCATTAACAATCTGTTTATGGTGGGAGCTTAGACTAAGAGGATGGATGCTTAATGTGGTGGTCATTGGTTTCCTGAGAGTTGTTGCCTGTGTTTCCAGAGAACAGACAAGTGCAGACCGACCGTCCTGTAAACAGTAGCAACTCTTTGGACCTTTACTGTACTCTGCCCTCTTCAATTGGAGGGTTATAAAGAGAGATCTGGTAGCAGAACTAGCCAAATTAGTAATTGCACTAGTTGTGCTGTACCTCACCGAAGGAGAATTGCAGAAGGAACACAGATGGGGATATTAAGGGCTCGGGTAAAAAATGCGTACTTTTAAAGATCATTTAATTTTTAAAGTGAACAGGGAATGGGAATGCTGTGGAAGAGAATTAAAATACTTTGATTTCCTTCTAAGTTCCATGACCTCTGGTTTCATAAGAAACTAATGCTTTTCTCATTCCTTGTTTGAAATGTCAGTGTGGTCTTTGATTAGAAAAGCTGGCACTACTTATTGCTGTGTTTAAAGCTGTTCCAGTCTTACTGAGCGATAGTGTGCACTGCCTTAGGTGTCTTGCAGTGCAAACTGTTGTCTTCTGGTCAATCTGAATTACTTATACTTTATTTTAAAAAGAATTAATAACTAGAACATCCTGTTCTGCTGTCTGTTTCTTTTCAGTGAATGGTATCACTGAAGAAGCTGATCCAACTGTTTACTCTGGTAAAGTAATTCGTCCTTTGAGAAGTGTAGATCCCACACAAACTGAATACCAGGGCATGATTGAAGTAATGGAAGATGGTGAGATTTGTTGCTTTTAAATTATAAGTGTTCTTTTCACAATTGCATGAGACTGTAAATAGAAGTATTAAGGATTATAGTCGTACTACAGACTATATTCATACTGCTAAGATGACAGTAAAAGTAGCACTTTTGATACTGGAAATAAATTCTGAATGCCCTCAGGTAGCAAAGGATGCCTCTGAATTGTGTCATGTACTTTTTCCTCCTCTAGGTGAGATGAAAGGAGAGGTTTATCCGTTTGGAATTGTTGGAATGGCAAACAAAGGTGACTGTCTGCAAAAGGGAGAGACAGTAAAGTTTCAGCTCTGTGTTCTTGGTCAAAATGGGCAGACGATGGCTGTTAACATCACACCGTTCCGCAGAGCCACCGTGGAATGTGTGAAAGATCAGGTCAGTGATCGCTGCTGCAAAGACAAGATGCACGTTAATAGGAAATAGCTGGTTGACTTTACAAACCCAAGAAGAGTGCCTAGACTTCCAGAAGTAGCGTAGTAGTGTTTCCAGACAGAATGTTCTGTTCAGTATAGAAAATGCATTTCCACTTCTCTTAGGCACTTCAGAGTTGTTTTTCTAAAAGTATTTAAACTGCAAGAACAAGAGAGTCATTGCATCTGTTTGGATCAAGAGGAAAGAAGTAATCTTGTGATGTGTTGGTTTTCAGTTTGGCTTCATTAACTACGAAGTGGGTGACAGCAAAAAACTCTTCTTCCATGTCAAAGAAGTTCAGGATGGTGTGGAGCTACAGGCTGGGGATGAAGTGGAGTTCTCAGTAATCCTGAACCAGCGCACAGGAAAATGCAGTGCCTGTAACGTGTGGCGTGTCTGGTGAGGATTTAGAATTAAAGTGATTCTGGCACACTGTCTGCATCACAGTAGAGGAGAGCATGCTGCTTCTACATGGAGCTAGCCGTTCCTAGTACGGGAGCTCCGAATTTCAGCTGGCTTCAGTGAGAGCCTCTCACCTACAAGTGGCCAGCACTTGTAGGATGTCCAGCAGCAGAACTCTCAGCTTTCTTAATTGCAGATAGCTTGTTCTTTTTTTTAATCTATTAAGAAGTTCCCCCTGTAGCAGGAACTTGGGTACAGCTTCCTAAGTGGAAATCAGTGAATGATAAGAAAACTACTGGTATTCCTGTGCAGTTGCTGGCCTCTCAACTTTCATTTTTAAATAGAAAAACAATGTTGTTAGGCACTCTTTTCAGCATGTCATTTCTTAAGGGGGATGGGTGGGGTTTTTTTTTGCTGTTGAACTACTTCCACATTTTGATGAGAATGGTACAATCTGGATATTGCTTGAGCTAGCACTTCTACAGCAACAGGAAGCTAACATTTAATTTTTTCTCTCAGAATTCTCTGTTCTCGTTATCTTCAGAGATGTTAATACTATGCCATTACATACTGGCAACTCCTAAGCCTTTTATTGTTGCAGTTGAAGGGAACAGAAATGTAGGAAATACTACTTCTGTGTGCGTGAGATCAAACGCAGCACCTTCACTTGCTAAAGAATACCCTTTTGAGAGTACTGGTTTGAGCTGCTGCTATTTCAGAGTCTTGTGTTTAAAGTCGTGGCTTTGAGGCAGACATACATGCTGCCACGAGGAAGGTTTGCTTTCACTCAGGACAGATAGTGCTAATGGCTCAGTGGGGAAAGTGACTCTAAATTGGGTAGCTTACACCGTCTTTTGGAAGCCATCAGTGCTCTGTGTGGTTGACTCTGTTACAGTGAAGGCGCGAAGGCTGTTGCTGCTCCACGTCCTGATAGACTTGTTAATCGTTTAAAGAGCATTAATCTGGATGATGCCAATGCTCCTCGTCTAACAGTTCTTCGTCAGCCTAGGGGACCGGATAACTCAAAGGTACGCAAGATAAAAGGCTAGCTTGCAGAATTAACTGCAGTTGCATTTTACCTTGGATAACGTAAAATTGCTTCTTACGTTAGGAGCCTGAACTGCTTGAAACCTGGTGTCTGCTTGTGTTCTGTAGTGAAGTAGTTACCTGCTGTGCAAGATTAGATTGTTTTTGTGCAAAGTCAGGGGCGCTGTACCCTGGGTTGGTAATGCGTGCTGTGGTTTCGGAAGAGCACACAGTACAGAAACAACCAATTGCTGCTTGTGTTCTAGCCCTTGGTTTGTTTTTTCTTTCATAAACCTCCTGCTCACCTTCTCAGAGATAGCAAGTGAAATCTCATTGCTTAAAATTGGATTTATAAGCAGGAGTAAAGTGAAGTGTCTGGAATCTGTAAAGTATCTGGGACTATAAAGAGCAAGCCACAGAACCTGTCTTGTTACCATCTGCTTCTGAAGACAAATGTGCCTAATGAGAATTGTGCTAATGCTGCACTTGGTTGGAACGGAACCAATTGGCTTTAAAGCATGGTGCCAGATCTGAAAGTTTGTTTTGTTTCCCTTGCAGGGGTTCGGTGCAGAGAGAAAGATCCGTCAAGCTGGTGTTATAGACTGATCTGCAAAATCCATACCTGATGTACGACTGAGTGGCGGGGGCTGGTGAAGGGTACTGAATATCTCCCTATTCATCCCTTCCTCCAAATTCTAAGAAGCTATTACACCGGTTTTAACACCTTCTCATGTTATGTTTAAAATAAATTTATGAAACCATTTTAAAATTATGCACAGTTGCATTTTGGAGAACTTAAGGTGGCGCCTTATAGTATCACATTTTAGAAGCTTGTTTTGAATGGTGCATTTAACGCAACTGGTAACTGCAAATCTACATTGCCTATGTGAGTAAACATTATAGACAGCTCTACTCGGGCAGACCTTATGGAATTCTGCACTACAGTTATCTATGCTTTATCTTTGTTATTTTGGCCAAGGTATGACTCTGCCTTAGTGCTCAATTGCATTATGTCTTTCCTTCCAAGAGGAAGCGGAAGGCTCGCGACAGCTCTGTCTGCTCTAATTCTGAGGACCACATGAGGGTGGAATAAGTTCAACTTTATATAAAACCTGTTGGAACATTCGGATAATTTAAGTTGATGGCCAAATTTACAGTTTTCATATTTCATTTAACTTGAGTCTTTTAGCCAGCAAAGTTGTTAGAGCTCAATGAAAGTCTCTTTTGCGGGGTAGACTTATTTTTGTAATGTTATGAAACACACGCAGTGCAGAATTTCATAAGGCTGAGGTGTGCCATCAGTGTGGTAATTTAAATATATTTAAAACAATGCACAAATCTGCTGCTGCTTAGAACACTGCAGCTTCTAAACCCAGTTTCTTTTACTGATTTAAATTTAAAGAGAAAGAAGTTGTGCCTGAAGTGAGGTTTTTTTTTTTTTTCTTTTTTTGCAGCCAGCACCCAGTGTACTGTAAAAGAATAAATACTTAGGCTTTCCATAGCTGTATTGAGACTTTCATCAAGGTGAAATAGTTGATGTCTGTGTGCTTTTTTTTCCCCTCCCTCCCCCTGCCCCTCTCCCTCCTTTTCCCCAGTCACACCTTATCCAGCAAGAAAACTGAATGATTGGTCTAAGTATTACTTTAACCAAAAAGATCAGAGTTCCTTTCTCGGAATAGAGGCAGTACTGTGTTTTTTCGTTTGGTTTTTTCATGTTACCTCTATTCTCAATTTAGGGTTTTCTTCTCTGGGAGATGCATTATCTTTGTAAAACAAACATTGCTTTCTCCAATTTTTTTCTGTTAATGGCAAAGAATGGAAATAG
>VZZY01000985.1:349190-367390 GCA_013400335.1 Eurystomus gularis | reverse complement strand
GGGGGCTGGCGGCGGCGCTGGGCCGCGCTCCGCCCGAGGCCGCCGGGGCGGCGATGACCGAGTACAAGCTGGTGGTGGTGGGAGCCGGCGGCGTCGGCAAGAGCGCGCTGACCATCCAGCTCATCCAGAACCACTTCGTGGACGAGTACGACCCCACCATCGAGGTGAGCGCGGCGGCGGCCGCCCCGGGCGGGGGCTTTCTGTGAGTCGAGGCGGGGGGCTGCTGCTGCCCAGGATTTGGTCTGTATTAGCGGGCTTTTTCTTAGAAAGCCGTGCGTGGGATCAGAGTGCGCAGGGTAAGGCGTTCCGGGAAGACTCTTCCAGAGATTCCCGCACGTTCGATTTCTCGCTTTCTAAACCGGAACGTCGGCAGCGAGAAAGTCACCACCCATCTCTGGAGACTTTAGATTCTAGTCGTGATGCTGTAGTCGGAGTATATAGAATATTTCCTTTCTGTCTACCAATTGAGGCATTTTTACAAAGAACAGACTTTTCTTTTTTTGGGAGAAAGATTTGAGGGGGTTTAAAGGAACGTTTAAAATGCTGATCGTTTTAGATACTGGTATTTTTCTATTGAGGGGGCTAGAAAAGCTCTTCTGAATCATACTCTTCTGCCTGAGGTGAAAAGAAGTAGTACAATGTTTTTCTCTAATCTAAAATTTGCTTCTGTATTTTGCAGGATTCCTATAGGAAGCAGGTTGTTATTGATGGAGAGACGTGCTTGTTAGACATTCTTGACACTGCGGGACAGGAAGAGTACAGTGCCATGCGTGACCAGTACATGAGAACGGGGGAAGGATTTCTCTGTGTTTTTGCCATTAATAACAGTAAATCCTTTGCTGACATTAACCTTTACAGGTACGCTCTTGGTCTGTCACAGGGAGGGAAGACTGGGAAAGGTATCAGACCCATTTGCTGTTAGACCCGGTCAAGACTAAATAATAGATAAATATTGTATCTTCCACATCTTTCAGGAAGTTTTTCAAGAGTACTTGTATTCTGTGTCAATAGTTATTAGTCAGTTGAGAGTGGGACAATTATCTGGGGGGTTGTGTTCATCAAATGATATGTAGAGCATACAGAACATGATGTCTAAGAAAATGGGTAAGAAGGCAAACACACATCAGAGTGGAGTTACACATCAACCAGAAGATGGAGATGATGAAGTTATTAGACTTACTGCTGCAGGGTGGAACCCCTGCAGGGGTCCTGTCTGGCTTTAATATCTATTTTTGTAGCACAGGTTGTTTGAGTACGGAACTAAAACAGCTTTTATATTTAGAAAATAGTTCTTAACTTTTTTTTTTTTGTCTTTTTAAAGAGAACAGATCAAGAGAGTGAAAGATTCAGATGATGTACCAATGGTGCTAGTTGGGAATAAGTGTGATTTGCCCACAAGAACAGTAGACACAAAACAGGCTCAAGAATTAGCAAAAAGCTATGGAATCCCTTTTATAGAGACATCTGCTAAAACAAGACAGGTAAGATGCTTCCATTCTTGGTCTGACTTCTTCCTGTATGCTAAATACGGAACGGCCTAACATTTTCCCATGTACTTTTTTTCTTACCTACAGGAGTAAGCATTTTTTTAGTCAATTTGCAATTTCTAGCTTTTTATTTCCCCACTCACTCTTAGCTGGAAAGTGTTTTGGTTTTATCACGGGGTAGACCAGTACACAGATCGCTTCAGCCTTGTATTGACTTTCTTTCAAGTGGGTCATGTTTGTAAGAAGAGAGCTTCTTCCGCTCTTGCTGAGAAGCGGTCAGACTGTGTGGTTAGTCATCCCACATCTGTTCAGTTTTCTTGGCTTCTTAACGAAGGCCGATTATAAAATTACGTTTACAGAAAGGATTCTCCAGACTGGACTAATAGACTTCTTTTGGAGTTGCATTGAATGTGTGGCTCTGTCCAGTCAGCCTGTGTTCCACCTACATCGCTGTGGAATGAAGAAGAAAGGGTGCAATTATTAAGTAGTAGCTAAAAAATTCTAAGTTCTTAACTTGAGGTGATTGGTCAGGAAGTAGCTCGTTTCCTGCAGGGGACCCCTCTACATTTACAGTTTGCCTTGTTTCTTTTAATGGCTGTTACCCTGGATATTTGCGTCAGAGGAGGAGTTAAGAGTGTAAGAGAGAGAGTTTTGGACATAAGTGCTGGTTTCTCCCTCTTACGAGCTGTGGGATGAGTTGGCTACTGCTCTTCCTGTAGAAGTACTGCCTTTCAGATATGTTAAGGGATTCTGTGGTGGAAAGAACAGTGATCTTAAAAGCTTCAGGAAAGAAAATACTTTACCTGGATCATTTGCATTCAGGGTGTAGAAGATGCTTTTTACACACTGGTGAGAGAGATCCGGCAGTATCGGATGAAAAAGCTCAACAGCAATGAAGATGGGAATCAAGGCTGTATGGGATTGTCTTGCATTGTGATGTGATAAGGTGAGCTGTAATTTTAAGTTTTTTATTGGCTTCTTGTTTGTATGTCTCTCAGTTGTTGATAAGCTTGGCTTAGAAATACTAGCTGCTATAGGTGAGGTTTTTTCCCTATTATACAACACATTGATAAGCAGAGATTTAGATCCTATATTTGATAACTTCTCCAATTTTTATTTTTTCCCTTCTGAGTAGGTAGCAAAGCTTAAGAAAAGGAAATTCTATTGACAGCAACCTTTTGGCTGTAGCCTCTGGATTTCCACTGAACTGATAATTGTGTGATTTGTATTTTTTTTTTTTCTGTATTATTTTTGCCAGTGTCTCCTTCCTTTAGGAAACCATTTTGACTATTTGGAGAAGGTGTAATTTCTGTCTTGTACACAAGAAACACCTGAACTAGAAAGAGGAGTGTGCACAATTCTGCAGTTGCCATTTGCTGATGATTGACTGACTTCAGCGCAGCTTATCTTGAGCTGTGTTCCTCTGGAGTGCACTGTTCAAAGATTAACCAAATAAAATAATGCGAGTAATGAAATTTATGAGTTCCCCAAATGAGTGAAATTCTTTCCAACAGTTACCTAAAAGATGTTGCTCATCACTGTAAAAACAGGTAGACCAGTTCAGGACACTGTTGCGCTGCACATCCACCACAGAGTCGAGCGGCAGCTAATTAGAGATGCCTTTCTGTTCCAGATGTCAAGAATACGTGGTTCAGATGTAGCTGCTGGACGAGTCTCGATGCTACTGTATTGTGTCTCATGCTGATGCCCTGCAGTATTTTGGTGCCAGTGACCAGAATCTTGGTACCAGTTAATTAGCACAAGGTCCTTTTCTGTGCTCCATCTGAAGAGAACATCTATGGCATCTACCTCCTTGCTCAGCTAACGGAGCAGTCACATCTCTTGATGTACTGGGATTTTTTTCTCACTGTGTTATCTGGGTTTGTTCAAGAAGAAAACCAGTCACAAGAAAAGTGAACTACAGAGACTAAATGCTGTGAAAAAGATGACACTTTACCTCTAGAGTTAAAGCTAGAAGTGATGTTTGCCCCCTTTCTGTTGGATTCTGATTTGTGGTGCTGTCAGAGGAACGGCACTGCTCATTGCTTGGCAGGTAATGTCAGTAATGGCTTTGCCACCATGAGTGCTCCTGTCACGTATCAGATGATATCTGCTCTCGGTGCACCCATACAGCATCTTTGCAACATCATCTTTGTGCCAGGAGTACCACTTAACTGATTCTTCATTTTCTGTAATAAAAAGGAGGTATCTTTCCTAACTTAAGTGCCTGTTTGCTAAGAAGATGTGAAGTTGTCCCCTGTTCCCTTGGGTCAAGGAAAGCCCAAAGGACTGGAATTTCTTGGGAGCTCATTGTCTTAAGCAGGCAGGTCTTGTGTGGGTGATCTCTTTGCCTGACAGGATACTAAAACAGGAATTTGTAGGCTGGAAGGTCCAGCAGGCACTTGTAAGACTCTTGAACTAGGGAAGGGGATATACTGCATCTGTTTTTTACTTTCTTTGTAGGTGGAACTGTTTATATTTTTTTTCCGCAGCATTCAGACCTCTTCCAAATTGGACCAAGTTAGTCAACTGTTTGTTTTTAACATTAACTGCCAACATTTATGGGCAGCTTCTCAGTAGTTAGTCTAGTGACTGGAGGTTAGCTAATTTGGACAGCTGTCATTCAGCTCTATCTGTAACTTGCAAATTATTTTATTCTGAATCACTTTCTTACCACCAGACTGCAAGCATAGTCTTTTCAAAATGTCTCTCTGTAAAAGGTAGTTGCAGAGTCTCCTTGTCAGGAAAGGAGCGTGGGGTTTCAGGTTGACTGTATTTGGTGCGGTGGTTGTCACCAACTTAGCAAGTCCAGGCTGAGAGGAGAAGGCGATGAGCTGTAGGAGAAAACTGAGCTCGCTTCTGAAGGCAGCATCCTTGCAAAATGAGAAAGGAAGCAAATTCAGTGATGACTGTGCAGAAGGTGTATGATACACTGGTGGGAACGCTGGGCAAAGAATGACTGCATAAAAGCCGTGGGAGTTCTTCCTAGAACAAAACATTGTCACCTCATATAATTGGGACATACGAGTGTGGTCAATGTTACAAAACCTACCAGTGTTCCTTGGAATACTGTGTCCTTCCCTAGTTCTTGTGCTGCTGATACTGGATTCTATTCTGTGTGGTCACACGGTGTATCCCAAAGCAAAGCTGACTTCTCAGTTACTATCTGGTGGAAGAGTAACGAGCCTTCAGCCAACAGATGGAGCGTTCAGTCAGTCTGCAGAACCCATGTGGGCAGAGAAGTTGCAAGGGGCATAATTTCCGTTTATTGGTGTTAGATTCGTACATCTTAATTTGGAGATCTCCATTTCAAATGGAAATTAGAAATCAGTAAATACTGAGAGAATAAATTGTTCCTTTTAATATAGCTTCCTTCGCTACTTACAGTCTTAATTCTTTTCTTGGAATGAAGAGGATCAATCTGCATCACATTTCTTTATCCGTGGTAATCCTTATAAGTACTTTTTGCAATTTATTTTACCCTTGACTGATGTGATACTGAAAACCACAATATTTTTACATATAAAACATTATTTTCCAGCAACATACACAAGTGGTGGGCAGCATTCTGGATAGCTATAGATGGTTTCTTTCCTGGCAAGCAGGACTGCAGCGTTCAGAGCATGGCTGCCTGTGGCCATGGGAAACCTTCTGCAGCTGGCATTTGATGTTTGAAGGTTGTGTGGTCAAGTATGGAAAATTAATTCTTTTGGATGAGGTTGATCATAATAATTGTCTACGTAGCATGACATGTTCTAGCTGTTATTAAAAATGTACTAGCTGTAACTCCAAATGTTGTGAATTCTCAGAATTGTATGGGATGCGGGAAGCACATAGACTTTCTCTTCAGTGTTCTCTTTGTATTGGGCTATATAGAATCTTAAAAGAGAAGATGACCTGGTAAGGATAGCTCTGTATGTATTTCAGTTTTGGAACCTTAGAGGGGGATGCATCAGCTTCTAGGATGCTGCAGAGCTGACCCGTGCAGGTGGTACTCCCATCTGCATTGTTTTAGTTTGGAATCTAGAGTGGTACAGAGTCAGTGTTGTGCTAGTCACGAGTATGAAGTAAATGGTTGTACTTTTGTTTCCAGCTGTCTAAGAGAACCCTGATTTTGGTAGCAACTGATAGAACTGAAAAAAATACAAAACCCCGAGAGCTTTTGGGAAGACTGTTCAGAAAATAAGCACATAAGTTTTTGCACAAGACAGGTCTCTGGAAAAGGGGGTTTTGTAGATTTAGTCCAAATGTTAATTAGAACAAACAGCATGACACTTTTTGTGCCAAGCTAACTTCACTATCCTGACTGGGAAGAACAGACATAAACAACTTCAAGGTAAAATACAGAAAAAAAGGTAAAGCTCTTGTTCAAAAATTACAGGTGCCAATAACTGAAAAAAACGTTTGTTGCTATGGCCTGAGAACAGCTGTCTATTGAGATAGTACAACTTTGGTTTGTTACTGCTCGTGTCCCCACTCCATGCTCTTATTCAAACAACGGTGCTTGAACTTTGTTCTTACTGTCACCAGTAGGGCTTTGGATAGCAACCATGATGCTGAACCCATCACAACTTCGAGTGTAGTTCAGAGACTTAGAACTGGATTTCAAGCAGCTTCAGGACTGTGGGGGGAAGGAGAGTAGCGGAAATTTTAATCATGTTCTGAGCCTGTATGTGGTCCTCCTTTACTCCGTAAGCCTTGAGTGACTGTGGATAATCTCCAGGATGGTAGGGAACTGTTGGGATCTGGACTTTTTATCCAAGGGCTAATTTGTTGTTACTTTGTATAATTATTTGCTTTCAATAATGCATCTCTTCTGGTTTGAAGTAAATTATTTTGCTTCTTAAATAACTTTTTTAAAGAATAAACTTTGAATTCTTTGGCTGTTCGTGTTGTGGTAGTGATCTGGGCATGGGATCCACAACTGGCTTAAAGAAAGCTTATCACAGTGCGATCTGCTTTCTCTCTGGGATCTGTATTTTCTCAAATTGTCACTTCTGTGATGCGGCATGAATGGATGTATCACCTGTGTTCACTGTGTAGCTGCTTCCAGCTCCAAAAGGAGAGATTCAGAGTATTGAGTACAGATGGGTGCTTAAACACAGGGGTTTTCTTGGCTTATTAGGAAAGCTTTCCTCCAAGATGGTTGTTACCTGTAACAGTCTCTTCCTAGAAACTAGTTCACACCTGGTGGACTCGCTGACTTTTGTTGCATTCTGGAACAGCGGCTGATTTAAAGAGCCCTGGAGGAATCTGTGTAGGGAATGACTAAGAGCAGTGTGGGGAGAGAAGAGCTTGCTGAGGCTCTTCTTAGTGCAGGGTGCTGTTGGTCCAAGGCACAGGCACATCAAGAAGTGCCCTTCTGAGTTTCTACATGACCCCCTCTCTGTTAATACTTATCGTCTTCAGGCATTTAAACCATTTTCTAGCAAAACTTGCCTCTAGGTGTCTGTTTGGACAGCTGGCTGCTCTGCTAGGTGAACTAGAGGAAGATCCTGCTAAATTTCTGGTGTGTGGCCATTTTCCCTTGACTAGACTTAGGTGGAATGAAGGCAGCTCAAAGTGGGGGGTTTTAGAGCCACTCCGAAGCCTCTGGGTGTGTATCAGTTGTTTTCCAGCTGAAAAAGAGTGGGAAGAGGGCTTGTTTGTTCAGTACTTCAGTTTAAAGAGGCTGTAGATCTAACTTTAGCACAGCATACCCAAGCTTTACTCATATTTCTACCATGAACCCAATTAAGTTGACCCTGTGACTTAAAAAGCTAGGGGATCAAGAGACTTCTTGAGGAAGATGACCTCTGCTCTCTAAAGGTTATTTTGGGTTTCAGATGTGAATCCCAAGATCTTGATATATCCAGAAAGGTTAGGGGCAGATACAGTCCCTGTGGGAGCGCAAACAAGCAGGGGCCAGCTTTTATTGCCCTTAAATGAAATAATCCTGTCATGTGGGGACTCACAAACTGGGGAATTAATAAGAACAAGAATAATTCACAAACTGAAGACTGCTATCAGCATGGGAGAGGAGACCATGTATTAGAGATCAAGATGGTAACAGCATCCCGGCTTTGCCCTATTAGCTGCACCTCTGCCTGTTGCGAGGGCAAATCAATTTATATTCTTGGGGAATATCTGGGAAGCGGCACTAAAACTCCATGAATTCTTAATTTCTTAATTGCAATCCAGCATGTTTTGAAGTTGTGCACATCAAATAGTTATCTTTCAGAGGGAGTTTCTGGATGTTCTGGAAATTATCTCGGTTGGAGATGCTGCACCAGGTCTCAGCTCATCTGACTTCACTGACTAGCTGTGCCACAAGCTTCCCATGCACCTATGGACAATCTATGACTTGTCATTTCTAGGTCTGTATCATATGCAAGGAACTCTGTCATTATTCCATCCTTCCTCTTGGACAAGGCCTTTTCATAATTGTTCCTACAAAATATAGCACGGGAAGCGTTTACATGCAGGTCTAAGTCCAAACAATGTTACCCTTTCCAGGGGCCCTAGTTTTTCTGTTCCCTTTGATGTTATCACCAATGTCTCCTTTTCAATCAGCAGTAAGGCCGGGCTGACTGTAGCCTGAATCCTTTACTTGTCTTGTCCTGATTTCAGTGCAGTTTTTCAACTCCATCAAGAAGTGAAGTACAAACATACAGGAAAAGATTTTGTTTCAAATCAAAACTCTTTTATCCTCTGACCTGTTTAGGCTTACTGCTTCCCACCAGGAAGCTGAGTCAGAAGCTCAGAGTTACCCTGGCAACATGCAGGGCACTACAAATTCTGGCCATTTTCTTCAGACAGGAGTTGTTTTCCAGCTTCACATGAGAAATCCAAAGTAGGTTTGAGGAGACCCTAAAGAACTGGGTACAGCACTCAATGCCTGTATGCTAGAAAATATCTCTTTAAAACAAGCCGAGAGCTACTGCCCAAACTGATATCCTGCTCTGCCAGACCCAAGCCATCTGTGCAACTCCTGTTGTTAAAGTCCAGTCTTTCAAGTAGACCTCAGGAAAAATCTCTGCATAGCACGCTGGTTGGTGAGAGCACATAATTTGTACCTATCTGCACCTCTTGTTCTGATGAAAACTTCATCCCTGTGCCTTAGGGGTTTCCTTTAAACCATTGGTTCAGCACAGAACACATCAGGTTTAGTCCCTCTTAAAAGACTGACTTCCACAGTCCACTTTAGAAAGGTGCAGCTGTCCTGGGAGGCAGCAGCCTGGCCAGACAATAGGTGAAACGCTACTAAATGTAAAATGAAAGCCTAACCAAGAAACAGTTGAATTTGAGCCCTGGTTTCACCTGTTTCAGGGCAAGTGCTTGTGGTAGCACTTTAAATAGTCCTATAGTTGATCTCTGTTCTCCTTTTAGAGTGGCAGAGTCTAATTACAGGGAGGGGAAAGTGGTAAAATTAGTGTTAGGCTGTTGTGCAGTCAGCTACTTCTGCTCTGTTACTGTAGGGTGTTACTTGAGGCTCTGCAAACTTGCCACAAAGATGTCACGGGTGAGAATTCCAGGTAGGTCTGAAAGCAAGTAGTGAGACAAGGAGCCCCAGGGCAGCCTTGTTAGCCTGCAGCCTCTGAGATTTTGATGGTGTCTTATCTTGGCCGTCCAGGGGACCTCACTGGGTGCTTTGAGTGTTTTCCTTCCTGCTTGGAGACATTTTTGGATAGTGCAGCAAAGAAATAGCATTATTGTTTAAATCTTGCTTGGCTCGTACTGAAGGAAAATACTGTCCCACCTGCAGTGTAATGTATTTTGTAATGATACTATTACATTACCGTGGAAGGGGTCAGAGGGATTTCAGGAGTCTGTGGTCCGCCTGGCAAAGCTCAGAAGATGTGGGGTGTTGCATTCCTGAGGGGATGGGCAATGCAAGCTGGACAGCACGAGTAGGGCCAGCCAGGCTTTGCAGGACAGTACATAGGGACGTGTGACTGCCATTCCAGAGCCCTGAAAGATACTGGCACTAAGCAGTTCAGATAAGACCATGTTTAGATTTGCAGTGTTGTGTGGTGTGACAGACACTGTGCTAGCACGTGAAGCTAGTATTAAAATCCTGGTCCTACAACATCAGTGGGAGTTTGTTGACCTTCATGAGTGTAATTTTCATCCACTAAAGAGACAAAAGGTCACACTAGGCATTTCTGGCATGCTTTGTTTGCAAATGAATACATGGAGTTCAAATGCCAGGAGACTATGTTCTGCAGGCTGGGCTTTGGGAAGTCAGCAGCTGGTGACTTGTGATGCCAGAGCTCCAGTCTGAATTTTCTGGGTCAGATGGAAAGGGCATGAGTTTCAGTCCCAAAATGGTGATGCCACACTGTATGACTAGGAGCGAAGATCAGTGGAACTGCAGTGTCTCAGCTATCTTACCCTCTTAGTGAGTGGAGATATGACTATAGGTGGCAGGAGGATGAAACTTGGCATCTTTGAAATGACCATCCATCCTGATCTTCACAAAGGATGGCGAGTCATGGACAAGAAATAGCAAAGCAGCCTCGGTGCTCTGAGTCACTAAAATACTTGCTTTCTTGTTCAGGCAGGAGAACGCTGCTCTGCCCTCTTAAGTTGTTCCTATGCTCTTCTGCATCCCTGCACCGGGACAAAGGTGTAGGGACAGACCTTTGCAAGACAGCTCTGTCTTATCAGATGACGAGGTGTCCATTAGTTGCTTGTAGTGTGAATGAAGCCATGCAGGTTCTAGAAAATGCTGTTCACCATGGACAGCTGCAGGGAGACCCAGAGGCTGCGGTAAGGCAGGCCTGCCAAAGAGCCCCGGGTTGGATGGCACCTGCAGCGTGGTTCATTGATGCACATGCCACCGAGGCCGTATCGTGCAACAGTCATCACCAAACGTACATCTTTATATTGCACAAAGTGACAACTACTGTTCTTTCTTTTGCAAGTGGAAAGCTGTGGCTGAACTTGTTACTTTACTAATCCCTTTTTAGTCACTGATGTGATGATTAGGCAAAAAGGCCTAGATTCTGAAGGCTTGAGCACATGTGTTTTTGTTTTATCTCAAACAGCAAAAGACAAAGGTGAGTATTGCTCGGGTTTTTTAATGCTATACTGTGTTCTGCCTAGACAGGATCATTGGAAACAAACAGCAGTTACATGATCATGGTGATCTCCCAGCAGTTTGAGAAGATGCTATTTCTCAGCAGTGCCAGCTGTGCCCCCCTGCTGCTTCATGGAATGGTTTCAGCTTTTTGGTCCTTTGATATAAGAAGCTGCTGTTTGTTAAATAACGTCCTAGCACCCCTGAGCTCCTGCTTAGGATAGAAATTTTTTAAAGTGGAGTTCTTTTCTCTGTGGCAGGAAGTGAAACATTTTGTCATTTCCCTTGCACCTGTTCACACCTTTGTTAGATTTTGGTTTTGTTTGGTTTTTTTGTTTTTCTTTTAAAATTTATTTTTAACAGAGATCCAGCCTAAAGTAACTTATTTTGAATGTGTCCCTCTCCTGGTGGATTTGATCCATGAGGGGACAGATCCAATGCTTCATCTCCTTTATTCAGATTGAAGTCCACAGCAGAAAACATTTTTTTTTTTCTGAGAGACCTGTCATCCCAGAGTCCCAAACAGTGAGCAATAATGTGATAGTGCAAAAAACTGCTTTTTGTCTTCCAAGAAACATGCTGGGGCCCATTGATGGACTGGGGAACCTGCATGTTAGGGTGGCTGGGAACCAGATGCCTGTGTGACCCTGAAGTCTCCCCCTTCTCCTTGCAGAAATGGATGAGGCAACACGCTCCTTTGCAGAGAAGGTCTTTGCCTCTGAGGTGAAAGATGAGGAGGCCAGGCAGGAGATCTCTCCTTTTGATGTGGAAGAGATCTGCCCCATCTCACGCCAGGAGATGAGAGCATACATGATGCTTCAGGAGAGCTCTGCCACACAAGAAAAGCGGTGAGCAACAACCAGTGTAATTGGGGAAAGGCGAGGAGCATTGTCTGCATATTCCCAGCCAGAGCTGGAAGAAAGCAGGGGGAACATAAATCAAGGCATGTGAAAACAGGTCAACGTGCCTATGCGATAAATCCTTGGTAATCCCAGGGCATCTGTTAGGTACTCCAGGGTTTCCTCACCAATTTGTCCCACTGTTGGACAGAAAGACACCCTCGGCCTGTTCCCTGGGTGTCAGCACAGCAATGGCCTTGGAGCTGCTGGAGAGGGAGACTTGGAGACCCTTCTCTGGAAAGATGCAACTTCCAAAGGCTGTGCTTGCAAGTCTGTGGACACTGTGTGCTGTGGCCTCTACTCTTAGGAGTGTCTGTTTAAGGTGCTCAGAAAGCACCAGTGAGATGGCTCATGTTGTGCACAGTTGGAACATGGCTGTGGTAAGTGCCCCTGACCCTACACATGCGTGTAGCCATGGAGTCAGGGCTGTTTGCCTGAGGCTCTCCTCCCTGGCAGGAAGAAGCGCCTGCTCCGCATGAAGACAATTGCATTGGCAGTCCCTGTGGCTCACAAGACTGCAACCAGGCTGTCCACTATTGATGAGGTCATCTCTACCTCCCCCTCATACCAGACTGTGCCTGACTTCCAGCGGGTACAGATCACAGGGGATTATGCCTCTGGGGTAGGTACTTGTGTGGCTATACCCTTCCCCATGCTGACTGCCACCTCACCTAGTCCCTGCCTGTCCCTCAGCAGTGCCCAGCGTCACAAGAGCCTCTACCAGGTGCAGTGGGGATAGTCTGTGTCTTCCAGCTCAGTCGGCATCTCATGAGCATCTGATGGTGCCCTGCTGCATCCCTGGAGGATCTGGAGCTGAATTCCTTAGCAGGAGTCTGCAGGGTGCTGTATGCTTCCCATGGGACTCTCCAGACAGGGCAGAGGGGAGGGCATGGCAGGATAGACTATGCTTGTTCTGTCATAGCCTGCTCCTGCTTGCACACAGCTGTAGCTGTCTGAGGTGTATGCACATCACAGAATCCCAGAATGGCTGAGGTTGGCAGGGTTCTCTGGAGGTCATCTGGTCTTGCCCCTCTGCTCAAGCAGGTTCACCTAGAGCCAGCTGACCATGACTGCTATCATTGCATCCTGTGCTAATTCTTCCTTCTCCTCCTCCTCCACAGTCTCCTGTTAAATTAGCGCCGCTTTTGAGGTATTGCTGGCTGGTTGCTCCCTCCTGGGCTGGAGCAGGTTGCTCAGCTTGGAGTAGCATAGCAAAGGAGCAATTAGGGGAAGCAGAAAGTCCCTCCATGCACAGGCACATTCCTTCTGCTATGACTGTAGCTAGCTGCAAGTGCTGCACGGTATTCTCCCATGCTACTTCAGTCTGACCTTGACTGCCCCTTGACTTTTGACTGCCCAGAACACTTGTCTGTGCAGTAAATCAAAAAATCTTGACATACTGGGTCAGTGTATGTTGTTGGTCCTGCTTCAGTTTCAGCCTGGGCTCCAAAAATAGCTTTTAGTGTTTTGCCCAGGCCTGGCTTCCATTTCAGTGCCAACTACAGTTGGCAGTGAGGAATGTAAGGGGGGATGATGGCTGGAATTCATTGGTTCTACTGTGAGGAAGTTCCCTTTGTCTATCATGCCTTCTTTGCCCTGCTCAGGCAGAGCAGTGGGAGGGAGAGCACAATACGGTACATGTCTTGCTGTGAACAAAATTGTCCTCTTGACATTGTGGTGCATCAGGGTACCTTTCAGGCAGCTAGATTCCGGTTGTGTGGTTGTGTTCTCCAACAGCCCTCTTGCAGGTGACAGTTGAAGATTTTGAAGTTGCCTGCAAAGGCCTCTACCGTGCCCTATGCATCCGGGAGAAATACATGCAGCAGTCTTTGCAGAGGTTCCCCAGGACCCCATCTCAGTACCTGCGTACTATCGAAGGCGAGGTCTGGAGGGCGAGCGATGCTGGCCCAGGTACATCTAAGCACCTGGAGGGTTTTTCTCTCTGGCTTCAGCATGGGGTGGGCAGGGGTCACAAAAGAGTTGTGGAAGTGCTTCACAAGGTAGTTGCTTGCCCAGGCCTTCTCTTGAGTGTCACAGTGGTGGGGCTGTCCCTGCCCTCTGTGTGGGGTGGAGGAGCATGACAGACTTGTGGGGTTTTGGCTGGTACCCTGTGCCTCATTACATTCTCCTTTTGGTCCAGTGTTCACCCCGCCAGTGAAGGATGGACAGGATCCCTTTGAAACCGAGAGTCTCCCCGAGGACCTGGGATACCATATCCAGATGAAGGATGGGGTAGTTTACATCTATTCAGACAAGGCAGCGGTTGGCAGAAATGAGCCAAAGGATCTGCCCTACCCCAGCCTCGAGCATTTTGTTGATGACATGAACTTCCTCCTGGCCTTGACTGCACAGGGGCCTGTGTAAGTGCACAAGCTGGTACTGCTGGGTGCAGCTGAAGAGGTTCTGCCTCAGCGGGCAGAGGGAGGTCGTGTTAGAACCAGGGTTGCCTCCTCCTCTTGCTGGGAGGAGGGAGGAACCTGCTGATGACATATCTGCAGCCTGCTGGCTACCAAAGTGTCCTTGGCCCTTGTCAGCCATCTGGTTTGGGTTCTTAAGCAAAGTCAGCATTCAGGGATCGGAGACATGCTCTGCAGGTATGCTTATGCCTGGCCAGGCCTTCCTTCGAAGCTCCATAATAGAGCCAGGAGGAGCACCTTAGGGAAGCAGGCTAGGACAGCATGCGCTCCTCCACCTCAGGTGAAAGCTGCATTCCTGTGTTTGACGGGCCATGCCCCTGTGTTGATGGGTAAGGAGCCCAATCACTGTTCTGCCCTTTGCTTTCACTAGTAAGACCTACACTCATCGGCGCCTGAAGTTCCTCTCATCCAAGTTCCAAGTGCATGAAATGCTGAATGAGATGGAGGAGATGAAAGAGCTGAAGAACAACCCCCACCGGGACTTCTACAACTGCCGGAAGGTAAATGGCACGTCTTACAGCCCTAGTGACTCTGAAGATGAGCTGTCTGGTGTCTTTCCCTCCCAGAGGGCTGGATATTAGAGTCAAGGTCTGTGGCATCTACATTGGTCCTGCTAATGGGATGGTGCTGACTGGGCTGCTCTTGGCCTAGGCCTATTGTGTTAATCTGCTGGGCTGAGCAGTGCTCCCCACACAACTTGGTCTCACCTGAGGGGTTTGTTAGTCTCCCTGTGATGGTACCTGAGCATCCCAACTTGAAGGTAGATAACTGTCCCTCTGGTTTCTCAGGTGGACACACACATCCACGCTGCAGCCTGCATGAACCAGAAGCACCTTCTGCGTTTCATCAAGAAATCATATTGTGTGGATGCTGACCGTGTCGTTTATGATGCCAAGGGCAAACAGCTTACCCTGAAGCAGCTTTTCCAGCAGCTCAATCTGCACCCTTATGACCTGACAGTGGATTCCTTGGATGTCCATGCTGTAAGTGGTAGGGTGTTTGCTGTAAGACCGCTCTCAAGTCACTCTCATCCACCCCGTAGGCATGGCTTTCCCCGGCCCTGTGTACCATCAACACGTTGTGTATGTTAGCGTTTGTGGCAGGATGTAGCAGCTCCTGATTTCCCCATGCTGGGTTGTTCGGATCAGTCTCTGCTCAGCTGGTATGCTAGGACCCTCTGTGTGTGTGGTATTTACCCGATCCTCCTGACTCCAGGGGCGGCAGACATTTCACCGCTTTGACAAGTTCAATGCCAAGTACAACCCCATGGGTGCCAGCGAGCTGCGTGATCTTTATCTGAAGACAGAGAACGCTATTGATGGCGAGTACTTTGCCACCATCATCAAGGTGAGGATACGGCGGGGAGAGAGCAGTTAAGCTGTGGTGCTGGTGTGCCCGCGGGCTGGAGGGTCCCTGTGCAACTGTCTGTTCTGGTTTGCAGGAGGTTGGCGCTGATCTGGAGGATGCCAAGTACCAGCATGCAGAGCCTCGCCTCTCAATCTATGGGCGATCAGCTGAGGAGTGGCTCAAGCTAGCCAGCTGGTTCAGCAAACATCGGGTCTATTCCCCCAACATGAAGTGGATGATCCAAGTACCCAGGATTTAGTATGTGCTGTGGGCCCGAGGGTGCAGTGCGCTATAGCTCATTTTCTTATCCTGAAGAGATTACGGGGACAGTGGGCCATGTTGTTCCTCTGCTAGAAGCTCATCCCTCTCTCTGTCCACAGTGATGTGTTCAGGTCTAAGAATTTTCTCCCACACTTTGGGAAGATGCTGGAAAATATCTTTGTTCCTGTGTTTGAGGCAACTGTCAATCCTCAAGCTCACAAAGAGCTGAGTGTCTTTCTACGCCATGTGAGTGTCACCTGATGATATCAGGGTGTGGTGAGCACTCTCATTCCTGTTAGTGCAGGTGAAATGGGGTATTTGCCCTGACATGGAAAATGTCATCAGTGGGCTTGTGGCCCTTCTGTCACATTCTGGGAAAGGGAGTGTGTGTCCAGAAGTGCTGGGAGGGGTCAGACTCCCAGAGCTGGCTGCCGTAGGAAATGCTGCCCACTCACCTCCTGGAGAAGTAGCGTGAGCTTTTTTTCTAGCCCTTGATAGAGCCTGGGGGTTTGTGAGTAACAAAGTCTGCAAGCTTGCCTCTGAGTCTGCTCTTGGGTGGGGCAGGGGTACAGGCTACAGCTGGGCTATGGCAAGCTGCAGTGGGGCAGGGTGAGCCAGCTGACCTGGGCATGATGAGGTGGAGAGCTTTGAGATGCAGCTTTTTCTGTTACCTTGCCAAGCAGATCACTGGCTTCGACAGTGTGGATGATGAATCCAAGCATAGTGGACACATGTTCTGCACTAAAAGCCCAAAGCCAGAGGAGTGGACTTCTGAGAAGAACCCATCTTACACCTACTATATATACTATATGTATGCCAACATCCTGGTGCTTAACAACCTGCGCAGGTGAGGCCTACAATCTACTAGAGGACCTGTGATGGGCTGGCAGATGGGGGCTGCCTCATGAGTTGTCTTTGATTGCTGGTGTGGAAGAAGTGGGGCCCTCCTTGCCCTGCCACCAGTACAGTTTGGAGCTTCCTGTCATAGGGCAATCCAAACACTCCTCAGTAGGAAGTGTGATGGACTGGGCTGAAAACTTTGGGATTGCATAGATCCATCTATTGGGTGCACAGAGTAGAGAAGAGAGCAAGTAATGTGCTTCTAGGTCAAGCTGGATTCTTGGGGGCCCACTGGTAGGGGCAGAGCTGGGCCTGAAGTCAGGGAATCTTGCATTGCATGCCACCTAACCCTGCTTCTTGCCCAAGTGCTCCTTTCATGTGCCTAGGCAGCGTGGTATGAACACGTTCCTCTTCCGGCCACACTGTGGGGAAGCTGGGGCCATCACACATCTGCTTACAGCCTTCATGACAGCAGACAATATTTCCCACGGTCTCAACCTCAAGAAGGTAAGTGGAGTAGTCTGCCACAGAGCGGCCCAGGCATGGCAGAGGAGAATATGTTCACAGCTGGCCTCCACTGTAGCTGACAGTGAATTGTGCCTCTGCTTTAGACTGACACAGACAGCCTAGGTTCAGGCAGATGTTACATGATTCTCTGGGTTTCTCCAGGCATGTTTGGAGATGTAGCTGAGACACGTATTCAGATTTCAGGGGTTCAGCCTCACAGACCTATCACTGGGTACATTTGTCATTATTGGAGCCACCTGAGTTTTGAAGTCAGACAGCCTTGAACTCGCTCGGCCTCTCATGCTCCGGGTGGGCCCAGGAGGACTGCTTTCCTTTCTCTTTTCTGGCACGCACACAAGTTCTGAGCACCAGATTTCCTGGTTAGGGTACTGGGCCCCTCTGAGGAGTGACCCTGGAGAGGTGGACGGTGCAGTGACTTAATCCCTAACCTGGCAATTCTGCTCATCTTTCCAGAGCCCGGTGTTGCAGTATCTCTACTTCCTTGCCCAGATTCCCATTGCTATGTCCCCACTCAGCAACAACAGCCTCTTTCTGGAGTATGCGAAGAATCCATTGCCTGATTTCCACCAGAAGGGTCTCATGGTGTCCCTTTCTACAGATGACCCCATGCAGTTTCATTTCACCAAGGTACAGTGTGAGCTGATCCCCTACTGTCTGAGCACTAAGGCTGAGACTGCGTGGGCCTCGTTTTTCAGGGAAGCCAGCAGCATTTGCAGCACGCAGGGCCACGGCCGGGACAGCCCTTGCAGCAGTGAGGGCTGTACTGGCAGAAGCTGCTGGCCTCCAACACAGCCTGTGGCTGCAGGAGCCCCTGATGGAGGAGTACGCCATTGCTGCCCAGGTCTTCAAGTTCAGCACCTGCGACATGTGTGAAATTGCCAGAAACAGTGTCCTGCAGTGTGGCCTGTCCCACGAGGTGGGTGCCCTTGGGGCTGCCCTGCCCACAGCGGCCCCTGCCTGAAGAAGGGGCCCGGGACAGCCGCTCTGGCTGCAGGCCCCGGGGCAGGGCTTCTGCGCCAGGCCTTGAGGGAGCCCAGCCTGCGCTGCCCTGGCGGCTGCCAGCCCCTGAGCTCTGGGCCGCTGTCCTTCTCCCTGGCAGGAGAAAGTCAAGTTCCTGGGTGAACGCTACCAGGAAGAGGGGCCGCACGGCAACGACATCCGGAAGACGAACGTGGCTCAGATCCGCGTGGCCTACCGCTACGAGACCTGGTGCTACGAGCTCAACCTCATCGTCGAGGGCCTGAAAGCCGACTAGGAGCGGGAGCGGGAGCGGGAGCGGGAGCGGGGCCGGGCCGGGCCGGGGCGGGGCGGGGCCGCGCAGTAAAAGCCGGTGTGTGAGCAGCTCGTGCGCCCTGCGGCG
>VZZY01000985.1:327554-349036 GCA_013400335.1 Eurystomus gularis | reverse complement strand
GGCTGCTGGCAGCGGCGCGAGGCTGCGCGGCCCGATCGCTCCCGGCCCCGGCGAGAACCTGGGACTGCCGGGATCGGTGAGGAAGCGCTGGCGCCGCTTTCCGCTCCCGAGTCCCGAGAGGACCCGTGAGCCGGCCCCGGGCGGGCAGGGAACCAGGGACGGGACAGTTTCCTCTGTGGGCGGGGCGGGAGACGAACCCGTGGGGAAGTAGGTGCCCAGCCGGGCCCAGCGGCTGCGCCAGCGGAGTCACCGGCGCCGTGTTCTGCCGCAGGCCCTCGGCCTGCCTCAGCCTGGAGAAGAGGAGGCTCCGAGGGCATCTTACCGATGTGTGCAGATGCCTGCAGGGAGGGTGCCCCGCAGTGGTGGGAGCTCTTCCTCTCGACAGCTGGGACTTGCATCAACTCTAGTGACAGAAGAAAACTAGAAGAGAAGTTGCAGGAAAAACAGCCCTTGGAAGCGTGTATTTGGGCAAGGGCGGTTGTGGTTTCTGCCGTCCCTGTCAGTTACCGATGAGGGGTGAGCAGCGACCGTGCTGCATGGGCAGGGAGAGTAGAGCAGCGAGATTAGAAGCTGCTGAACAAGCCGGTGTGCTGCCCTCCCAGGGCTCTGTCAGCTGGAGGGGTCAGCAGGAGCCTGGTCCAGCTGTCTGTCCGCTCAGTTACAGATGCGTGGGTGAGGGAAGGGCCCTAAGCAGGGTATTTTCTAGAGCGATGGGAGTGTCCTGCCCAGTGGCTCCTCAGGAGCGCGATGTGTCTTTCAGTCACCAGGCAGTCACCAGGAACAAGTGGCTGGTTGTTGCGGCCCCACACAGCCTGCCTGCGCTGGCCCGTGTAACAAAGGTGGTCTCGGCGTTATGGTTATGTCAGCCCTGGGGGCAGCCTCTGACAGCTGCACCAAGAAATGGCTCCAGGATAACTCATGCTTGAGTTTAACTTTTTCTCCATCTCCACCTTGGGTCCACCTGCGTGAAGCCGGGGCATTCCTGGGACATGCAGCCAGCCTGTGGTGTAGTATCTGAATTAACTGCTGGATTCAGTGTTGCTAACCTGAGCATTCGGAAACTGAGAGTCAGGTTAACATCCCATGATTTTAAAAATAGTACATTGTGGCTTCTGTCCATGTGTCCTTGGGTCTAAAAGCCTTCAGGACTTCATTTTTCTTTTTAGCATGAGTGAAAACTTATTTGGAAGAGGTTGAATTTTATCACATCAGAAAAAAGCTGAAAGTCAAAAGACCTAGTTACATCGTTCTTGTCTGTGCAAAAGTCTTAGGACCCATGTCAGAGGTCAGACTTAACCTCCTTTTGCCATGTAATGAAGATCAGCATCATGTGGGGCTGTGCTCTACATGGCCGTGTATCTGAAGAGGTGGAACGCTATATGCAGATATGCAGAAGCTTTGAACGAGTTAATAATTAGAGTTGCTTTGTATCGGGATGGAAATGACTAAGCATACTGCATTCCTGAAGCATTACTTATTTTGATATAAAATTGGCTTGTTTAGTACAGCCTATGCCTTGCAAGCATCAGCGTGGCAGAGTTCTGTTCAGAAAAGCTTCAGATTTGCTCTGGAGCCGAACGGAATGGGAGTAGCTGAGAACTCTGAAAGAGGTCCTTGATGCTGTGTTGGCTGTCTGTACATCCCTCCAGGACTGAGCTGGCAGCTTCCCTAGACTTCAGAAGACCAGAAACTGTCATGTATTTGGACACTAACACAGGAGGCTTGGTGACAAGGAGGTCTCTTAGTTGATTTAGAGCTGCCCAGCTTTCATAAAAGGAGTGAAAGATTACTTCAGAACCGCATGGACTTGCCAAGTCAGTGATTTACACGTTCTCATGCCTGTTGTGCAGCAGGATAAGGTAAGGTGGTGTGTTAGTGCCTTTGTTTAGCTAATCAGCTGCTGGCGCAAGTGTAGTTAAGGGAGGTTTTGGGGTTCCAGCAGCACCTGTGCTGAATGGGCTTGACCTCAGCATCAGAGGGTATTTTATTCTTGAGCAGCACTAGCAGCGTTCTCTCCTGAACCATGTGGTTTCAGGAAACAGAATTGTCTTGAGACTGCATGGAAAATGCTTAGTGTGCTCTCTGGCTTTCAGAATTGGAAAAAGAGTCAGGGCTACCTACCATGTGGTCTGAATGTGCCTCATTCTTCTGCTTTGGATAAAGACAATGGAAGCTGTTTTGCCGCTCTCCTAGCCTGGCTTTCCCCATCAGAGCCTTTGCTTCTTTGCTTGTGTTTCAGGTTCTCCGGAGTGTCCGCGAGCACTGTTGCTGTAGAGTAGTTGCAATGGCGTAGGGAAGGGGAAAGCTGCTTTCCTGTCTGCTAAGCAGGGCTGTGTGGACAGGGATTGAAGGAGGATGGCTCTGCTCTGGCTCAGGATGTTTTGGAAACAATGCCTGTTTGTAGGAGAGGGCAGGGGCCCCTTGCTGCCTGGCTGTGCAGGAACAGGTCTCATAGTGGGGTACTCCAGCCTCTCTGATGGCAAATCTAGGTCAGGTGTGGACAAGCAGAACATCAAACAGGTTTTCACTTGTGTTGTGCAGCAGGAGAGCACTTCTGGGAGGAGGAGTGCCCTTGAGCTCTTCTCCAGTGATCACATCTCCAGTGTCCTAGTCCTGCGTGAAGCAGCAGCCATCCTGCTGCTGCTGACTGTCTGGAGAAGCAGATGCGGGTCCCCTTCTGTAGAGCTGGTGTGGTATCTTATATCTTGCTGTGTCTCTGCTGTGTTGAGAGCTCTGGCAGAGCCATTGTGCTGCGGTGGTTTGGCTATGTGCTGCCTGAGGTGCTCTGAGCAGCATCAGGAGAAATTGAGCACTCCTGCCCGGCCTGCGTTGGTGGGAGCCAGCGGCAGAGGGGCTGGCTGAGAGCTCTGCTGCAGGCAGGCTGTGCTGCTGTGGTCCTGTGCCATTAAATAATCTCCTCGAGTTTGGACCCTGGGGATCCCTGGCTGTGTTTTGTTCCTGTTATGGTGTGGGGTTTTTTGTTTGTTTATTTTGGTTTTGTTTTGTTTTGTTTTTTTAAGCCGGTGAGACCTCTACTTCTTTTTGTTAGCCCTCCCAGATGTGTGCTACAGAAACAGGCTTTGTGGGGAACGTGCTCTGGAAGCCAGTCTTGAACATGTGATTTGGGGAGGAATGTTCTTTAGCAACTGCCAGAGAGCAGCTGGGAGTGCCCAGTGGCGTGTATGGCTGGAGTGCAGCTGATGGTTCTTTTCTTCTATTTGTCTGCAGGTTGTGCTAGCAGGCAGTCCTTGCAGAGCTGACACCCAGGGCCTCCTGGACACCACTGGGTGCTTTGGAGTCTCATGCCAGCCTGATGTGTGCAGGACACGGGTGGACCTGGACAAGGCTGGAGATGGGATGTTTGTGAGCACATGAGCACTTGCCATGCACCCAACAGGGTCAGTGGACAGTAGCTTCTCCCGCTCTGCTGTGCAGACCCTCTCCCGGAGCCACTGCCGCAACATCAAACAGAAGATCTCCGAGTGGGAGGGGAGGACACGAGGGTGCTCCAGCAAGGAGAAGCAGCAGCTGAAGGACTTTGGAGTAAGGTATGATCCCAGCTGCAGTGCTCTACCCAAAGTGAAGCCAGAACATAGAGACAAGGGCAGAAAGAATGGGTCCAAAGATCCAAAGAGCCTGGGTTTGGACTTCAGGGAAGATGCACAGAGCTGCTTGCAGACTGATGACTGTGGTGACCTCCATCCCTGTGCATGCAGCCTACCTTCCCAAGCCAAGGAGAAAGGAGACTGTCAAGTAGGCATCCTGGACCCAGGGGTGACACTGTCCCCAGGGAACTTTTATACCTCACAAGCTCTGTGGAGTAGAGTAGATCTTCTGCCTGGCAAAGCTCCACCAGTTCCCTTGGACCTTCAGAGGAAGCGAGAGAGCTGTGGCTCCACGGAAAGAGAACTTAAAATCAAAGGAGTGGACTCTTTCTGCAGGGCAGAGAGAAGCATGAAAAACATTTACTCTGAGGCTGAGGGGCAAGAGGAGGAGTCAGCTGCTGTCCCACCACCCAAGCCCCTTAGGACTTTCGTCTATCTTGCAGAAAAGGGTGCTGGTCGCTCTAGCAATGCCAATGCTACCAGGGAAGCTCCCCTGCAAAAGCGGCATGGAGGAGACTTGGTATCACCCCCCAAAAGTCCTGAGAAGAGAATAGCCAGCAGGAGGATCAGAGGGAGAACCCAGAGGTACAGTGATTCATCTGTCATGTCTTAAGCGTAATTCCTTAAATCAGTTTCTAGATGGGTTTAAATAGTTTGCTTGCCACACTGTCCTTAGGGAGGTGCTAGTACTGATGATGCCTCTGTTGATGGGGAGAGGATACTTCTGGCTGAAAGTATCCCCTTTCCAGCATTGCATATGCACTGCTTTTGCTGCTGATAATCTTTCAAAGAAGGCTAAAAGCTCCTAACAGATATCAGTCCCACACCTTAAAGTGTGCGGACCCCAGAAAGAGTGCTGCCTGCTTCTTGCCCTGAGCTTGTCCTCAGATGCAGTGTGTGGATTACAGAATAGCTTTGTCTTGGGGCAGATGGCTGCTAAATGTTCCGGCTTTCCTCTGAGTGAAATATTCTCTTGCTGCTTAACGTTGGTGGCTGTCAGCTGCAGGTACCCTGGTTGATATTCTTCCTTTTTTCCTGTATGTAGGTCCCTGTTTCAGAGTAAAGACCCCTCTGAGCTGGCTTGATGCTAGTTGTATTTATAGATGAGCTGCCTCAGGCAGCTGTGCTAGAGAGGACAGTGAACATTGTAGGTGAAGACCTGGCTGCAACTCCTAAAATCTTTAACCATGGCAAAGTGTGCAGCAACAAACCAAATTTCATGATGGTGGGCTAAATCCCTGCCAGCTCCTTTGTGACTTCTATGCCATAATTTTGAAACAGAGGCCAAGTGTGTGAAAATGCAAACTCGCATATGTGATAACACCCTTAGCATGAGCAGTAGGAGAGGTCCAGTAGAAAGCAGAGCCCTAATTCTGAGTACTGCTGCAAGCACTTAGTCTGCAAAACATGTTTGGGGTTCTTGCCTCTGCGACAGGATGGGTCTCGCCATACCTGCTTGCAGTGTGCTTGGCCATGGAGCCTCCAACTTAATTTTTAATTTAAAAATCTCACAGAGTAAGTGAGTAGGACTTGCTTGGCATGCTAGTTTTGGCTGGGATAGAGTTAATTTTCCTGATAGTAGCTTGTGTGGTGCTACATTTTGGATTTGTGATGAATATACGCCGGTTTTACAGTTCCTGCTGAGCAGGGCTTACACAGCGTCAAGGGCTTCTCTGCTTCTCACCCCACCCCACCAGTGAGTAGGCTGGGCGTGCACAAGAAGCTGGGAGGGGACACGGCCAGGACAGCTGATGCCAACTGACCAAAGGGATATTCCAGACCACACGATGTCATGCTCAGCAATAAAAATTGGAGAAAGAAGCAGCAAAGAGGGGGACATTTGGAGTTGCAGCGTTTGTTTTCCTGAGTCACCGTTACATGTGGTGGAGCCCAGTTTTCCTGGAGATGACTGAACACCTGCCTGCCAAGGAGCAATAGTGAATGAATCCTTTATTTTGCTTTGCTTGTGTGCAGCTTTTGCTTTACCTGTTAAACTGTCTTTATCTCAACCTGTGCATTTTCTCACTTTTACTCTTCTGATTCTCTCCCCTATCCCGTTGGGTGGGAGCGAGTGAGTGGCTGTGTGGGGCTGAGCAGCTGGCGGGGTTAAACCTCAACACTTGGAAATCAGAGTCCAGAGCGAAGCATCCATGTGTTTGATGGCCCCAAGGAGGACCATACTCTGTGTGGACTGGAGACAACAACTCCATGGTACATGCAGGCACATTTAGAAGAAGTTACACTGGTTTTCCTCTAGGAAATCTTTTGAGTTTGAGGACATCCAGGGCTTCCGCAACCGGATGGCAACCACCAACTCCAACAGACTTCGAGAAGAAGCAAATGGCACTACAGGATCCAGGCTTGTCTACACACAGTCAGAAGACAACATCTACGAGGACATTATCTGTATGTGCCTGTGCTTCTGGGGGATGTGCTCACTTTATTTAAAGATTTCAGATTTGCTGGGGAGGGAGGAGTAAAGATGAAAATGCATTGAGACCCTTTCCAGCTCTGTGCCTTTTAAGGTCTTCCCCATCTGGGGTTCTTTGTTGATGTTAGTAGCTATCTGCAGTCGTGCCATGGAAGGCTGCTAGAACTGGCCTCTGCTAAACTGATTTTGTTGTTAGCTATTCAGATGCTTTCATCGAGTGCTGCACAGAGATCAGTGAGAACACTGATAAAGTTATCTGCTTTGCAATAGAGCTACCTTTTCTGCAGGGGTAGAGGTGTTTTGTTTTTCTGAGTCCATGTGCAGTTTGCCAAGTTGATGGTAGCGGGTTAGAAGGATCTTTGAGTGGTAGGAACCTAATCCATCTTAAAAGGTCTCTCTCAGACCCTGTTAAAGCTTGGCAGACAACTGCACACTTTCTCTGTTTACATCTCTTGCAAGAATGCAGGACTTCATCTCCTTTCATAAATCCCCATCCAATGCTTTTTCCAGGTTCTGCAAAAGAGAACCCATATGAAGATATCAGAGCACTGCCCTTACCCCTGTGGAAGGTCCCATCTGTCTGGAAGCTACCACCTGCCCGGAACACCAGTAGGGCTCCCAAGGTAGCGTGAAAGGAACAAACTGTCACGTGTTTACAGAGAGTCATTCTCATTAGGGTTTTACTTTGTGCTCCCCCTGGCCCCACATTCCTCACTGCTATGTCATTGTTTTTCCTCATTTTTTATTTTTTTGTTATTAATGTAAGTGATAATTAATAGCCATGGCAGCAGCAGTTGATTAAGCTGCTAAGAAGGAGAGGAATAAGAACAAGAGACTGTTGATGTGATGCTTTATTATGTAGGGTGGGGTGGAGAGCTTGGTAGAGAAGGAGGCTGCAGGAAGTTTATTAGTTGTAATCTGACTTCTTTGGCTCTGATCTTGGACCAAAGCTTAGTCCCATGATTAACCATATTTTCTGATTCTGTTTTCTAGCCTCCTCCAAAACCTCCATTCCTCAGTCGCAAGACTCTTGAGCTAAAGCCCTCCCAGACAAGTTTCCAAGGGAAGATGGTGAAGGACACAACCCTGCCTGTCACGCTGACCGAGTGGAAGCTGTTCCAAGCAGTAGAGGCTGCTAGCAGGAGAAAGAACTTGCCCTGGGTGAGATTTAAGCATGAAACATTACTTCTTGCATAGCATTTTAAACTCTTGCTTCTTTGTTTAGCACCTTCTAAGTGCCTTGTAAGTGTTCACGGAGCTGTGTGTCTGGCAGGTGAATGCTGGTTAGCACTGCTGTATGTGTGGATAAGTGACCCTGCCTGAACCGTTTCCTGTCCCAGCAGGAAAGCAGGTGTTCAGGGATCAAAAACCATAGTGCCAGTTCTAGCTGGGGTGGCGGTGGTTTTGTTGACCAAGAAGCTGCAAAGAGAGTACTAGGTGTTGACCTAATGCTGTTTGTGAATACTAGCTCTCCCTCGTGCTTTATCATTTAAGCTTTGTTCCCAATGCTTCTGTGAAGTGTAGTGATGCTGGTTTTGTGCTGAGTGGTGCAGGAATGCAAGGAAGCTCTCTGTGAGCTAAAGGGCCAGCTCTGTACAATTGTGTGTATGTGTCCCTTCCTCCTCATGACTTCTCAGCCAGACCCTTTTGTTCTTGCTGCAGGCACTGAGTTGTTGACAGTGTGGGGCTGCTGCAGGGAGCTGGCTGGGCCCTTGGTTACTTAGCATGTTGGCATGGAGTTCTTGACTTGCCATCAGGAATATACCTTTGCAGCTGTTTCATAGTCTAAAGGTGAAGAGCAGCTTTTAGGGATAAGCTTGTTTCTCAAAGCCTTCATACAGGTCTCCCCTCTGCTGCCTCTGGGCACTCCCTCCTGCTTGTGCGCAGAGCCAGATTTGCTTCTGAGGCCAGAGCAGCGAGCAAGGCTTTTAATCCACCCTCACCATCGAGGGCTCCACTGTAAGTCTCATTTGATGCACTGGGAATCTTTCTAGATACTAGTATTGGTTACCACCTCATGTCCCTCAGTGATAAAATGCAGCATGCGCTCTAGAAGGACAGCTGCAGCTACCTCTGTAGTGGCACTTTGTGCAGAGGACTCAAATCCCAGTTTTGGTAGTGGCAACAACTTACTCTTGCCACGGTAAAATAATTTAACTTATGCAGATCTTTATTTCTTGTGAAAATTGGGTGTATTTGCTCAAATTGCACAAGACTGTGAGGTAGAGTTGGACAGCTGCAAAATACTTTTCAAGCATTAAATACTTTAGAGTAACAAGCAACTTCTGTACGTGTTTTTAAACAAACTGTAGGCCTGGGAAATCAGGAAGAAGGTGGCAAGATTATAAAAATGCTGTGAAGGAGAGTATCTTTCATTTGGAGGGGGAAAATAAAACATTCTCCAAAAGCAAACCTCGTCCAAAAATCTGGAGCAATTTACATGCAGGAAGCACACTTCACTCTCTTTGCTCACAAGGAATTGAGCCAAGATTGCTTGAGAGATTAAGAAAAGGATTGGACTCTAAAAAGAAAAAAACTTACTGCTTAAGACGCACGTAGCTGCCTTAAACACACCCAGTGTCTTTCATTGATGACTCAACTGCACAAAATTGAGAACAGAAATGGAAATCTTCTAGGTAAGACTGGATGGTAGAGGGGAAAAAAGGCAGATGTTGCAGGAGAATCACGGCTTTCTGCTGTGGGCTTCCAGCCCGTCAAGCTAGGAGGACTAGCTAATGCAGAAAATCAGGAGAAATAGATCTTAAAAGAAGAGAATAAGCCTAGTTTGCTAAGATGGGGATAAAGGCTTGAGCTGAAAAACAGGTTCTCTTGCTGAATATCTTTTTATGCAGTATTTGTGGTGACAAATGGCTGGGCCCCACCCTCCTACATTCAGTGGGAGCATTTAATGAATTCTTAACCTGAGACAAGAATGAACTTGACCTGCTCACTGCATTTATCATAAATCCTTCTTCACATTGAAGTGATAGCTGTCTTTGACATGCAGAATTGACGAGCCACCTTGGTTGTATACCTGGCAGCTGAGGGGGCCAGTCCAGAGAGGCCTGTGACAGGAGTACAGAAAGCGTTGGGACTTTGGTTTTAAGGCCATTGTGACCAGTGGAAGGAAGGTTAACTTGGAGTGTCAAAATGCTGACCCTTCTTTCATGTCCGTAGCTTAGTCTGCATTGGGCTAAGTTTTCTTTCCATCTTTTTTCTCCCAGTGGACCAGGTCTATGGTGTCCCTGCAGCATAGACCCATTATTCTGTCCCTTCATCTTTCTTCACCTGTGCAAAATAAAAGTACATTATCCTGTCATTTTAGCAAACAACCCTTGGGCAAGGACTCTGCTTAGAGCAGCCTTGTTCTGTGCCCAGCCTGGTGCTTGAAGAACTTAATCTAGCTGTCTGACATTCAACTACAGCAGCAAATTTAAAAAACAAACCAAACAAAAGTAAAAACAAACACCAAGCTACACTGAGAGAGCTTGGCTGTTACTGGGCTTGGAAAGAATTAGGATGCTTGAAAGCATGTGGAGGTCAGAATCCTTTGTGGTAGAGGGTTTGTAAGATGCTCTTGCAAGTGCCTTTGCAGTTGCCCTCTCTAGGTGCTGGAGTATATCCAAAGAGCAATGAAGCTGGTGAAGTGTCTAGAGCAGGGGTCCTCAAACTTTTTAAACAGGGGGCTGGTTCACTGTCCCTCAGACACTGTCGGGGGCCGGACTATAGTTTGGAAAAAAACGAACAAATTCCTATGCACACTGCACATATTTTATTTGTAGTAGTGCACAAAAAAACAGGAAAAAGAATGCCGTGTCTGGCCCGTGGGCCGTAGTTTGAGGACCCCTGGTCTAGAGCACAAGTCTTCTGAGGAGTGGCTGAGGGAAGTGAGGTTGTTTAGCCTGGAGAGAAGGAGGCTCAGGGGAGACTGCCTGGAAGGAGGTTGGAGCCAGGTGAAGGTTGGTCTCTTCTCCCAAGGAACAAGTGACAAGATAAGAGGAAATGGCCTCAAGTTGCATCAGGGGAGGTTTAGGTTGGGCATGAGGAAAAATGTCTTCCCTGAAAGGGTTGTCAAGGCCTGGCCCAAGCTGCCCAGGGCAGGGGTGGAGTCCCTAGAGGCAAGTATTTAAAAGACATGTGGATGTGGTGCTGAGGGACATGGTTTAGTGGTGAACTGACAGTGCTGGGTTAACAGTTGGACTTGATGATCTTAAAGGTCTCTGCCAACCAAAACAGTTCTGTGATTCTATGATAATAGGAAATGGAAATCCAATGCCAGACAGTTTTCTGATTCTGCTATGTGTTTGGTAAGCAAAGTCTGATAATTTCCAGAATGCCTGTACAGTTTCGTGTCAGCTTTGAGTTGTGCTAGCAGTAATCTCTCTCTTGTAGCAGAAATTCTGTGCTCATTCATTATCCAGTGAGCTGTGCTAAAAGTACTTGAGCAAACAGTCTCTGAGTCAGGCTCCCTGGCAGGACTTGGGCAGCCTTTACCTAGTGTTGTGCTGCTGGATGATAGCTGTTGGGCTACAGTCTTGTTGGCACCTGGACCCTTTTTCAGACCCCCATGTTAATCTCTGCTTCTGCTTTGGATTTCAGCTGGTACTAAAAATACAGGAGATCTTTGATTCTAAGCGTGGAAAGAAGAGAGTGAAGTTGCTCAGTCCTGCTGGGAGAGAAGTGCCTCCAATGAAAGGTACAGAGCCTGATCTGAGCCTAAAGAGCTGGGCTGCTGGTTAAAAGTGCTTTTTTAAAAAAGCAGAACAAATGCAAAAATTCCCCACAAAACCACTTGGCACAAGAACTATGTCTGATGACTCCACTCATCACTTTTGTGCCTCTAGAGCAATATTCTTGTGTTCTTTGGATTTTGCAGCCGTGGTATGGTATTTGTTTATTTATAGTATACTTTGTTCGGCAACTCTGTTAAGTTTTACAGCAGCATCAAGTAATCACCTGGTTTCAGTTCTTTGCCTGTGTTCAGGTGACTTACAGGTGGTTTACTCAGAACAGTGACTTGATATCAACTCTGCTTTTTGAAATTTACTCTTGTAGTACATTTGCCAGTACTGGCTGTTCTTTGCTGATGCTTTGAGCAGGACAGGTGGAGTGCCCTGAGTAATGTTGCTCTGATGAGTCTAAAGTTCTCTCTCTTTCCCAACTTTGGGTGTTGCCCATCTTCCTTCTGCATGGCTAATAAGTGAAAACTATGTGTTTCAGGTGAAACCAGTGGGAATGAAAGTGATACAGAAGATCAGCCAAGAAGTGAGTGAATCACAGGGGCTGGTCCTGTCCCCATACCGCTACACGTTAGGCTTTAATGGCATAAGCACTATGACTTGTTGTGGCTTCTGCTGAGACAGAGAAAGGGAACAAATGAGAGGCAGAATGGCCAAGGCTGGGAGCTGTTGCTGTGACAAATCAACCTCTTTTTCTGCCGTTTCTCCTGAGCCCTTGAGGTTTAATCTGCCGGTTGCTAGAAGTAGCTTCATTTTTGGGTTGATAGTCACACTTCACTAAAATATGTCTTGCAGGAGATTGTCCCTGCGTCACCTTTGCTGCTAACATTGGAGGTTATTTTCCCCCTACTTCCTTCCCTTGGTTCTGTTTCGTATGTATACTGTTGTGAAATGCCCTTTTCTCTGGTGAGAAATCACTTGATTGTTGGTCTGGTTCTACACGCTTGAGTTTGATCATAGGCCTAAACTACAGACTTGAAATACCTATGTGGTTGTAGCTGGTGTGGGAAGGGCAGAAGAGGTCTTAGTTTCTGTGCTGGTGAGGTTTGTATGTGAAATGGTAATAGTTGGCCAGCAGCCCTGATGAGTGACTGTCATGTCTCTAAGCAAGCGTCTATCAAAGGAACCAATGGAATGGTTTTAGACATTTTGTTTACTTGGAGGGAAGCATACAGGAGACCCTAACTTGGAGCGAATAGTGAACTTCCCCTTTTTTATGTTAAGGAGAGTATTGGAGAGCTAAGAATCTCTGCAGAAATACAGTGATTGAGTCACTGCCTGATTTAAGAGTTTTCCAAAGCATCCAGAATGGGTCATAGTGCCTGGGCTACAGGAATTTCTTACATCAGAGTGTTGTGCCTGTGCTTGTGAGTCTGTACTCCCTGTCAAGACATCCCAGCATGGAGGTTTCTGGCCAGGAAGCTGGCATTGCCTCTCTTGAATGCCCATGCTGCTTTATGGAGTAGCTGCCTGAGGCCTGGCAATTACTGAACTGTTGGAGCTGGGCTGCTTCTCCCATCCTTACCATGGCATGTCACTCTGAGATGTGTGGAAAGAATGTCAGGACAGCAGGAGAATGCTAGCTAGGTCAAGAGGGATTAGCGGAGCTACTGCAAGGCCAGTGCTTCCCTATCTGGAGTAGCTCTCTGCTTGAGGAGCTGACACAAGTCCAAGTCCCGTAGAGCACAGTAGTGATGTTAGGCAAATGCACCAGTCCCTTTTCCCCCTTCTAGAAGTGGCAACCAGTCCTCTTCTGTGACCTGTAGGTGTGTTGCAGCGATAGCCACAGGCTGGTTTTGGATGTGTTCCTTTCTTCAGGTCGACACAAGTGCCTGCTGCAGGTGCAGTCAGCCTCCAAGAGGAACCCGCACTACCAGACTTTGGAGAGGGATTTGATAGAGCTTCAGGAGCAGCGGCTATTTGAGCTTTTTGTGGTGGTGTCGCTGCACAAGAAGGCATCCGAGATGACATACACGCCACAGATCATACAGCAGTTTCCCAGCAAGGTAGGAGCTGCATGGAGACCTACAAAACAAAACACACTCAGCAGCTGTTTATTTCCTCTTGCAGTGTGTACCTATTCCCAAACTCTGTACTGGTAAAGCTGGCCCACTGGTTAGGATACAGGCTGGGAATATGAAGTACCTTGCTCTGTTACAGACCTAAGGTACAGTGTTGGGCAGTTGTTGAATATCTTTCTTGATAATGAGTTTGCTGTCTTGTTTTTGGAACTAGGAAGGCTCCTACTCTAATTCTAATTGCCTGGAAATATCATAGCCCCATTGTGTGTTGTGATACACTCCTGAGGCAGCCTGCAGGAGAGGAAAGGGAATGCAGTGCTCTGTTCTTAAAGCTGGCATGACCTCGTCCTGGTAGTCCGTGATTTATAAAAAAGGAGTGGAGAAATTTAACTGATGGTGCAGAGGAACTAGAATCCCAGGGCTACACTTATGTATACTGTTCCAGGAAAAAGAAAAAAAAAAAAAGAAAAAGCCATGTGTAATAGCCCCAGAAAAGCAGAGGAGAACTGTGGAAATTAAAGTACTGAGATGGAACAAGCCATGTGAACTTGCTTTCTGTCTGTTCAGCCCAAATAGATGACAAGATCAGTGTGTGACTGAATTAGGACTCAGTGTACACAGTACTTACCGTGAACCTAGGAGGATGGAGCCTTGATGCTTCCTTCTGTGGTTCCAGATTGAAATGAAAATTCAGTTGTCACCATCTAGGCTTGTACCTGCTGCCTTCCACTAAAAAAACATGAAAACTAGGAATTCTAGCTGTGCTATCAGGAGTAAGCCAGAGATTGTCAATGAATCTGCATCTCATCCAAACAGAGGAGGAGTTGTTAGATTTGTTAAGGGAGGTTATGTGGGACTCCAGCAGGACCCTTAGTGTCTGGCTATGTAAGGGATTTGTGTGCAAATAACTCTAGTGTCTTCAATGTGTAAAAGTTTTGGATTCACAAAATGAATAAGGGACTACAGCCAGAAGGAGTGAATAGTCTTAATGTAGTGGGTAAAACTGAACATACATAAATAATATCTGCTAAAAGTGCAAACTTTAGGATGTTAGGAGGAAGAAAGGAATGTAACCAGATTTAGCTTTTCCTTGGTGCAGTCTCCCACTCTGTTCATCACCTTTGGGAAGGGCAGCGCATTGTTCTTTTCCTGCTGCCCTAGCAGACTATCAGACCCAACTGTACTATGTGGCTCTTTAGTGGCTGTTATAAATGCACTAACAAAGCCAATTATTTTCTCAGTATTTATCCTCTGCTCAAATTAAAATGTTTTGGTGAGGGACTTTATACGGGACAGTCTGTCATATTGGGATTTTGCAGGAAACATTGCCCAGTAATTATGGAGGTGTTCTGATTACAGATTTGTCTCACTTCTTAAAATAGCCTGGCTTCCAAGTAATCTGCTTGTCACCCTCTTCTTTTGGCTGCATGCCCAAGGACATCAAAGTTTTTGCACAACTGTTACTGTGTGAAAATGCTGTACTGTTTTCCTAACCGCTCCTTCATGCTGTCACAGCTGGGGACACTGGAATAGCCTAGATGCCCTGACTGAGGGCAGTACAGTGTCTAAAATCAGCTTAATGCAATAAACTTTCTTCTTCTCAGACATTTCCTACTGAAATGGAATCTCTCTTATTGAAAACCTTCCTTTTGTCCCTTCTGGGCAGTTCTGAGCGTGGAAAGTTGTCCTGTAGTCTTTGAGACATTTTACTTGAGCTCATACATGTTAACTGGAACATGTGATTCAGATACGCGGTGTTCACAGTTGAATTACGAGTGATCTGCACGTTCACAAGCTGAACACATTCAAATCTAGAAATAGAACTGAGGCAAGCTGACACAGCCATCGCTTGGGGAGTCAGCTCTAGCTTCACTCCCCAATAAACTTGGCCGTGCTTGTGAATCCTTACTCCGTTCTTACCAAGACGAGCAGGATAATTTTACAAAGGTCCAATCAGCAGGAAAGATTCAAGAAGGAACTGGGAACCTGTTTTAGTCAGAATATGCTCTCCTGTACTTGTGCATGCTGATGGTTCAGCATTTGGAAGTGTCAGGAAGAGACTGTCTGCCATTGTTTTAAATTCTGTAGTTGTGCACCACGCTTCAGTGACTTCAAATGCTTGTGTTACCCCTCTAGCCTGAACATCCCTTCAGACAGTCGAAGGATACTGAAGAGAGGCTAAAGGTCATTCCCAAATTCTGCTTTCCAGATCCCAAAGATTGGTTTCCTGCATCAGACCTTAAAAGGTAAAGACTTGTTTTTGAATATTCATGCCTGAAACAGCAATGATGAAAGCTTAGGTGTGTGCCAGTTTTCTGTATCAGAGGAACTGCATCCAGAACAAGGAAAAATGGGAAAGGCTGAATCCTTAACCCCCGTAACAGGGGAAGATGAGATATGGAGGTGGCCGAGCACCATCTTTCCTATAAGAAGGAAGTTTGCAATGTCTGTTCAAGGCCCACTACCAGGGCTGGCAAGTGCTTCTTTTGATCCTTGGCAGAGTGGAAAAGCAGCTGGGAAGGAAGAGAGCTGTAGCAGTTCAATAAGAGTCCACAGGCTCCAGGTTTGTGAACTGAATAGTGCCCAAAGTAGCTTGCTGACCACAGCGGAGAGTCTTCAGTGTGACCAGAAAGAGAATGGCTTGTAGCTTGTGTACTTTGTCAGTCTCTTCTCTGAACTGCATGGTGAATTTAACCTTGACTGTTCTTTGGTTCCCTAGTGAAACATTTTCTTTTGTGTTGACGGGTGAGGATGGCAGTCGCTGGTTTGGGTACTGCAAGAAGCTCCTGGTAAGCATGTGTGTATTGGGTGGAGTGTAAAGAACGCATTGATAAATGCAGGACGTGAATCAGCAGTAGTTGCCACGTGTGTTACGTAGGGCCTGGGCTGCTGCTGAGGTTACCAGCCCTTCGAATGGCTAAGGGAAGGGGTGTGATGATGTCCAGCAGCACAGTGGAATGGGCTCTGGCCATGAAAGACAGCTCCTGGAACTGGTCGTTCCTCAGGAATCTTTTAAGTCAAAACCGTAGAAGGAACTACAGAAGAAGGAAGTCTGCAAATCAGCTGCAGTGTAGGTGCTAGGTTCTTTACTGCACCCCTGTTCTCAGCCTAACTGTTCCCATTGCCTTTCAGCCAGAAGGGAAAGGAAAGCGCCTTCCTGAGGTATACTGCATTGTTAGCCGCCTGGGCTGCTTCAACCTCTTCTCCAAGGTGAAGTGGATAGAGCCTGTTACTTCTTACTGCACTTGAGTCTCTGACAACTTGCAAGCTCCAGAAAGTAACTGGATGCTTCTGTCCAGTCTAGAATTGCTTAGCGATTGTAACCCATCCCAGGAGAGTGGTGCTTTCTTGTCACCTTTACTTTGACAGGGCAAATAAAATTATATTAGTGCCAAGACTTGTCAGCCAATACACAGACAACTATTCCTTAAGAAACTTACTGTCAGGAAGTGGCTTCTAGTACCTGATAGTACTGATGGTGCCCCTTCATCCTCTTCTTCCATGGCTTGGATGGAAAGTCAGTTTCAGGCAGATGTGTGGGTGGGAGGAGATCTCAGTTTCTCCTAGCACCCTGAGGAGAGTAGATAAAGAGGTAAAGGGCAGCTATTGCAGAAGAATATGGGGGCAAGCTTATGATGAAAGTCGATTTCTAATTGTTGGAGCATAGAGTCCTAGAACAGTGTTTCAGAAGGATTTCTTGGTGAGGAGGGTGGAGTGTTGCTCTCTTACTCCTCTAGGTAGGGAGAATTTGATTACCACATACAAGATGTTTCTTTGCAGTAGCAGGAGGCAGGATTTGAGAATGGAGAGTTGTACTCACAGCTATCTATTCCCATTTCATTGTTCAAACATTTGAGAGGAGCTTTCAGAGGGATCCCAAGCGAGGGAGAAGAGGGCTCTGCATCTGTATTGGAGCCTTCACTTGTTGCTGTGGCATGGGAGGGGCTCATATCTCCTCTGGCTCACCAGAAGGCATTGAACCAATGTCCAATGTATTTCCTTGCAGATTTTAGATGAAGTGGAGAAAAGACGAGAGATGTCCCCAGCCCTAGTACATCCTTTCATGCGCAGTGTAATGGAGGCACCTTTCCCTGCTCCTGGACGCACGATTACTGTGAGGAGTTTCCTGCCAGGAGCAGGAGATGAGGTAACAGAAACCAGGACTGGCTTTCTGGTGTCAATGGTGTCTCTGGGGCATAGTAGCACTCAGCAAACTGCCCTGTACAGTGATGCTGCCTGTAAATAATTACTCTGAAGATAATGTCCTAAAGTCTGAAGGGAGGGTGTCACAGAAACCAGCTTCCTGTTGAATCATCTGTCATAGAAGCGATTCCCTACTGTTTAAGCAATAGCTGCTTGGGAGCCCTTTGTGATCCCTGCACCAGCTGCCTAGGCTGCAGGCTCTGCTTGTGAGGAGCCTCCAGCCAGACTGCCCCGCGTCCGGCCTGGCTCTGCACCGGGGCTTTCTCCTCCAGTGCTCTGCATCTCTGCTTGCTTCTCAGGTGATGGAACTCTGCCGTCCACTGGATTCTCGACTTGAACATGTTGACTTCGAATGCCTTTTTAAGTGTCTAAGTGTCTCTCACATGATTCGGGTCTTTGCCTCTCTCCTGCTGGAAAGGAGGGTGATCTTTGTTGCTGACAACTTAAGGTAAAAATATGACTCTGAGTGACTAGTTCTTTCTGAGGGATACTATTTTTTTGCTCCTGCATTTGGGCCTGTTTCACGTGCAAGCTTGCCTAACTTTTTGTAAATATTTACATTTAAAAGCTTTTTGGAGACTTTCACACAACATGTGCATGCTTAGAATTTGAAGTATGCTATTTATGCAAGAGAAGACAAGGGAATGCTTCCTTTATCTCTTTAGTCCGGGCTGATGCTATCCGTAGCTGCCGGTAACTGACTTGAAAAGTGGATGCATGGGGCTTCTGCTGCTGCATAAACAACATATGTGAATTACACTTTCCCTGAGCATTTCTAACCTGTGTCTGTAGCCAAGTACTGAAGGAGACGTTCACAATCCACTCTGTGCTTCTCTTACTTTTCTAGCACTCTGTCTAAATGTGGCCATGCCGCAGTTGCAACGCTTTATCCCTTCACTTGGCAACACACCTACATACCAGTCCTACCAGCTTCTATGATTGACATTGTGTGCTCTCCGACCCCATTCCTAATTGGCATTCTCTCCTGCTCGTTACCACAGCTCCAGGACCTGCCCGTAGAAGAGGTGAGAGAATTGGGTGAAGCAGAGTGGAGGGACAATGTCAGTGGTATGAGGCTGACCTCTCCGGAACAATCTCTGTAGATTCTGTCTTAATATAAACTCTTAAACTTTTCTGAGACAGTTGGTGAACTTGCCAGATACACATCAGGGTGTTTCATTGTTATAAAAAATAAATAATATTTACTGTTCTTATAGACAGGCTGCAGTTATGCAAAACTTGTTTGATGTGTGACATTCCCTGCCACTGGGATGTTTAAAAAAATAAAAATTTTTTTTTCTGTACAGCTGGATACCTGGTTGTAAGTCAGTGTGTTTTGTACATCTTTCCCCAGGCTCTGATTGTTGATCTTTGTGCTGACAAGTTCTTGCAAGAGGTGAGTGAAATAACAGTACCAGTCACTCATGGTTTTGTGCTAGGAAAGAGGCATCAATGAGAGAAAACAAAAACTAGAAATCAGCAGATGCTAGTATTCGTGTGTAGACTCCAGGGGCTGAGGAAGTATCTTGCATTCCTTTTTGATCAAGGCTTACAAATGCTTGTTGCAAGGTTGAGGCTGCAAAAGGAACAGAGCTCTGTGAAGCCAAAGACTTATGCTTATCTGAGCTGAATTCGAAAACAGACACTTAGTTTGCTCATTATGTGGAATGGACCACTAAGATTCTTCTCTGCTGTCTGGCTGTCTTTCCACCTACTTGTTCTCTACAAGGCTCTCTCCTCTCACCTAGCTGGTGTGTTTGCTGGTTGGTTTTCTATTTATTTATTTTTTGTTTGTTGGTTTGGTTTGGGTTTTTGGTTGTTGTTTGGGTTTTTTTTTTAAGTTACGGTTCTCTGCTGAACTTTACCTAATGTGGTTCTACATCATCAGACAAGTAGCTATGAACTGCTGAAGCATTACTAGTTCAGGAGGGTATTTACATCTCCTTTTCCTTGCCTTACTGTTCTATTTTGCATTGCAGCCTGCAACTGGAAAAAGGTATTAAAGGATTGGGGTTTTTTAACCATAATAATGAGGCTTGTCGTATTTTCTCAGCAGACCTTGGTTGTTCTTGGGTGTTTTATCACTGGATAATAAGCCTGAGTCTGTGTCGTGGATATAGCGCACGTTGTTCTGTGTTGGCCAGTTGTGTGCGTGACTTTAACAGTACATAGTCAGAGGGTGCTGAGCAAACATTTTTCATTTCTGTGCCTGCAAGACAAATGTATTGTCTCCACCAAAATACACCATGTCACACGGTAACTTCCCTCGAACTGTTTTAGGCATGTTACGAGTATTGCTCATCTGTTCACAACGAGAAGGTTCTGCTGATGATAGATACAACACAAAAATGCTTTAGTGGCCATTTTTTTCTCTTTAGGTATCAGATGAAGATGAGATCCTGCCTCATAAACTCCAGGCTGCACTTGTACAAATCCTGGAAGAACGAAGTGAAATCTTGTCACATGAGCAGAGTGACACACAAGGTACTTCTATGGAAAAATGTTTTCACATCAGCAAATCTCTGCAGCTTCCATGTAGTTGATATAGAAATGAGCAAATGGAAATAAACGTTAGGAAGCAACATTTTAGAAAGCTATTTTCCTGTGATCTTACTGAGAATATCTTTCTTGTGAATTTGTTAGAAGTTTGGTGTCCTAACAATTGTTTCTCTTTTCACAATGTGTAGAGCTTTAGTTTTCCTTGGGCCAAGTGCATCAGTTCCCATGCTTTGAGTTTTCTTTGATTTTTCTTAAGTGACAGAGAGAATGTTTCTTTTAAACAGAAGACGTAGCGAGTTCCTGTACTTTAGAGGGTAATCTGACAGATCATTTTCAAAGTTGAACTGCTTTATGCGTAATCCATCAGATAAATAAGTGTGAGAATTTTAAAAAGCACTGAGTAGCTTGATAGAATGTCGTTGGCAAGTTGTGTAATTGCATGTACATCAGAAGTAACAGACAGCTTTCCAGTGAGCTTGTGTTCTGTAACTTTCCTAATCCTTTAAGAGAATTAAACCTGACTGTTCTGAGCTCACAGCTTATTAGACACTAGATGTTTGACAGGGAAAAGGAAATTATGAGTGCTTTAACTACTGGAAAAGCTTTAGAATGGAACCTGGCTCAGCTGCAGCAAGAAGTTGATGCGGGAGAGAAATCTTCATATTCGAGCTGTGGCTTCTTTGATATCACTCATCTGTAATTTCTTAGTCTGAGACAGCCAGCCTAAAAAGTAACTGCTGCTCCTCTTTTAGAAGAGGAGTGACCAAAGTGATGAGTGTGGAGGGGAATTTCTCCTGTTGTCTTCTTCACAGGTGACATGCCTCTTAACTCCCTGGTCTCTGAAGCTTTTGTGCAGTTCTTTGTGGAGATTGTTGGACACTACTCCCTGCACATGAATGTCACAGAAAAAGGGCAGCGGGTGTTTCAACGGGAACTGTTCCGTAAATCTCACGTGTCACGTAATGTGCGTAATTTCTTGCACTTCTTCATGGAAACACAGATGTTTGCAGGATTCATACAGGATCGAGAGCTAAGTAAGAACGTGGTCAAAGGTGAGGTTCGATCTTACTTTCTTGATTTACAAAGCCACTTTCAAATTACAATGTCAGGTGACTTTGTTACAAAGCCGTTTGTCCTGGCAAGTTACCCTGTTGGCATTCTGGTTAACGTCATAGCTCCGTGCCCTTCTAATTACTCAACAGAATAGGTCTTATGAAGCAAAGGATTTTTGGATCTTTCTGGGCTTGATTCTGCAGCTTACGCTACCTGCATTATTTCCTTTTCATAACCTCCTTGTTAATGATAAAGATGCCACAATGGTAAAAAATGGAGTAGCTTATTTAAGCGAGTAATTTTTTAATTTCTTTTTTCTGATTAGGCCTTTTTGAGGTTCGTGCCTTGGAGTATTTGGAGAGTATTCCAGAGACGGAGCCAACTGGAATGAACAGAATCCTTCGCAGTCTTGGTAAAGGAACACCCTTGCTTTTTGTTGATTTTCTTCTTTAAAAGAAATTTAGCCATTGAACAAACGGTGTCACGCAGAAGAGGGCAGGGCCCATTCTTTGCCGCGTGTGCCTGTTGTTCCTTTTGTTTACATTGGCCCCTTCAGGGGACACTGAACACTTTCTAAGAGTCTGCTTTTATTTTTAAGCTTTTGCATCTGCAGATAAAGTTTGTGGAAGAACCTCAGAGGTTTCTAAACTTGTTTCTTAGTGTGGTTTTGGCTGAGAACACGCTAAGGGGGCAGAAGCCGTGTCTGGTGGGTGGGTTTCCACCTTAGGAAGTTCCTCAGCCCGGCGACTCCTGCGGTGCCCTCAGCTCCTAACGCTGTTTTTTCTCCGTAGGAAGTAAAATGAAATTTCTTCAGAAGAAATGAGCGTGCGCAGCTGCGGGCGGAGCGGAGGCAGGCCGGAGCCGGACTCCTCCTTGCCTCCGGGAGGGCTGGGGCTGCGCGGGGCCCTGCTGCTGCTGCCTTGAACAACCG
>VZZY01000985.1:224141-322204 GCA_013400335.1 Eurystomus gularis | reverse complement strand
GTGCCCGTGCCCGGCGGGGCCAACGGCGACATCCAGCAAGGTGAGCGGGGGGCTGCTCCCGCCGCGCGTTGCTCGCGGGTTTCGCGTCCCCGGCATCGACCGAGCGTTCGGCCTGCGCCTCGCCGGTTTGAGCCCGCAGTTCCCCTCGGCCTTGCTCGGTAGCCGTGCCTGGAGAGGTTGCGTACGTGACGGCCGGCGCTGCCCTGGTCCCCGCGGTCTGTCGTTCAACGCTTACCCATCAGCAGCTCGCTTTGTATTTCCGAGCGACGCCTGAAACTTGGAAGTTCTTGGAACTATAGAGTAAATCGCGTGGTGTATTTTGCTTTGGGTTTCAGGGCGCTACAGGAGAGGCGTGGCTGTGAGGAGCTGCTCAGCGCTGCAGCACCCGGGAAAAACCTGTCAGAGTGAAATGTGATTCCCTGTTGCTGGAGCGTTGGGGCCGCGGGGCTGCGCGGTACACGTGCTTTCAGAGGCTCTTCCTGCGCACCGAGCCGGAGCAGTGCAGTGCTGTTGTCAGCTGGCTCGCTGTGCCCGTGTGCTCTACACGTACATCGCGTCTGTGACTTGAAACAAGCGTCGACTGCTGCTTCTGATTTTATTGAAATCACAGCTTGAATTTTATTTTGTTATTTTATGTATTCAGGGATGGAACTGAAAAGCTTATGGAGCTTTTAGTGGGGTGACTCGCATGCTTGTGGTCTAGAGACCAAACTAGGGCTCTGGTAAGTGGTTTTCCAGGTCGCAACTGGGCCCTATGTTCAAAGAGACCTTGTTTGGTGACATCTTTATGGTTTTAGCAAGGACTCGAGCCTCTCCTGTGTTGAATAGTGAAGGAATTAACCAGGCTTGGTAGTGATTCTTTCATCCAAACTGTTCAGAAGTGGTTCATCTAAGATGTGAACTTAGAAAGCCCCTCAGTTTTAAAAAGATGGTGCATTAAATATGGCTCATAAATGCACTAAGGCACTCAATTGGTCTCGTGATCCTTTGTGTTATATTCCAGGTTCTACATTTTGCATTTTATGTGCCAGTGAAAGATACAGAACTGGGAAAGGTGGATTTATTTTACTAGCAATTCACAGGATTATCGGAATCGCGCTCTGTCTGTTAGGATGCAAGTGTGGGAACAACATGAAGCATAGCTTCAGAAGTGCACAAAAACTGGAATATCAATTCTTGTTATATGCGTTTTAAGGATGCTTATGTGCTTCGGTGAAGTGAGAATTCATTTTTGGAGTGCTGCACCAAAAACTGCTGTATAACACAAACAAGGTGCGGGTCTAGGGTACAGAAGAGTAGACTGGTAAAGATGCGTATGATCCATCTCTAGTGGTATGCATGTCTGTGTGAACAAATGGGTTAGCAGCAGATCAGTTAAGAACAAGACATTGACCAACCAGAAGATGCAGTTTTGTGGGCAGCTCACTCTGCACATTGTAAATGGAATAATTTGAATGGCACATGAAATACTGGTCAATCGGGTACAAAATGCACATTCTCACCATATAGAGAATTACCACATTGCTTAGTCATGCGGATTTCTTCCCTGTTGGCATGGGTTTTGATAGCCATAAAGTGTCGCTTCCACTTCTGCTGCTTCTTGATTCTCCTTAACCATGAGCAGGTGGTTTTTCATGAAGGAAGAATTAGTGGGAAGTGGTCCTCATAGCTATACCTGAAGCAGGCTGTTGCTGCCGGACTCTATGCTCTGCTATTTTATACACATTTAAATTTGCCTGCCATTTTCCACTGTTCCTACACTTAGATGAGGGAATTACAAGTGCTCTGGTAAAGAACTAGGTTTTTGTTTTGGTATTTTCCTGGTTGCTTTTAAAGAAGCTTTAGATTTCGCTATTTAAGAGTTGTCAATACTTAAAATAGTAAATGCGTGTATTTATTGGGTAACAACTGTGGAAACTGCCTACCAGGAGTTGAGTGTGAGGTCGGTACCTGCAGAGTGAGTGGCAGTGACCTTTCCTGATGAAAGCATGCAGCTGCTCTCACAGAGAAACAGTGAGGGTGCTTGAAGGCAGTGGTCCGTGGTCTGTATCGGCATCTCTTCTACCTTGTTACTGCTCCCTTGAGAAACACTCCTAATGAAGGCAGAAGAATGGTCTCGATTCCTAAAAGCTGAGAAACAGCCATTTTCAAAAGTTGTGATTTACTGTATTGAAAAGAATTACCTATAGCACTGGTGAAAGACTTTTTTTTTTTTTTGCTGTTTACATTTATGTTGGGGGAAAATATTAGAAGTTTTGGAGTTTATGTATTTTATATGTATTTTTGTGTCATTTAACATAAAAACTAGTATTTTATGTTCAGTTTAATGACTTAATAGGTCATTGGCATGTGCATTTTATTTGCTGGACAGATTATTACTTCTTTAATGTCTAATATTTCAGCTGTCCAGACTCTTCCTTTCAGATTGAATAGATTACAAGAAAATGCCTTCTTGTATTTGTGTTATGGTATTCTGAAAAATGTTTATTTCTAAGTTGGAGATTCCGGGTGGTTACAGATACTGCAAAACAACTTTATGTACCCACCACTGCTTTTGCTCCTGGAAAGATAGGTTGTTTTGAGGTTTCACTGCCTCACTGAGATATTTACAATCTCTCCTAAGAAGATTATCTCAGTAGAGAGAATGCGTTGCTCTACCAGCTTCTTGTGAATGTTGCAATCTTCATTAAGCTGAAAACCTAAAGAGCTGCAAGATGCTTTCAGAGAGCCCAAGGGAAACATCCACAACTGGTTAATGTGCATGTACATATAATTTGAGGAACAATACCTTTACTGCTGAGTGATGTAATATATAGTATCTTAAATTACTTTGATACGCTGAATTCAACTCCCATACCCAGTGTTTGTGTATTTAGAAATAATGTATTAATCACACCTTAAATTACTCAATAACTATTTTTAATTTGCTTTGGAAGGGGCACATAAAAATGGTACATCTGTGAGAATGTGACATATCGCTTAAATTGAGTTTGGTAATAGTTCCTGTGTTTTTAGCCTAGAAAACTGGAAATTCCTGCATCAAATAGAATGATTAAGCTATGTAAATGCAGATGGTCTTAGTTTCAGCAAATGTTGGAGCTGAGTTGAAAACTTGACAACATCTTTTTGTTGTGGCTTTTTAAAAATGTATTTATATTCTGATAGATTTCAGTCTGCCTCACTGACTTGACCTGTAAGGGTTTATTTCAAGGTCAAATCACTGAAACTAGAACAGGGGTTTTCATGTATGGCCATGGAGAAACATATTTGGACCCTTAGAGTTCTGAGAGAAGTAAATATTATGCACATGCAGTAACTACTGTTGGTGTTTTTGATCAGTAAATGAAACCTGGCAGAGATTTGTTCCTTAGAGAGCTGCGTATGTGCCAAGTTTGAACTTTAAAAGGAATTTTGAGTTATTAGAGTGCATGAGTGCTTGCAAATATTTCCTGAACTGTGAAGCTTTATTATCATTATAACAGTATAAACATCTGAAAGGACTTTGAGTTTTCTTAGATTCACTTAGTACTTTTGTGTTGGGAATCAGCTTGACACATTTCAACCAAAACCAAACTTGGGTGTTTAAAACCAGATGTGTAAAATAATACTGTTCACTCAATAGTAACTAGAGTTGTAGAAGGTTGATGACTTGATTGTCAGTGGGTGATGTGTTAGTGTTATGCTAGTGTTAGTTGATGTGTCATAAGTATCAACAGGAAATCTAAGCCATTTCTTTAAAAGGAATGTTCTTGAAGGAGAAGGGAGATGCTAGTCACAGCCTGCTGTGATCCAGGAGAGCTCAAAGGGTCTCACTTAGGATCGCTATTTATAGGGTCTGAGAGAATGTACTTTTGTCAGGTACTTTTACATTTCGGCCCATCTTGGGTGATGAAATATTCTGGTACTTTCCACCAGTTGCACGTGGCCAGAACTTGCTAGATTTTGGTATCCCCTCTTTGGGTCATGACCCAAGTGGAGGTGTACCACACTGTCAGAAGGTCAACTGATTGTCATTACTGTTTCCAAGGGGAAGCAGGAGCCAGGTATGTTGAGGGGACACCATAACACTCTGGTCCTGTGCTTATGATCTAGGCTGGGTTGTCAGGATGTATTAGATTGTCATTATTGTCCCCAGAGCATAGGGGAAGTAGAGCTAGGTACATTAAGAAGGTGCCTCAGCTCTGTGGTACGCTGCCGTTCACCATCCGTACCTGACTTCCTGGTAGGTTGTTATGTGGCCTGGGAGGGAGAGTCACACCATGTACTGAGTGGCCCAAGAGTTGGGGAGAATTGTGTCGCCACAGCGTGCTGTTGACTCCTGTTCAACTTCTTGCGCATAAGGTACTTTAAAGATTTTATTCTGGGGTATTGAAGTGAGGTCAAAGTTACTTTTGTATACTTGTGGTTTAGGGGTTTAGTACTCTTGAATGTTGTGAAACAATTAAAGAATTGATAAAGATTTTTGTATTACAGACTAGACCTTGTATTAAAGGAGTTGGATCTTAGGATAATATGAATTTTGGTATGTAAGTAGGGATATTTAGGAATGCAAATGTTTGGCTTCAGTATTTGAATGAACTGAGAGATACTTTGAATTTATAATTTTGAACTACTGGAACGACTCCCTATGTTAGCCCAATGATGGAGGGGATCTAGCGGTGAACGGTGCTACTCATGCCCTCTCCCATTCAGATTGATGATCTCCTCACCCTCAACAAGACCCTTTATTTTGCTGCCAAAGGCATTCTTGGAGTTAGAACATCAGTGACTTTTTGTTCTCTGTAAGGTTTAAGAAGTGTTTGCTTAGGCTGTGATGTGTTTCATTTCCAAGTCAGCTTGGACCTGAAGTCAACAGGAGAATGTGTGGATCCTTTAGTATGGAAGCTTCCTATGAAAGTGAGCTATTTTGCTTTAGCTAGTGTAATGTTTGTAGCCAGTAGTGAAGTTTCTACGACTGGTTTTAACTCCATTCCCCTTTCATTCCTCCCCACTTCCCCTCTCTTTAACCCCAGGGCGACAGTGCTGGAGGTTTCCACACAGCTTCTCTCTGGTATTTGTAAACAAAAATTAGAAAAACAGATTTAGAGGACATTAGTACTTGAGTTTGGCTAGGAAACAGGCTCAGGAAGCCTTGCTCTTCTATGGGTGGTCTCTGAAGCATATGATGAGATTCCAGAGGGAATTTATAGAAGTGTGGGTAGGGAGCAGAGAATAAGATTCGTAAAATTCAATATTTTTTCTTCTTGTGCAGCAGTAGTAGATATGAGTTGAACACATACCATGTTACTGGGCAGAGTGTGTCTTGCAAAGGTGTACTGGGAACAGATCAGTTGATTTCAGTTTATGGGGAAAGTGCCAAGAGTCTGAATTCCTCAATATCAAGCCGGAGTTGCTATAATCACCGAAGACTTGACATAAGCTTTCTCTGGAGATGATTTCTCTGGTTTGATCCTACAAGACTGGAAGTGTAGAGAGTCCGGCCTTCCCCACTCTTCTTTTTGTAGCTCTCAAGCACTTCTTAAATTTGGAAAAGTGATTTAGTGTTGTCAGGATTAAGATGTAAGACTGGAGAAATTAATTCTAAGCGGATTTTGAATAAATTTTCTGTTGAAACTAGTTCAGGATGAAGGCTTTTATAGTTTTGTTAACCTGTTGAAAAAATTGCCTGTTTTCACACGCATGCAGGTAGACATCAGAGAAATGTTGGTACCCTTGGGAAACGTTAAACAGGAATACCTACAAGGTATTCTCATAGTTCAGAGTTGCAATTAAGAAAAATACTTTTGTTACAGCTTTAGGTGTTAGTTGGAAATGGTAGATTAAAAGCATCTACTGTTTGAAATCTTAAGTTCTTTGAAATGTTCCGTTGTGATTTGCCACTGGATTATGTTGCAGATTTTTTTGGCGGTCATTCTGTTTTTATGGAAACAAAATTGCTCTCTCTCCTTCAGTTTTGTGCTTTCTGACGTCCTTTGATGTCTGTGGTCTAGTTTAGTGTGCTTTATCTAAATCATAAGCAGTTAAAAGGATTACATAGATGCCACTCTCATTAGTGGTCTTAAGTCTTTGACAAACAAGAACGTCTAATGTGCAGTGTGAGGAAGATAAGACTTCCAGCAGCTGTATAACTAGCAGTTCAACAGTGTTGCGTAGCAAAATGTGTGCTTCCTTGCCTTGCGTAGCTCTGACAAAACTTTTCACCTTAAGGTATTCTATGTTCTGCTTCGGTTAGAAGTGCAGGTGATAACCTCGGCAGCAGCTGCCAGGAGGTCTGGAACCATACCAAAGTGTTCTTCCTGCGTGGCTTCTCCTTGGTTTTGCAGTTGTGATCCACAGCCTGGTTTGAGGAGACAAGGGCTCCTGTGGAAGGCTGGGGCAGCTCTTCCCAGGCTGTGGCCGGGGACCCCATTTCCATCTGCCATGGGCTCTGCCTCAAGTTCTGTCATGGTGCTGGAGTGAGCTGGGGCGCGGAGCTGCTCAGACAGCTCTCCAGGGCTAGTTCCTGCTGCGGTTCTTGCAGATCCACCCCGGACTGCATTCTTGCAGGGACGTGCTTCTGTCAGTTCTCCTTTGTGGTCTTCAGCTCAGAGTAGTCGCTGGCAAGTGGCTCTTTCTGACTGCGTCAGGAGATGCCGTATGAATGTGTCCCAGGGAGTCTGGGAGCTTCTTTTCTCCCTCTGTTGCAGGCTTTGGGAACTCTGGTAGGCAGGAATGGCTCTGAGAAGATGGCAAGTGAAACCTGTCCCCTTTTAAGTGGGATTGACAATGCAAGGCAGGCTTTTCCTACCTGCTGGATTGCTGACTCTCAATCCAACTTTCCAGGTAAGAAATTATTCCTGCTTCTCACCTAAATCAGCCTTAGGTGGGGTAAAAGGAGAGAAACGAAGCTCAGTTTAGGCTACGTGTTGTATGTAGCAGCGGATGGGGGACATGAACATGCATGATTGAAAATTTTTTTGCTATTCTGGATAAAGTCTGGAGAATTGTGTGACAAAATGTAGAATCTGATCTGAACTGCGCAAGTAATTGGAAATAGGATGTAACTCATCTCACCTCAGTGCTACTGGAAATGAGAGGGTAGGGAAAATTTGGTACGTATAGCTGTGGATATCAGGTACTGTGGAAGAGATAATAAGTGTTTGTGGTCGTGGTTGTTACAGGCTTTATACACCATTGTGAGGCTTGTGATGCGTACAAGTAGAAAAACCAGTGATGTCAGTCCTCTTAAATGCAGTGTAAGAGGCTGGGAAGCCCACGCCTGTTAACTGCAGCTCTTGTAAAATAGTTTTTGTAATTTTCTGTGGCCGTTTGGATCAAAAGGCCTTGTTCTTGGATTTCTTCACGAAAGTACTGATATTCGCAGGAGTAGCTGTGGACGCTCAAAGGGTCTTGTGTCATGCTTTTTTTTTTTTTGGCACCTGAAGTATAACTGTGTTGCTGTAGTTAATGCTGATGACGGTATTTTTTTATTAAAGTGTACTGTAAGAAAGGAACTGCCATTCAAAATGTTTTAGACTCTCAGTGCAGCATTTTGTGTGGTCTGATCTCTACTTACTATTTCTTCTAATCTTTTTGCCAGAGAAGAAGCACTTCTGTTTTATGGTTAGGTGAAACTGAGCTATATGGGATTCGAAAAATGAAGTCTGAAAGAGCTCTTTGCTTTAGTACTACCCTTAACCTCTTGAGTATCGATTTATGGCTTCAAAATAATAGGAAGCCATTTTTGAGAATGTCGGAAGTCTGCATGGTAATTATTAGGGTTAGGGGGAGATCATAAACTAGTCTAGTCTTCATAATTTCTATGAACATGTGTAATTCTAATTCAGCATGTTTTAGAAAAAACAATCTCTTATCAATAGTTTTCACTGTGTCCTATCTGATACATTCCTTGGAAGTAGTTATGTGCCTTTTTTGAAAGCAGTTACAGTGGAAATGTGCGTACTAGGGCTAATGCATGGAGTTGGTGGTGTTTATTTTTTTTTTTAAACAATAATAAGCTTCTGATTTAAATTGATGCAGAAAAACAATGCAAGTTCCACTGGAGTATAACTAGATTGATATTTTTACTTTTATTTCATTTTAATTTTCTTACATGAGAAGTTTTTTCTAACTGAAGCTGGCACTGAAACCCTGTTTTTCTAGTAGGTTATATAAACACTTGAGCCTTGTTTTTTTCTAAAATACATTCTCATAAAATTTTTACCATACACTTCATTACCTTGCAAATTATCTCAGGTTTTGACAGGTAAGGTTTTCTTTGTTTTTCTTCTATGTAAATGCTATTTCGGTGTGATTTTTCTCTACTTTTCCCTTTCCCCTCACCCACATCTGTAACTTTTCACTGCTGCGGTTTGGTTTCTAATACAAATGATGCTGCGTTAATATTTTTTTTTATATTAGATTAAAAGACCAAGACATGAGTGAGTATAAGATGTTATAGTGGCTCGTACAATGTTGGAAAGATGCTGTTGGAAATAATGGGCATTGAGCTGTGAAAATGAGCTGTAATATGCTGAATGAGAATGGCGTGGCCTTGTTTTAGGATTGTGATCTACTGAGATGTGCAGAGCACTGGTGGCACCTCATATGCAAAGTGTATTTAAATACAGAGGAGCAAAAAGTGGGCATTTGGCTGAGAGCAGGATTTCTGGGCTGCGTGTTCCCTGTGCCCCCTCGGACATAATTGGTGGGCAAGGTGGAATTACCTGCGGTCAGAACCCAGCCCATGGACTGCCAGTTGTATCGACCTTCGCATCAAAAGGCTTCGCTTTTATTCAAGCTTTCAATGATTTGTTGGGCCGAAAACCAAAACAAAACCTGCTTTACAGGAAGTGGTTTGCGTCTGTGGAATTTGACTTTGTGTTGTGTAAAATTGTAGCTCTTGGGCTTCTTTTTTTTTTTTTTCCTGCAATATTTTGTGTGTTTATTTTGGGGGAGACGTGTTATTCATGGGTAAGGGCTGCTTTTTTAAGGGTAGAATCTGTTCATTTACCCAAGTGAGCAGTCTGAGGATTTTGTGCTCAGTTGTGTCATCTTTTGATTCTGGACATGTTTGTTTGTTTGTTTAAATGGGAATATTTTTCCTGTTTTGCAGTTGGTGTAATCAGATGTCCAATATGCCGCCAAGAATGCAGACAGATAGATCTGGTGGATAACTACTTTGTAAAAGACACATCAGAAACGCCAAGCAGTTCCGATGAGAAGTCAGAACAGGTATGACAATTTCCTGCTTGCCAGAATTCACGTGCTGTTGTTGTTTCTGCCCATGTTAATCCTTTCCAGGAAAGTGATAGTAACTGCTTCCCTTTGCAGGTGTGTACAAGCTGTGAGGATAATGCTAGTGCTGTTGGATTTTGTGTAGAGTGTGGGGAATGGCTGTGCAAGACTTGCATAGAAGCTCATCAGCGAGTAAAATTTACTAAAGATCATATGATCAGAAAAAAAGAGGATGTATCTTCAGGTGAGTGTTTGGATATTACATGTTCCTGTCTGTAGGAAAAACTTTTTGGCACATGTAAAAAGAGAGAGAATTATTCAGGTAACAATCCGCTGTATGGCTTTCCCCAAAGATTTGGGAAAAGTTTAATGAAAAGCTACCAGTGCAGAACTGGTAACTAAAAATAGAGGAAAAACTAAATTCTAAACTGAAATGGGTTATTTGCTAATGCTTTGTACGGTTTGATGTCCAATGTAAAAAATATCTTACGTACAGAAGAAACAGGATAAGACCGCAGTCTTTGGAAAAGATTTAGATCCATTCTTGATAATCCTATTATTTAGTAGAATAAGTAAATGGAGGAGTTGAAATCTGGAAGCACTGACATATTGGTTATCTTACCCATTGGCCAAGGAAATTAAATTACACATTTTTGCTATACTTGGTTATAAGGAGGAATTATAGTTCTCCTAGTAGAGAAGTATATACAGATAAGCTTATGGTCTTAGTCAGTCTGATGTTACTGTGGTATTGATAGTGCTGAGTAAATGTGGAATTTGAATTTATTTTAGGTTTAATGTCTTTCAGTTAGCAAAATTAAATTTGTGAGGTGTGTGCAGTTTGTTTAGACATGCCAGCTATATTAGAAGCTAATTCTTAAACTATCATTTGACCGTGTATCGTTTGTAACCTATGGAAGTAATGTGGAAAAGGTTATCAAAACAGATAAAGGCAACTGGATTTTAGCTTAGATGATTTTATTTGCAAATGGGATAAAAGTTCTAATTTAAAGACCAGTGGGTTTTACACAATCTGGATGTATATGAAGACTGACCATATTGAGGAAGAGCTATCTTGGCATTTTGCTCTCTCTCTACATTTAAAATAAATTAAGACCTTTGTGTTTGTCTTGTGCCATTTCAAAGGAGTAACACTGCTTTGCTTTCTGCCAGCTCTCATAAAAATTGTATTAATAGTGGAAAAGTCTGCTGTTGAGCTTGGTTCTTTCAGACAATGGTCTTATTTCACTTGCTCTACCAAATAAATCTCATTTTTTGAGAGGTTTCTCTATATGTCTTAACAGATATTGTTTAATAAGAAATATTACCTATTTAATCTTAAACGTATTAATTCTAGTAGATGAGAAGCCCTTAAGGTAAAACCAAATTACAGGGCCCTAGAAAGAATGACTAATGTTACTCATTAGGAGTGCTATATTGTGACTGTCAAGGTGATACTAAAGCTCCACTTCTCCCTCGATAGCCTGAGTGAGGAGGTGCTGAAAAAATGTCTGTTCTAATAAAGTAAAATTTCCATCAGAAATTGAGGTTGATGTTTATGAAGATGGAAGCCTGCGTTTAGTCGGCGTGCGAGCTTAGGGCAAGAATGTCACCTGCCTTGTATCTGACATACAGTGATCTGTAGTAACTCTCTTGGTTGTGGGGAATGACTATTCATTATTTTCTTAGAGGAACTTGTTCCCTTCTTTCTTGTTAGGAGCGATACGCCCTGGAGACTTTCCTATGAATGAGTGTCACCATAGATTAATGAGTTCACTTTCTTTACAATAACTTGCATGATATAACAAGCTTCAGAAATGTTGGCAACTGAGGAAGACATTAATGTTTTAAATCTTACCTGCTGTATCTTCCAAAGGCTGCTTTCCTCTTGTGCTGAACTCAAAATATCTTTAGAAGCCTTTGCAGACCTTTTTAGTCAAGTCAGAACTTTTTTTTGAAGCTGTCTGTTTGCTTAAGTGGAAAAGTTACACGGTTTAGCTGGGGTTTAAGTAACTCTTAACACAGACAGTGTTTGTTTTGCATTTACTGCTTCAGTTGCATATGAATTAATGAGATTTATAGAAGTTTTGAAGTGATAATTTAGAAAACCTATGGGTGTTTGACAGAAAAAAAGTTTGTGAGGTTTGATCCATCCTTCAGTGTGTCAGAGGTGAAATTGCATGCAATTTAAACACGTGTACACAGCCCTTGTATTTGTGTACAGATTCTTCATTCTTACAGGTGCCAGTGTCTCCTTGAGTGTTTGTGATCGGAGAGGAGTTCCTCCTCCTCTTTGAATACAGGAAAGTGGGAACAGCTGTAAACCACTGGCACTGTGAATATTTCAATGAGAATGTATTCACAGGAACTTTATGGTGAGAACAGGTCTGTAGTTGTCTATCCAAATTCTTGGTTATTACTCACCTTGGAAGTTAGTTGTTTTGCTCTTCAAATTGTCTAAATTTTATTTTTAAATGCAAAAATGGTTTATTTTTAAAAACAGAGGCCGTGGGAGCATCTGGTCAACGTCCTGTTTTCTGTCCTGTCCACAAACAAGAGCAGTTAAAACTTTTCTGTGAAACCTGTGACAGGCTGACATGCAGAGACTGTCAGTTACTGGAACACAAAGAACACAGGTACCAATATTACCATATCTTAATTCCTGTGGTGCACTTTCTCGGAGGATGAAATGGCATTGATTTAAACCAGTTGTGTCATAAATACTGTTGTATTTACTCTTTGTCAGACTGGAGCAATCCCTCGCAAAGGAGAACCTGCGTGGAGTGCTGAACACTTTGGGATCAGTTGGTTGAGCTTTGTCAATTATCTTAAGAGCAGGTTCAAAACAATGCGGTCTGAGGTGCTTCGGTGTGATGAAGGTGTCAGCTTGCCTGGCATTTACTAGTGCTGTTGCTCAGTTCAGGAGTTGAGTAGAAGTAGCTACAGCCCTGAACACCTGTGCTGTAAAGAAGCAAAAGTGGCATAGTGAGTCATGGATGAGGTAATTTTTTGAAAGGGCAGATTTTATTATGCAACAGTATTTCAATTTAGAGTAATTTTGCAAAGGAAGGTATAAATTTTGCCTCCTAGATTAATCTATTTTTTTCTAGTACAGAGGAAAAAATTGTTTGGTTTTAGTTGGTTGAAAGTTGCCTCATTCCAAGTAAAAAGAAATAGCAGGTTTTGTCTCCAGAGCTTGCTTTTCTCTTACCTGCTAGAAAAAATATTGGAATTTCTTAAAATACATTAAAACTTCCTGGTCTTTAGCAGCTCTGTTATACAGTTGTTTGAAAAAGTATTTTACAGTGTTATAACAGAAAATGTGGGTATAAATATGTCTTTATCAGCCGCTGCAGCACTGCTTTTCCTAGTCAGTCTACAAGTAACACGTCTTTGTGAAGGTGCTTGACGGTTTGTTGCCATGTTGAATTTAGTGGGTTTTTTCCAGAGTAGGATTTGCTCTCATAGGCTGCTACAGCAGCCTAATGTAAAACACTTGAAATTAGTACTATTAATACACTAACAAGATTGAACTTTCCTGCTCTGTTTGTTCATGGGCTTGATCATGAATATCCTGAAAGACACACTTGTCTAGAAAGCGTGGTCTCCTGGGATATGTTAGCTTTTTCTAGTTGGTTCATTTGCACCTGTTTTGCGCATGATACTAACTGATTAACAGATGTATCTTGTTCTATTTACCTGTTCTCTTCCAGAAAGAGAATACTTTGCTATTAACACCCTTTGTTGCAGAATATTCTTTAAAAAGTGTTCTGTCTGCAGATGTGAATTACAGATGATTAGGGTGACTGCTTCATCTGCCTGAAGTACAATGAGATTTTTATGAAGCTCACTAAATCATTGAAGAAAAATCCTGCCAAGTGGAAACAAGAAATGATTTTCATCTCCTGTTTATTTCTTACCTGAAATCCTGGTAGTTTTCACCAAAGGAAGATTAATCACCATTTCAGTAGCGACATAGTCCAGGCTTCAGTTCAGAATTTCAAGCAAAAGAACTGCTGGTGGTTCTGTAGACAGCTGACATTCTTTTAGCAGCCTGGTGGTGTGTGATTCCTCTAGTTCAGGTAGTTTTAAGTCCACACACTTTGGAAGCTAGAAATACAGTGCAATACTTTTTGTTAAAAATAAAGTGAGTGGTTTTTTTGCTGTAGCAGGAATGACAGCAAAATTTTAGCAGCCCTTGATAAGAGTAGATTTATTTATTTATTCCTTAAAGTGGAAATCTGATTTTCAACTTAAGGAACGTATGTTTGGAGGTCTGCAGATTTTCTAAAAGTTTCACATTTTGTGGCCTTTGGGCTTTAGTAATGCTACTTTTTGCATTACAGTGCCTGAAACCTTGTGATGCTGTCTGTCTGCAAGAATCTCAGACTTTTCTTAGAAGAAGCAATATTCTAACGTTGAGACTGGGGAACCTAAACTGTTGTAGTTGAAACCCATCTATTTTTGGCGCAAACTAAATGAACAGCACCAGAGTCCTTTCTGTTGTGAATAGTGTTTTCTTTGCCTAAGTCTGTCATCATAATGGTGGGTTATTTTAATTCAGAAAGTGTTACCATAAATTTGATCATATATCCAAACAGTCTTTTCTTGTTAGATTGTCGTGTTCTCCTAGACTTTGGCAGAAGACGATGCTACTTTCTTATTAGTTGTGAGTGGGAGATAATACTACCTAATTTACTTGTAACGCATCTTATAAGATGCTTCACTTTTAATTGTAGTTTTCTGCCAATGTGAACATTGGGATTAAGTGTAGTGAGGAGGGGAAGACGTTCTGGGAACTTAAGTTCTCCCTGTTGTTAACAAATTATATTTCAGAAGCATGAAGTTTACTTACTGCAAAGACAAGAAGTGGCAAGTGACTGATAGGAATCCTGGGGCTTAGGAGGAATCTTTTGATAGTTGAGCAGTCGATCAGAAATGATGAAAACTCTTGGAGCTGCTGAATTCCCCTTGCCGTTTTCAACATGGGCATTTTACTTCTGTTGTATTGTTAATCCCTCTTGTGATGCATAGTATGTTAGGAAAATGCAACTAATTTCATGATTTTCCTTTGATGTAGCTACTTGCACTCTTTTCAGATGAAGGGGCCTTTCATACAGTAGGTGTTTGGTTGAAGGACTTGGAAGGGGATGATATGTCCTTTGCTTGGAAGTACCAAAAATAAAAGGTTTTTCTTCATAGGAATATTTTCTTTCAGAATAAACTAATTTAGTCAAATAGGAACAGTATAATTTCAGCTGAAAACCTGGGTTTTTTTCTGGGATAGGTGAGGTTTTTTTGGTGTCATTTAATGCATGTTTAAGCTGTTTAGTGCATTTTTTTAATCTAAGCTTAACAAAATTATTTGTCAAACTCTGAAGTTTCCGGTATCTCCTTTAGCTGATGTTCCATAGCTTGCTATCTTGTGAATTGATGCAGTGCATTGTCTCCCTGTGTAGTTGGAATTAATAAATGATCCACAGAGGTTCAGTCTTCCAGACACTCACAGAGGATTTTATCAGTACTGAAACATTATGCACGCTGTTTGGAATACGTATGATTTTATTTTTCTGTGTTTTCTTTTTCCAAAATCTGGTAGCTTTACATCAAAGTTGGGAACCCTTAGTTTCAGCACATTTCTGCCTGGTAATTGATATCTTCTTTTGCCTGTTGAAAAGGTATCAGTTTCTGGAAGAAGCTTTTCAGAACCAGAAGGGTGCAATTGAGAACCTATTGGCCAAACTTCTTGAGAAGAAAAATTATGTAAATTTTGCAGCTACCCAAGTTCAGAATAGGTAAGTACCCCAAAATGATTAACTGTTACTATTACATTGCCTTTTTAATGAATCACAGTATGATGAATGATGGGACTAGAATAAATTTTAGTGCATTCTATGTCTTTCCTCTCATCCTATCGCTGGTTACTTGGGAGAAGAGACCAACAACCACCTCACTACAACCTCCTTTAATGTGGCTGAAGAGAGCAATAAGGTCTCCCTTCAGCCTTCTCTTCTCCAGACTAAACAATCCCAGTTTCCTCAGCTACTCCTCATAAGAAAGACATGTTCTCCAGGCCTCTCACCAGCTTGGTGGCCTTTCTCTGGATCTGCTCTGCCACCTCAATGTCTTTCTTATACTGTGATGCCCAAAACTGAGCGCAGTGCTCAAGCTGTGGCCTCTCCAGCGCCGAGTACAGGTGCACAATCACTTCACTACTCCTGCTGGACACACCATTTCTGATACAGGCCAGGATGCTGGTGGCCTTCTTGGCCACCTGGGCACACTGCTGGCTCATGTTCAGCTGGCTGTCCACCAGCACCCCCAGGTCCTTTTCTGCTGGCCGCTTTCTAGCCACTCCTCTCCAAGCCTGTAGCATTGCTGGGGGTTGTTGGGACCCAAGTGCAGGACCCGGCACTTGGCTTTGTTAAACCTCATACAATTGATTGTGGCCCCTCGATCCAGCCTGTCCAGATCCCTCTGCAGAGCTTTCCTACACTCGAGCAGATCAACATTCCTGCTCAGTTTTGGTGTCATCTGCAATCTTAACTGAGGGTGCCTCGATCCCCTCATCCAGGTCATTGATAAAGATATTAAACAAGACCGGCCCCAGAACTGAGCCCTGAGGGACCCTACTTGTGACTAGCCACCAACCTGATTTAACTCCATTCACCACAACTCTCTGGGCTTGGCCATCCAGCCAGTTTTAACCCAGTGAAGAGTAGACCTGTCTAAGCCGTGAGCTGCCAGCTGTCCAGTAGAATGCTGTGGGAGACTGTGTCGAAGGCTTTACTGAAGTCCAGGTAGACAACATCCACAGCCTTTCCCTCATCCACTTGATGGGTCACCTGGTCATAGGTTAGCTTCAATAACTGAATATACTGTCTTATAGTATATTGAATATAGAGACCGAGAGAGCACGTGGTCACTGCTGGCTTTTCACCTGCTTGTGGTGATGTGGTGTCCTGGAGGACACAGAATTCCACAGTGATTCTCGGTGGTTTTGTGAGCCTTCTGCAACTCCAGTCATTTGCAAAATTACAGATTATCTGGAGAGGGGAAGTACAAGGGTAGAAGGAAGTGTACCGAGGATACAAGGAGAAATTGGTGCAAATTTTTAACTCCTAATGGTATGATGTACATTTAAAAACATTAAAAATAATTTTAAAAAACAGTTGTAAGGGAAGGAGAACATATGACATGATAGGGACAAACGTGTGAAGGTGAAAGCAATGATAATTTTTACATGCTGATTTGGCATGAAACTTTGAAGGGACCCAAAAGAGAACACCGTAATGAAGCAGGAGGACAAGCTGTATAATTGTTAGATGCTTGAAGGAGACAAAAATCCAGTTACATGGGAAATAAAATGAAAGCTCAAGAAATGTCACTAAATGTTCTCTGATCAGAATTCAAGGCCAATAATGGGTGGTGCATGTGAGTAAAACACATTGTAATTTTTTTTTTGCCGTGGAGTTTCTGACTTCACTGAAAATTCAGTGAATTTCTGCAGCATGTGGTCATCTGCTGAGCCAAAGGCATAGTGCAGGTGAGACAGTGGTTTACTTTGACGTGCCGTTTAGTTACTTTGAGGTGTAGTGCACAAAATCCATTCTCATAAAAACTTAAGAGAATGAAAAAAGCGTATTATAATAATGTTGTCAGTGTTAGCAGATGGTGTGAAATTGCCATCATATGTGATCGTGAAGCGTAAGCAGCGCTGAAGGAGTAGCTGCCTGCTAGAATAGTTGTTAGGTGCCAAAGCCAAGGATGGATGGCCGCTGGCTTAATGAAGGGTTGGTTGGTTGAATGCTTTTGGAGTAGAAGACCAAGTTTGCCGTCTTGAGAAAGCACATATGTCCAAGGTGCTTTAAAAGGCGTTTGTCACCGACAGTGAGCATTGTCAGACAAATGAGTACTGGTCTTGTGATTGTATCGGGGTCTATGACATCACAAGTTCAGACGTTTGATCTAGTAGCAAAGAAGCCCTTTAAGAAAGGGAATTTGTTTCTACACTGAGACTGGCTCATGGCAAGAAATTGTGCTCTGACTCCTACAAGCGGACTAAATCCTGCTGCAATGCTGTGTTGTCACTTGATCAAGGCAGCATAGGATCAAATAAATCCAGAATTTGCAATGGAGTTTAAGAAATACTGTATTTCAAATTGTGGACAGAGCTCAAGATGATTTGTTTTAGTCTGAAGAGGTTGAGAATAGTGAAGACACTAAAACTGAGGAAGAATGACAGTGATGGAAATGATGAAGTGGTGTCAGGTATGAAAAACTGAAAGGCAGTAGTAGTAAAGCACAAGAGAATACTGTAGACTAACGTCAGAGAAATCATTAGTGAAGTGTTTATATCTTTACTGTGTATTGATTACAGGTATGTAATAGCCTTCTTGTTACAAGAATTTTTTGAGAGAGCTGGAGGGGTCCATCCAAAATTCAGGGTTGATTTCCTTTCTGGCTATCATACAGTAGCATAAAAGTTAAAGGTATCATGTATGGAATCTTCATAGCGAAAGAGGCATGATATGGAGATATATATGTACCTGTATATAGACACAGGAGGTCCTGGCTGGGTATGTCTCTGTGTGTGTAAACATTTAAAGTGTGTAAACCACAAGGACTGTGGTTTAAGTTTAGTTTAAGTAAAACACAAGCTGGTAACTGAGATACCACCTTGATCTTGGAGTGTTTAATTTTTTTTTCCAAAAGTGAAATTTTATATTGCTTCCTTGAAAAAGTTGGCTGTTGATGATTTCTCTGTTAGTAATCAAACACACTGTAAGTTTTGCACTTACCAGAACTTCTTCAATACAGAAATTGCTCCTTTGCTCTTCAAGTGTGGGAAGATGCCTGTGATGTTTATTGTTTGGTGGCATAGTATGAAGTGATTGCCTGACAAAACGTTTCTCTTTTTTTAGGATAAAAGAAGTAAATGAAACTAACAAACGAGTAGAACAGGAGATCAAAGTGGCTATATTCACCCTCATTAATGAAATCAATAAAAAGGGAAAATCTCTCTTACAGCACCTTGAGGTATGGTTAAGAGAAAAAACAGTAGTGTAATTCGCTGCTTCCAGTCCTCTATTGAGAACTCACATTCCGTGTTTGAATACAGTTTGTTTGATGTGACTGCAGGTGTTGAATACTAATGCAAGGCTTATGACTGGTGGGTTATCAAAGGCTGAAGACTTCTCTGGGATGGGGCTGCTGAGTTTAGCTGCCACACTCAGGAGGTGTTTAGAGGCAGTTCTGTTTGGCGTAGGAGCTGATGTTCAAAGGACCTGGGCCACTGCTGTTGCTGTCGCTTCCAGTTGCTGCTCTACAGCTCCTGTGGTGGCAGCTCCAGGAATGCCAGGGCACTGCCCAGCATGGAGCTGGCAGTTCCACTGGGTCACTCCCTCGGTTCTTTGTCATGCTGCTGCGCCTCTGGCAACATGAGGAAGAGAACTGGTCTTGTTCTAGTAGTTGGTATTTTCTTGGGGTAAAGCAGAGGCTCTTCTCTGAGCCTGCTATTTCCCCTGCACTTTGATACCTCTGGGAAGAATGGTAGAGGGAAATAATAGAGAATTACTGATGGTTCTAGTCACTCTGAACATGAGCATTAGGATAAGCTGCTTTGCTCGTGACGTTTTTTTTTGTTGCTCTAAGAACTGTGACAGTGGTTTACGTTTTCCTTGAATATTTGAAGTAATAAAGTTTGGTTTTTTTCTTTGTAGAATGTAACAAAGGAGAGACAGATGAAGTTAATACAACAACAAAATGACATCACCGGCCTTTCGCGACAAGTGAAGCATGTGATGAACTTTACTAATTGGGCTATTGCAAGTGGCAGCAGTACTGCTTTGCTCTACAGTAAACGGCTGGTAGGGAAGCATCCTCTAACTTGTCTGTACAGTACACAATGTTTAGTCAAAAGAATTTTCCAAGTCTCATGTACATTCACTAGATCATATTCAAGGAAGAGACAATGAGCTTGTGCTTCATTTAAAAAAACAAAACCCTTCTGTAGTAATGGGACGAATTTCCCAACTTGTACACCACTTTTCATTTGTAAATTACGGATTTATTACTGTACAAGGAATGGGGTCAAGCTCTATAAAAGCACCTCAGTGTTTCACTTGTGTCATTGCAGAAGTCCTATTATTGTGTAACAGTACTTCTCACTAATCCTCTGAATTGAGTAAAAAATGAGTTGTATGGTGGATTATTTTCCTGGTGAACTGAGAACTTTCCAGGCTACTAACCAAACTTGCTACTGACAGTCCTTGTTGGTGATCCAGCAGTCTGAACTCACTGGGCAAACGCACGCTTCTTAACATTCTCATTCTTTTAATCCAGTTGTCATCAACAGTCTTGTTTTTGCTTTCCATTAGATAACATTCCAGTTACGCCACATTTTAAAGGCACGTTGTGATCCTGTCCCAGCTGCCAACGGAGCAATACGCTTCCATTGTGACCCTACGTTCTGGGCGAAGAACGTCGTCAACTTAGGTGAGAAAATTGTTTGGTTATTCTGTGTTACTTGAAAAACTATATTGAGTTGGGGGTGTTCATCCAACATGAGTGAGTTGGAGTGCAATGAATCTCTTAATGCAGAAGACCAAAACTCCCTTGACGTAACCCATCCAGTCCTGATGGCCCTCCTTATCTGCTATTTAACTTTGGTTTTGTTTTTTGTTTCGTTTAGGTAACCTTGTCATTGAAAATAAACCAACTCCTAGTTACACTCCTAATGTAGTGGTTGGACAAGCTCCTCCAGGAACGAACCACATCAACAAAGCTCCAGGACAAATCAATCTGGCGCAGCTTCGACTCCAGCATATGCAGCAGCAAGTGTACGCACAAAAGCATCAGCAGCTGCAGCAGATGAGGATGGGGCAGCCAGCCGGGTCAGTTCCCCGGCAGACAAGTCCACAAATCTTACAGCAGCAGGTAAGTATCTTGTGTGTTTTTATTCCACCTTTTACCATAACACCGAGACTTAAAATCGCCCTGTCAAATATAAACTTAGAAAACAGTTTATAAACGTGAAAATATTTTGAAATTCAACATACTTTAAATGTGACAGCTATTGGCTTTTCTTGATGTTATGTAACTAGTAAATCTACTACTGTGGAAAGAGATTGGCTTCTTTTTTTCCATGTTAAAAGCAAAAGTTTTAAAAAACAAAAACCCTTGCAGCCTCCCAGGTTGATCAGCATGCAGACCATGCAGAGGGGTAACATGAACTGTGGGGCTTTCCAAGCACATCAGATGAGAATGGCTCAGAATGCTGCTCGTATACCAGGAATACCACGCCACAATGGACCACAATACTCCATGATGCAACCTCACCTTCAAAGACAAGTATATCCTGTGTACACGCTTCATTTGTGCCATTGTGCCAGACGTTCATTACAGTAGATGATACCTCCAGCTGTAAATGTGTTTATCTGTAACGCTTCGCACTCACAGCTACACACATTTATAGACTTTTCCATGTTGCATACCGTACTGTGACATTTTTGCTGAACATAAGAAAATTCAAACCTTAAGAATGAAAATTAATTCTAATGGTTATATTGCATTTTAGTTCTGGGAAACAAAACATTTCCATTTTCACTTTTCAGTGACATTCAGCTTCTGGATTTCTTAGAGAATAGTCAGGAATAATGAAGTTCAAAGTGATGTAGTTGAGGTTTTTTAATGAAGTGTTTTTAAATTCAAACCTGAAGCATGATGCAGAGCTCTGCATGTCATTAGGAATAAAAATTCTTGATTATGAATGTTCATGTGACTGGAAAACCAAAAATGACTTTATAATACTTGAAACAGTTACTCCTTTTCTTAAAAAAGAAAGAGTTTGTAAACAGACGTATGAACTCCAAAGTTGTATTTGGAGGAAGTAATTGCTTTAAGAAAACTTAACTATATGTGAAAAACTATATATACATTTTCCATGGTGGAAGATGTACTGTATATTGAAGTATCTAGCCACGTAAAGTGTTTTTTATTTCCAAGTAAATAAAAATGGCAATTGCTTTGCATTCAGTGCTATCAGGTTATGTTGGCAGAAATGTGAGTTTGTGTGTTTTCGCCCCAGTTTTTGGTTAAGGACTGTGATATAATGCACGTGTTGCAGTTTTACATGCGGTCTGCTCTGCCTGTAGTGCAGTCACGGTCTCTTCTCTTTTCCTGCAGCATTCTAACCCTGGGCATGCAGGGCCTTTTCCGGTTGTTTCTGTGCACAACACCACTATTAATCCAACTAGTCCTACCACAGCAACAATGGCGAGTGCAAACCGTGGTCCAACAAGTCCGTCCGTTACAGCGATTGAACTCATTCCTTCTGTAACAAACCCAGAGAACTTACCTTCCCTGCCAGATATCCCGCCCATCCAGGTCAGTGGAGAAGATCAGGCACTTATGAGAAAAGGTGTCCTGCTGCCCTGCTTCTCTCTTGTCGTTTCCTCTGTCCTGTGGTGGTGTGGCTGTAACCGTTTTCTTGTATGCAAGAGGCCAGCCTTGACGTGAGCGTTGGATCCTGGAGGGTGCTGCAGGATGCTTAAGCTGGCCCCTGTGATTCATCTTGAGCTGTGGCAGTGTCTGCCTGGAAATTTTTGTTTGCACAGAGGGTGACTGTTGCTGCTGCTTAGGTTTCACTTCATCTGCGCAGTATTGGTACTCGCTGACCAGGAACTGCAGAGTGTGCCCCGTGTTCTTTGCCAGGAGAGACAGCGGATAGTGCTGCACACAAGCTGCGGTAGATGTTGATGAAGTCAAGCTCATCTTGGGAGGTTAGAAGCAAAATATGTGATTGGAGGCAAAGAAGTAAAAGTAGTAAGTTTTCTGAAGGAGTGTTTTGAAGGTCAGGGAGGGGTGGATGATGGCTTAGTCTTGAGAACAAGATGTTTACACTGAAATGCCCATATACAGCACAGGAGACTTGGTCATGATACAGGAAACGATCGCCTTAGAAACAAAACCTAAATTTAATCCAAGCAGAAGATCTGATGCAATACCAATAACTTTTAAATTCTCATCTAGAGTCATGTTCAAGGATTGTACTTTCAATTTTCTCATGAGACTGCAAGTAATTTGCTAACATAAGAATAGTGGGGAAAGACGGATCACATATCTGAATGTGATCAATCTGCAGCGCTGAAGCTTTTAGTCTTTAGAACAAAACACCAGTATAACTGGTTGTGACTGATTCAGCTGTACGTCTCAAGTTCATGGCACACCACGTGAGACTATCCCACTAACAACTATTTCTATAACATAAACATGCAGCTTCTAGGAGTGCTGAAAATGCAGATTTCTTTTAAGATGCTATTTTTCATACCTGTTCATGTAATAGCTGTTACAGATTTTAGTTGATGAAAAAGTTGCATAGGAAGCTTTAGCTCTTTAAAATTGCTTGCACAGTCATAAAAACTTGCTTTGAATACAGTGTCTTTCAGACGTTATTTGCAATTATGCTGCTTTGCAGTTAATAGCTTTAAGCAGTTAAGGTAGTAGGGTACCTGCTTCCTTGTTTCTAATAGATACTAAAAACTATGTAAAAAATGAATGGGAGGGAGGGAGATTTCACGTCATGCTGAGGAAAAACAAGTTCATGGTTTCCCTTAACATCTTAACTGTGGAATAACTCTCGCAACATCAGTAATCTGGTAGTTCATGTGACTAACACCATTTGTATGACAAACACACTGAACATCTGAGAACCAAAAATTTTGGAATGGCCTAAAGTAAGTGCAACCTATGACCATACTGGAAGAACTCAGACACTTGGGAGCTTTAGAAAAAACCTTACTTTGTAAGTTTATGAGTGTGGGTTTCTGTTTTGAATGTCTGATCTCTGTATGAAACTGATAAAAGTGTTTGCTGATGTCCTGAATCCTTGAAGGGATAGTGAACAATTCTGGTAGGGATACTGATCACAGTTAAAGTATGTGGAACTATTAAGAAACTTTAATTAGGCCTCTCTGATTCAGACTTTTGTTTTTGCTTCTTAGCTTGAAGATGCTGGCTCAAGTAATTTAGATAACCTTCTAAGTAGATACATTACAGGCAGCCACCTACCCCCACAACCTACAAGTACCATGAATCCCTCCCCAGGACCGTCAGCTCTATCTCCAGGCTCATCAGGTAAATGTGATGGGTATTTCTAGCGAGTCTAGAAGGTGGTGGGTATTTCTGGTATTTAAGTTGAAAATGGTTTCCTACCATTTCCTGTCAAAAGGGAAGTGATATTTTGTTAGTTTAAATTTTATTTTGCTCAGAAATAAATTCTGGAAATTTAAATTTTAGCCTCCTGCAGATATATCTGTATAGTAACAAACTGCCAACATGTGAATGCAGTATTCCAGATACATGTATAGACTATATTTTTGTCGTGTTTCCACAATCCTTTTTTCTTGTCCATCACTGGATGTAGTTCAGTTATTGCCCCCAACAAAGACTGACTAAGCCATTCTGAAGTTTGAGAAGTAAGTTTATAGAATAGCTTATCCGCAGAAATACTTCAGTGGCCAACAATCATGTGAGAAAGGTCATTCTAAGTATAGCCAGTCGATGATAGAGCTTTCGTTATGACAAATTAAGTCAACAGTACCTAATGTTGAGTTATTTAGACATCGAAGGATCCATTTCTATCATTAAGAAGCTGATTTCAGTCATTTGGTAGTCCTCTCTTAGCAAGATTATTGTAAGATTCTGTGAATGAGTTGTTGCAGCAGTGGAACTTAGGTTTCTCAAAACCTGCATGCAGAACAGAGAATCTGCTTTTCTTTACTTCACTGGTGGATGTCAGTGGATAAAATTTGAGGACTTTGGGCTGAGGGATGTAACCAGTATTTGGATTAGGTGAAATAATTATTAGGACCCTAACAGTGTGGTGGTTTTTTAAATTATTATTATTTTTTATTTAATGTGGCATGCTAGACCTTTGTTCTAATCGAACAACTGAGAGGGCAGCTGCCTTCCATGAATTATTAAATTAGGATATTCTAGCAACACTTCTGGCATTACTCAATACTAGTCATTTATTTTACAGCAAAATGTAAATTTGTACCAAGTCAACTTCTACACATCTTTGCAGGTTTATCCAATTCCCACACTCCTGTGAGGCCACCCAGTACCTCCAGCACAGGCAGCAGAGGAAGGTGAGTGTGTTATGTTATGTTAACACTGATAGGCTGAAAAATCAGGCATGAAGAATTCAAAAAAAGAGTTGGCAATGGGTCAATAGTGCTTCAATATAACTGTGACCCAGTAATGGAAGTATGCTTGCATGAAGTTGTAGGTCACTTACATTTCTTTGCTCTGATGAGTCTTATTTTTATGCTGGTATCTTTCTAGCTGTGGCTCCTCGGGCAGAACTGCTGAGAAAACTGGCATTAACTTCAAGTCTGACCAAGTGAAAGTCAAGCAAGAGCCAGGGACAGAGGAAGAGATATGCAGTTTCTCAGGAACAGTAAAACAGGAAAAAACGGAGGATGGCAGGAGGAGTGCTTGCATGGTAAAGTTGTTTGTGCAACAGTATGTTACGGTTTTCTGAGCAGCACGTTTAAGAATTTGGAAATAATAAAGCAATTTTACTCTTTAGCCTCATATTCTGCTAACAGCCCTGAAGACTGAGAGGTGTTTTGCTCCCTGAACTTTAAGTGTGGGACAGCTCGGGTGTTGAGCTGTTCCTGTAGCGCTGCTGATCACCGTGGGGGTGTGACACAGATACCAATAAGCTGGCAATGGGACTTGGATAGTAACGTGCTAGCTTATGAAGGACAGCTCAAGTCTTGATAATGATTTGCCATGAATTTTGAGAAATGAGTGTAGGATGTCTAAATGGCGGGTGACTTTTGACTTCCAACATGTGTAGAAAGATGCCCTTGTAAAATTGACTCATGTGCTGCTTTCATTTCAGCTTAGCAGTCCTGAGAGCAGCTTGACACCGCCACTGTCCACTAACTTGCATCTGGAAAGTGAATTAGAAGCATTAGGAAGCCTTGAAAATCATGTAAAAACTGAACCAGCAGATTTAAGTGAAAGTTGCAAACAGTCTGGACATAGCCTTGTAAATGGAAAATCCCCAATGCGGAGTCTAATGCACCGATCAGCTAGAATTGGAGGAGAAGGCAATAACAAAGATGATGACCCAAATGAAGACTGGTGTGCTGTATGCCAAAACGGAGGGGATCTGTTATGTTGTGAAAAGTGCCCAAAGGTGTTTCACCTGACTTGTCATGTACCAACGCTCCTCAGCTTTCCAAGGTACCAGAAGCAGTGCAGTGATCCCTGAGAACAGCTCCGTGATCTCATTCAGATGTTGGATTTCAACCCAGTACCAAAACTGGTGTTTGATCCTCAACATTAGCTAGTTCTGGATGATTCCTTGTCAGTAAAAAGTCTGACATTTCAAAGGCCTGCCTGAATTGTTTTGCGTGTAATTGGTCAGTGTTTCTCTGACAAACATACAGTCTCTCAAAGTGCGATTCTGTTAGGTAAAGTTCATTTTAAAGTCACAATAAGGAAGGTTGGGAGAGGAATATGAGGGCAAGAAAAATGACCTTGACTGGCAGAGTTATCTTGAGCATTAAGGGTTATTCCTTATTTTTGGATATTTGAGTCTTTACTGCAGTACATTGTGAATCTGTGAGAGCTAATGAATTAATGCTTGTAGTCATCACTGATGTTTGTCCCTGGATATCAGGAATAATTGTGTTTTTCTGTTTAGTGGCGAGTGGATATGTACATTCTGCAGAGATCTGAGCAAACCAGAAGTAGAATACGATTGTGACAATTTGCAGCACAGCAAGAAAGGGAAAACGGCACAAGGCCTGAGTCCTGTGGACCAAAGGGTATGTCTCAAATCTGGAGCAGTCTGTTTCCTAGACAAAAGTGCTTTTTCACATTAGCTATCCCCCACTGTTTCGTGAAGATGTTTTTGCTGTGACTGCAGCAAATTAAATATAGTTGTGACTTCTAAAAACAAACAAACAAAAACCAAAAAAACCCCCAAAACCCAACAAACCAACCAAAACACTGAAATGAGTAAAGAGATTTTTCTTGCTGTGACCACATATCCAGGTGCTGGTGAAGGGAGTGCTCCGTTACCTTGGGACTGTGGTCACCTAGTACCCAAAACTTGCATGTAAAAACATACTCTGTATTTAAAAGCTCCTTTAACATGCATTAATCTCTTCAGTCTTCTTAATTAGAAGTTCTTTGTGGTTAATGTTGATAAAACCTTCCTAAAACAGGCATGGTGTGTTATGTCCATGCTATGGCAGGTGCTGGAATGTTTGGGTGCACTCTTGCGACAGGTGTAATGACCTTGACAGTCAGAATTATTTTTAGCTTTTATCAGTCAGCCTGTGTCTAAAGTGTTGGAGTATTATAAAATAAAATTCTTCCAAAGGAATTCCAAGCAAAGGAAATAAAAATATTTCAATGGTAAATTCATAGAAACACTCTGACTTTTGTTTCAAATTGTTTAATTTTTTTCTTGTGGGGAAAAGACTAAAAGTTTGCAACTCAGTCCTTTCCTGTTACGTGCAGTTATGGTGAGACAGAAGTGGTTGAAGTTTCTTGGTTTATTTGGTGGATTTTTTTTTTTTCTTCCTTAATTTGACTGTATATTAGTGTGCTTCTTCATGCTTGACTTTAGCCCTAGGCTTTTGTTTTGGAAGAAGAAAACAAAAAGGGAGTATATTTCTGCTGTGCAAACAGTAAGATTGCATTCTGCCCTCTCAACAATGCCCTCCTAAGAACTTCACATTTTATAATTGAGCTTGTGGGGATTGCATTTAAATTTTTTAGTACTACTAAAGTATAAACCTGTTTAAAATAGAGAGATATGAACTTCTGGGTTGGGGATAAATTAAGAATATTAATGTGAAGCTGTTTATTTCTTTGCAAGAAATGTGAACGTCTCCTGCTTTACCTGTACTGCCATGAGCTGAGCATTGAATTTCAAGAGCCAGTCCCAGTCTCAGTGAGTATTCTGAAAAATAATAGTTTGTGATTGATTTTTGGCATAGCATCTCTAAAAGCATGGAGTTGAGTTTGGGAAGGAACTGACTGCTTTTACTTGAAGACTTGATCAGTCTAAAATTTTTGGCAGTCATCCAGAATTTCATGATTCTGAGCAGCTGATTCTGTAGCTTCTCTGTGCAGAGGCTTTGCTTCAAGTCTCAAACCCAGATATTTCAAAGTATTTTCAATTAGCAGTTGCTGAATTGGAAGAGGATGTCTCAGGATATCCAGGAAATTCAAAATGCTTTTAGGAGGAAAGAAAGCACTTAGACTTTTTTTCAGTAAAAGAAGTAACTGTAATGAAAAGCATTGCTGTGCTGTGATAGACACTGAGGTTAGAAAGAACTTGAGCAGTTTGAGGAAAGGAAATTGTTCTCAGTTGCCCCACATTGATTGATACAGTGCATGAGGAGATCAGCTGATTGATATTTTGATAAGTTATATTCAACTGATTCTGTGAATTATGTACTCATTGTAGTGAGAAATCACTTTGGTTTTTACAGATACCGAACTACTATAAAATTATAAAGAAACCAATGGATTTATCTACGGTGAAAAAGAAACTGCAAAAGAAGCATTCCCAACACTACCAAACTCCGGAGGATTTTGTAGCAGACGTCCGGTTGATCTTCAAGAACTGTGAAAGGTTTAATGAAGTATGTTAACTTCCAATCTGTATACGTTCTTTTAGATTAAGATTTATTTCAACATGGTTGTGCAGCTTCTCCAATTAAAGGCTCTGCTTCCAGTCATAACTTCTGCTTATGGAGCAGATGCCGAATCAGACACTTAAAACATGCAATTACCAAACTACCTCTCAGTTTTAGCTAAACGGGGACATCAGGCTTTAACAGAGGGAACTTGTAAAGCACAGTCACTGCTATGGATATATGACTGAGGAGCAGGGTGACCTTGTACTGTACATTGGATAGATCGTAGAAGTGCTGAGGAAGTGTGGTGATAAAGGCAATCAGGCAGGCTTTAAAACTGTCTCAACCTGTACAGATAATTGTTCATACGCTCCTTAAACATGGTAGACCTCTGTTGAGGAAACTTCCCGTACTGAGGAAAAGTGCTTTTCTGAAGAATATTCTGTTTCTAGTACTCATGCAGGCTGAATACAGAAACACGTTGTCTTTGTTATGGCTACAGTTACACCCAGTGCTTAAGCTCATGGATAGTTGGGCTCTCACAAAAATCACTTTTCAGCAGATAACTTTTGTAGGGAGTCATATTTTTGACGAATGTAGAAAGTTAGCTTATTTTGCAATGAGCCCATCTGGTAATGAAATATTTGCACCTTACATGTGAAGCGTGACTTGTGAGATAAAGTACCTAAGTGTTACTACCAGGTGGAGCAATGGAAACAGTGTTCTGAATTTCAAAAAGTTATGGTGTTGTGCTGAACCAGAGTAGGAGCTGAGATAAGAGAGTATGCTCATGTATGAGGTGCCTCAGAGCAAGGATGACAAGCCCTGTGGAGGAGGCACTGCAGGGAAGGGCTTTCTTCTGACCTTAGAAATGCATAAAGCAGCCAGTATGTTTCTGTAAAACGTAATCTGAGTTTTGCAGTGTTTGGGCTGCATTTCTGGCTCTGTGAGGAAGTAAATTGAAGGAAGTACACAAACCTAGACTTAATCTCAACTGTTTCGCAAGTAGACTAGGGAAAATCGAGGTTGATGGTGTAATGCCGTAAATGCTCACAAACGTTTGGGACTTTGACACCTCAGACTCCCTTATGTCTCTGCATTAGGTGGGGGTTAAGGAGCACTGTGGAAGAAGTTGCAATTACGTGAACTTCTCAATCAAGGGAATTAATGAAGCACCCACCGTAGAGGAAAACATGCGCAGGGACAAGGGTAGAACAAGGGAGCAGGGAATGATGCATGTCAGACTTGTCTCGCTGTTTGAAATGCTGGCTCATGGCAGAAGACGAGACACCCTGACCTCTCGTGGTCGTGTCGAGTGCCTCTAAGCCATATGCTTTTAAAAAATAGAAATCAAAGTGGGGTAAGAACCCTGAGAAAGCAGTGTCACAGAGCACTTCTTTCTGATGTGAGGCTCTTTCACAATAATACCCAGGCAACTAAAATTTATAATGAAGAAAGCAATCACGAGTAGAGCGCAATTTTGGAAATGGCTGGGAGACACTTATTTGTACAGAACTTGTGTGTTTGGTTGAAGGTTGATTTACCTCATGTCACTCTCCTAAGACTGTTTTAAACCTGCTTCCACTAAGTTTGAGAACTAAAGAGGTGTAGTCCATAACAAACTGTTCTGTTGTTATGGCTGACTTTAGTCATCCAATCCTATGCAATCTCATAACTTTAGAAAGGATTATAATTTCATTTTTTTTGACTCTGGTATCCTTTTTAGATGATGAAAGTTGTTCAAGTTTATGCAGAAACACAAGAGATTAATTTGAAGGTAAGCGTTTTAGACCATGCACACTTGGTGAAGGGATGTGCATTTCCAACAGGTGAATATTCCTGTCTTTTTATTTACAGGCTGATTCAGAAGTAGCGCAGGCAGGGAAGGCAGTTGCATTATACTTTGAAGATAAACTTACAGAGATCTACCCAGACAGGACCTTCCAGCCTTTGCCTGAATTTGAGCAGGAAGAGGATGATGGTGAAATAACTGAGGACTCCGATGAAGATTTTATACAGCCACGTAGGAAACGCCTAAAATCAGATGAGAGACCAGTGCATATAAAGTAATCTAATAACATGGACCTAAAATTTATTGTAAAAACTCTTATTTAAGTGTTCCTGGAATATTATCATGCCTACAGTGGCCATCTTGAAGAAGCTGATAGCTTTTTAAACAGTATTAGATTACAAACAACACTTGTACAGAAAAGCATTCTCATCAAAAGGGGAAAAAACTGTATTGTAAATTTTTGGTGGTGGTGTTTTTTGGTTTGTTTTTTTTTTTCCTTGATTATTTGCTATATTATTTCTTTTTCCTGATGGAGGGGACATGTTCATCCTGGTATCACAGATAGAGGCGGATGGATGTTCAAGAGAAGCAGGTTTGATAAGAGATGCTCCATGTACAGATAAAACTCCACGGTAGAATGTTCTGCAGGACTGGACCAGTACAGTCACGGTATCTCGCGCTCACGCTGGACTGCAGTGTTCTTAAAATCCCCTCTTGGTGTGACCTTAGTGCGTGTTGTCATTGCTTATATCATCTCATTTAAGTGGCGTTGTGAATAACTGATCTTCTGTGTTGATCCAGTTACCTAAATTTGACTTTCTTTACTACATTTTATGTATAGCAAAAGGAAAAAAAATCATTAAACTGTTCTGAATTGGCAAGTGCAGGAGTGTGAGTTCTTGACAGGTGAAAGACTAAACTGGTGGCAACCATCTCTTTTTGGTAGGAGTAGGTGTATTTATTACAAGTCCTGTACACAGAACATTTTAATGGCATTCGTAGCAGAAGTCCCAGCGTTGTCTCATCTGTCCCCAGTCCCCCTAATGAGGCAGAATGTTATCTCCAGTATTCTTTGTCTAATTTTCTGTACTTAAAATGTAGACTGAAGAGGTAATAACTGATTGGGGTGTTTTTCCAGTCTTCCTAAATATCAGTTTCTGATAGACCACTCGGCAAACAATAACCTATTAACTACCAAATGTGTAAAATTTCCTGTATTCACTTTGTCTTATTTGTAAATAGTGAATTGAGATTTCTTGCAGATCAGCAACATTTGCTGAACTGTTTTTAAGCTAATATGTATTCTTATTAATTGTTCCTATCAAGAAAAGATTTGTAATATATGCTATTTCTAACATTGCATTCATTTTGAGGTTCTGTCTTATTTTTATTAGAGTACTTCTCAGAACTTTCTTCAGAAGCAGCTTATGAGCAGAATGTCTAGAAAAGAATGGAATAAATCTGTTGAGATTGGGTTCCTTGTCCATCCACTGAACAAAACATTTGCATGGACCAGGATTTGGCTTGGAGTGGTTTCTGGTCAAATACCGAAAACAGAACAATTTCCCTGTTTCCCTAAACCCCGTGGCAGGCGTCTCTGCAGTGCCTTCCCATTGCACGCTGCCTTCGTGCCCGCACCTCTCGTTAGAAACGAGGCCATCACTAACTTGTTACAGTTTGAATAGTTGTTTCCTTTACTGAAAGAAATCAATACTGGAAATAATCAATGTAATTTCCAGCCTTCAAAGACATCTTGTTCAAGTAAGATGAAAACAATCACAAAATTGGATGAGGTCAAGTTGAGAGAGTATAAACTTGGCCTAAAATCTTGTGTGAATACAGAAATTCTGTGGTAAATCACTGGGGGTTTGGTATACTCAGCGCGAGCGATTCCTGTGACATTGTATGTGCTTTACCATAGTGGTAAAGGTAAATATTCTAGCACAACGTATCAAACTGGGATATGGTCTCAGCAGTTTTAATGCAAATCACTTAAGATTTGATTTCTTTTTATAAGAACAAAGTGTATGTACATTGTGACTATACCTCCCTTACAGTAAATGAGGGGACTGAAGGTATTTGTAACTTAAAGCTCACTTCTTTAGATTACACAAATGTTACACTTAAAACTCAAACTGAGTTTGTTTGGTATTTTTCGTTCTCAGATATTAACATAGTGCCAGTTAATTTTTATTTTTTTTTACCAGCTTGTATGTGGAAGGAAAAGTAATTCTACTTTAACATTAAATTGACAAATAGCAAAAATTTTGCCCTTAGAAAGGATGACGTGTGTGAATAGGACACTGATAGTAACAAGGGATCATGTAATGGCTCTGTGTATTGCCTATTTATGCATTTCTAGTTTCTCAGCTTAATTTTGCAAAGGAATATTATTAAAATTATCATGAAAATAAGATTTTTGTGAATTCTCTTCAATTGGGGTTGCTATTTTTATGGCACTTAAGGTTCTGTACCTTCAGGCCTCAACTTTTTAACCGTTCCCTCTGTCAGGCACCAGTCATGGACCCAAGTACTGCAGATACCCCCTGCCTGGCCCGCAGCGTAGGACAAGGCGGTGGCACTCCAGGCTGGTCAGAGCGGGGAAGAACCACGCTGCAGAGCTGTGCTTCAGGGGCAGCGTGTGCTCCCTGGCTGCAGCAGCAATGGTACCGTCTGTTTTCCACCCAGACCTTGGGTACCAGACCCCAGAGCAGATGTCTGAGAGTTTTGGGATGACCTCTGCAGTTGGATCACTCCCACTGACGAGGCAGAAAAACTATCAGGCTTTGTAGGCTCTCAACAGCCTGTATTCCACTAGTTCATCTGCAAACCACAAGCGATGCCAAGCTTTGGCCTTGAGGCTTCAACCTCTGCTCTTGCATGTAACCTCTGAACTTCTAGAACTGGTCATTCCATTCAGCTCAGTGCTTAGTAGTCTTATGTGGCATTTTGACTTGTGTGCAAGAAATCTTAAGCTTTTTTTTTTTTTATATAAAAGAAACAAAACTTTTTTTTTCTTCCCTCCTTCAATTTGTTACTCCCAATACAATTCAATGATTGCTTTGAAATTAGCTAAACTGTGTTAAAATATTTGAAAGGCAAAACAAGCTCTGCCAACACGTTTCCTGATCCTGTAATCTGTAGGTGTTCATCCTAGAACTAGTAGGAGTTGGCTCAGTCAGAACAACCTTTTTGTGCTGCACTGTGACATGTTCAGCAGCCAGTTAACGGGGTTTGTAACAACAGACTGTTGTGTCACTCTGAGCGTCTCCTCTGCGCCAGGCCACGCGTGTGCCAGCAACAGCGTTTGCGCTGGGAACTGGAGCGCAGCTTGTGTCAGAGCTGCTGGCCAAGGAGAGCCGTGGTGGGTGCGCGCTGAGGGCCAGCTCCGTCATCTGGGTGGTCGCGGTGCTCCCACACCCGTGTGAGGAGATGGTCTGGTGGGACTCCGTGCTCTCACTTAAGACACTTGTAAAAAAAGGCCATTTGTGTCCCAGTTGTTGTTGTAAATGACCCTGAAATTTAAGTTAATCCAAAGAAGTAAAAGGCAACTTGCTTTTGAAATGAGTGGAGAGTGTGCAGCACGCTACTTGAGGACTTCCCAGTTACCTCAGCAGGTATCCTGCCATGTAATTACAAGTAATTAGGGGTAATTTAACCAGCTGAATAGGCTATTTAGCTGTGCCCTGAAACTAAGTGGCCAATAGCATAATAAGGCAGAGTTACTATCCAAAAAAAAGGGATGTTCCCCAAACTTGAAAGTAGAAATGCTCTGTTAAAAATAGGGAGATTGTCTGGTTTGTTTATTGCATGGAATGTCACCGTTGCTATTACTTGACATTTGGCTCTCAGCACCAGATCATTGAAATGTTTTATAAGCATTTCTGCAAGCCACTGAATAGAAGTCCTTAAAATTAGCCCAAATTTATCCTGTTGTATAACCTAGTTTATTGGCTGGCCTTTAAAAGTTTAGGTAATGGCAAGGGTATTTTAAGGTATTTTTCTTGTTTTCTTACTCTCTTTCTTGGAAAAAGCAATAATAGTGCTTTGTCCATGGCTTATTATCAGGAATCCTTTCCTCTGGATAGCGATTTTTATAGGACAGTTTGTATGCATATCACCAAGTCTAGCTTTTAAAAACAAAATGTGCAGCAGTTATTGACAATATAGTGTGGCATTTTATTTTAGAAATTGGGGAAAGTTACACATTTTTTTTAAAAATAGGTGTTTGAGTAAATAATGGAGGTACTTTAAAAAAAAAAAATTATATGCCACAGTTTACATAGACATATTTCAGATGGAACATATGCATCGTATCTTTGGATATGGCAATTCCTCTTATTTTCTCAAAGTGCGTGTACAGTAACTCTTCCATCTAGTTCCTGTCTTTGCTTATGGGGATCCTACTTTCTATGTTTTCTAATGTATCTGAATTGAATTGGTTTTCAAAAAATTGCTGTTAATTTGGGTATCTTTATTATAAGCGAACTATTAAATATGTGAAATGCAGTTTTGGCCTTTTCTAGTGACTGATCTTGCAGCTCAAGGCTGCTTTCTTTAGAATTTATTCAATTTCTACAAGGAGAGGTACTGAAATATTTTCCAAGTTTGACTTGCTGCAGCATTCACTCTGGAGCGAGCTACGTTTAAGAAAAAGAAGCGCGTGTGTGCTAATGGCCTGCAAAGGGGGCATTTCTTGGGTTCAGGACACCACGAAACATGTATATAAGCCTATCAAGATTTGTGCAGCTGAAAGCCTGTTTTACATGTAAATGTACTCATGGAAGGGTTAAATTCATTCCTTGATTCCTCCATTATTTCTTGCTTTCAGTAATTGAATTGGTTCTTCTTTGCACACAGTAAACTTCACTCAGCCTTGAATATGATTCTTCCAAAAAGTGCTGTTCCTGTGGTATTGTATTATCTGAATACTCATAATTAACCTTTTTTTTTAAACAAGGTTACCGTTTCTAATTGTTCTGTTCCTGTGTTTTTTGCTGGTGTGTAATTAAAAAATGAAGGTTTTCTTTACCTGGTTATTTAATACATTAGCTGCCTGTAAATATTTCTTGTTAAGTGCTCTGGAATGTGCTGTCGAAGTTGTATTACATCGGTTTAAAGCATTGTTTGACAACCATGTTTTGGTTATTTCTATTAAATTAGAAAATGACTCAATTTGAGTTTCTTCTTTGCACATCTGTGTTAGGTCATTAGATGCTCATTCATGTCTGGCAAGAGACTTTTCTGGTACTTGCAGCGTTGGAAGTGCCTTGATGACATCCTGACTACGGCAGCTGAAGCAGGAGCACCCGAGGTGGCGTCTGCACCAGTCGGTAGCTCTGAGACTGGAAATACTGGAGTCCAAACGCGATTCAAAGTTTGGGTTGGAGCTACTGTGATTTCATCACTCTGCACTTCTCCATAAAATGATTTGTCGCGTTTCTCTATACCTAGGATATGGGATACGGGTATTTTAAAGCTTCCTCTGGGGTTTTTGTGCTGCTGTCATCCCGAAGTTTGGTGCAGCCTTGGAGGAGACAGTTCTGAGGTGTGCGGCTCACACGTGTGCAGTTCCTGGAGCTGGGATGCTTCCCAAAGGCCCCGCAGACCAGACAACAGCCCGTGAGACCAAGGCGTTGTTCCCCCTGCCCCCCAGTAAGCACTAGAAAAACGAAGAGAGAGCTGAACTTGATTGCTCTGCAACTCATTAACGTTACAGCCGTGCTGAGCGATGCTCTATCTGCCATCTGTCTGTGTGCCCGGCTCGGGGTGGTGGTTCGTGTGTTCTGCCTGTTGGAACAAGCCTGTAGAGAATGCAGAGCCAGGGTGGGCGTGTTCCTTTGCTTAATAAATGTGGGTTGTGGTATCTCAGGGACCAGATCCATGCAGTTAACATGGTGCATGGTCCTGCGCTGGGGTGCAAGGTCTGATTCAAAGTATGGGGGAGTGATGCCAGCAGAAGCCATCTGGTCAGCTGGCCAGGCCACCTCTCACAGATCTGGTGGTACTGGGATCTAGGAAGTAAGGTTGGTGGTCTTTGTAGGGAGGAGGAGGTTGCTCCTGCGTCGTCAGTACTTTCTGCGTGCAGTGACAAAGCTGTGCACAGCCAATGCTGTTGTGTTCATTCACCTTTTAATTGCCGTGTAGAGCGTGTGCTTTGAGCTGCTCCCTCCTGCTGGTAAATCCTTACTTTGTACTGGGGTTGCCACTGGAGCAGTCTCGTGACTTACTGTATCAGAACTAAAGGCAGACTTGCCCTTACGTTTCTTGGGTTATGGCCCAATTCACACACAGCTATACAATTTGAAGCAGGAGCTGTTCTGGTTTGTTTTAACGGGAGTCAGATTGAATTATTTCAGATCCTTCTAGGCATCAGCATCAATTGCACTCGACCAGGCAGACCTGCAAAAAAGATAGTAAAGTGAGCAAGCAGGGAAACTAAAATTATCTCTGAATAATTTTCCTGGAAGCAATGAGAGAGAGGTCTAGTAACGTGGAATGCCAACCCTCTTGAAGGTGTGTTTGTACTTTCATGCCCTCCACAGGTGGTGAAGGCTCCGCTCCAAGCCTATCTCTTGTTCTGTATCAGAGAACTAACTTCAGGCTGTAGCTGAAAAGTTGGATTTTTCTCCCACTGTTTGTTTATTCTTTAAGTGATTGTGGTGGCTTAGTATCACGGAAGTTCCATGAAGAGAGCTGTCTTCTAGCAAACAGTTTAGTTCTCTAAAGTACACATTTATTCTTGCTAAAGTTGAGCACACTTGCATTTACAATGAGCATTCACTCAGATGGCTTGCTTGCCTTCTGCAATCTGCAGGAAAGGAGCAGAGCGTTTGAACCTGAACTGTTGCACTTCAGATGGATTTTACTGCTAGAGCAAGTGCTGCCTGGGGGAGGTGACACTTGCTCTGCGTGTGCTTGACAAGCGGATGCTGGAGGCCTGCTGACTCCTCTAGAGCTGCAGTTTGGTGCTCTGCTGGTGGAGGAGCAATGAGGAGTTCTCTGCGTGGATGGTTAGTTTCTCTTTGCCAGGCACTGCAGCACTGTCTCACCATGTCCAGAGAAGTCTCAGCCTTGCCAGCCCATCTGCTCCAGCTTCTGACAGCCCATCTGCTCCATCTCTGTCGGTGGAATTCGTGTTGGCTCTGTTGTGGGTGGACTGTGATCTATCATTTCCAGCACCTCTGTTTGACTCCACTCAATCCCCTGGATTCCCTCAGTAGACTGCTTGGTATTTTTCCCTTTGTGTCCTTAGCTAAACTTCTGGCTTGCTCCAGTGACCCTGAGCTGTTCACCACATCACATAGGGCTGCAATTCAGTTGCCAGTTTTTTACTGTGTCCTCTACTCTGTGTTAGTGGAGCAAAGCATGCAGAACTAAGCACCCAACACAGAGTAGAACTGCTCTTTAGAAATTACCTTCCGATGCATTCCATGGGCTACGATTGCAGCTAAGTGCTTGGGGAGCATCTTGTGATTTAATGCTTAGGGACTAGGATAATGTTTGCTAAATTATGAGGGATTAAAACCAGGGATATAAATTCCTGCTCCTTTCATTAGCACATCAGAAAAATGAGCATGTTTAGTGTATAACCTTAATTAGCAGATGACACAAGACTCACAAAACACGGTGCTGGGTCCCATCAGCTAATGTTGATGGATGCTTGGTGAAGCCTCCTCACCAAGGAACAAACAAGGGTACGTGATGGTGTGCAGTGGTTTGCCTGTTGCTTCATCCTGACAGTGATGTTCTTCATCTACTACAGCCCTTTCTGCCTCGTGCGGCTTCAATGAAACCCAAAGCCTTGCACCCAGGAGGAGCTTGATGCTGCACATGCAGCTCAGCTCCTGCACTCCCCATGGGCACCCAGCTCCACCCGCGCTGCCGGGCACTGGGCAGCTACAGCGCACGGAGCCCTGCTTGGGTGCAGGCGTCTCCTTAACTAAAGCTGTAGAGCAATTGGCTTGTTGAGAGTGTCTTTATTTTTTTTAATCTCATATGTCATATCAGAGATAAATACAAAAGCTTTTCATGGTAGAAGAGTTACTCAGCAAACATTTTGTAGCTGGTGGTTGACAAATGATCCTGTCATGGCTCTGACAACCCGAGTGTTTGGAAATCACGTCTTATGAAGGTTTGCACCACTGCAGGGAATTTGGGGCTGGGATATGCCATTAGGGTGTGCTGAAGCTGTGAACTTAATGCTGGGTTCTGCATGGCAGGGTGTATCTGTTTGAGATGACTTTCTATCAGAAGAAAGTCAGCTCTGAGAGCAGCTGAAAAACCCCATTCATTTGAAACTGTTTGGAGATGTGTTCAGTGCAGCTCTGCAGCTGCTACAGGGTCTGTGCCATGGATCTGAGCAGTGGTTTTGGAGTTTAATGCAGGACAAGATGCAAATTGCCAGACTGAAGTCTGTTTTCCTCTGGGAGGTCATCTATGTCTCCAGGCAATCCCACATTTGTCTATCTGGCCTTAGCATGTTTTCAAAGGAAGGAGATGCTGCAGCAACAAGTCCTTCTGACAGCATGCGGTAGGGACTGTAATGAATTCTGCTTTCTAAATGGACATTATCAGCTGATTGAGGTTTAATCGTCTGAGCACAGCAGGGAAGGTGCGTGTAATTCAGAAAACTGCAGCAACTGTGGAAGCACAGAGCTGTCTGTGAATCCTCAGCCTGCTGAGGTCAGACACATCCTGCATGAGAGCAGAGATCATGACCTGCATGCTATGCGTCATTCTGCTAAGAATTTGTAAATTAGCCATTCATTCCTTAAAAATCTCTTGTATGGAATATGTCACCAGATGGTGCTCTTGACACAGGCGTTTATGTGCTGGTCTCAGAGAGCAAATGGTTATGTCTTGGGAAGAAATTGTCAGGCAAGGCTGCTTTGATTTCTATGGTGTGAGAAGTCGTGCTGAGGACGCGTGGTTTGCTGGGAGTGAGACACGGGTGGTGTGTTGGGATCTGCTTGTGTTGCCTTACACACCAGAGTCAGCGTTCGTGTTTAACTGGACTGTGGTAACCTGGGGACTTGAGTTTCTCCATCTTAGCCTTGTCAAGTGCTGTGCTCACTGCCTGGATGTGCAAGCAGAGAGCTGGCGGCGATGCTGTCACCTCGCACAAGGAAAGCTGGAAATGACTGGGCTGGGCACAGCAGCGATCCCCACACCTCCTGCTATGGGCAAACTCCATGAACTGTGCCTGCCAGGGAGGAGGCTGGAAGAGCAGCCGCTGCTGGCGACCTGCCTCGTCTGCCCCCTCTTCATCTCCCAACTGCAAGGCATGTGGCAGTTGGGGGAAGCTTCCAGCAAGCAGGAACTCCTATGATGGTTACCAGCTTTGTTCCCCCGCCTGTGGCAATTGTGTTGAGCACTGTTGGTGCCAACCACAGTGAGTTTTTTGTTGGAAACAGGCATGTTGCATAGTCTCCAAGTGCTCTCTGCACTGCTGAAACCTGTCCAGGAAGGACATGCTCCTCAGTCATTTTTTGTTGCTAAAAGTTGTATCTCAGGGTCCTTTTCATGAGCAGAGCAAGTAACCAAGCTAGTAACCACTGCCCCACCATGGGCTTACTGTGACGTCCTGAAGGAGGCAAGGTCTGAACATCACCCTTAGACAGGAGATCTGTGCTCTGGCCCCACATCTGTCCCTTGGTCTTGTGTGTTCTTGATGCTAAGCAAAGAGTGGAGACTAGGAGAGATGTGAGCTTGCCATTGATCCTAGCCCTGGTTTTTGTGCTGAATTAGGCCATGCAGCAGATGCTGGATATGTTCAGCCTGCTTTGAGCTCAGCCACAGCTGTACTGGAGCACTGAGTGTTAATGATGACCATGGCAAGGACTGCACTTTCACTGTTGTCATCTCTTTCCCTGCTGCCCTGCATCTAATGGAAAGGAAGGCCTGTAACTACCCCAGTGAGTTAAGGAACAGTACTTTAGGCTGGGAAGACAAGGCAGTGCCAAAGTTGGTGATACTGAAGTATTTCACTTATTCCTTCAGTAGGCAATTGGAAGAGCTGGCTGGAGGCTGTAGAAGAGCTGCGTGTGGTCTGTGTCTCCTGCTGCAGTGTGTTCCTGGGTTTACCACCCCTGTGCAATGCTCTCCTTCCCTCTGGAAAACGTGATTAGTTGGAATGTCTTGTCAGCATTCAATACTCCACTTTGTTATTTGGAAGTTTTCTTTCTCTACCTTGGTGTCCAGAGCTACAGTATGATCTTTGTTAACTCTGCAATTTCTCAGTTCCCTTTCCTAGCAAATGATCTGATACTTGGTGTGCTGCTGGCTCATGGGGGTGACTGTGGATGTGTCAAAACAATTTAAGCTCCTGCCCAATTGTAATCCACCTAATTCTCCTCCAGATACACACAGTCCCAGTATCCTTTTAGTGTCTGAACAGAACATAAATGTGTCAGACCATCTTATTTGCTGCTGGATGTTGAAAACTAAATTCTGTAGAAAGAAGTTCAATAATGCTGTTGTTGGCTGTTGAAAACTAAGTTCTGTAGAAAGCAGTTCAGTAATGCTGTTGTTGAACCTACTCTGTACTTGCAAGGAGCCCATCTCTCTCTGTGATGAGTGCAGCGACTGGCTTCACAGCAAAGGCTTTCTGGAAGCATGTCTGAGACACGAGTTGTGGGGCCCACATTTGTAGGTGGCGTGGGTTGACAGAGCTTCATCAAAGTCAGCAGAAGATCTGTACCCTCATTTACTTGATGAGTTACTTCTTCCTTAAACTAAACAATGTTCCTTCTTGTTTCTGAATTCTAGTAGTAATGTGCAGAGATGACATTTGCAGTGTGACCTGGGCCAGGAGGGCTCTGGCAGGGCAGTCACGAGGGTCTGGGTGGTGTCTGGGGCTGGGACCCTGACATCTTGAGAGCATGAACCTCCCAGGGCCATAGTGCGGCAGGATTTGTGCCCGTCTCCCTCTGCACGTCCGGGCTGCCAGTGGTGGGGGTTGTTGCTCTGTGATGGTGATGGAGGGCACTTCACAGGCAGAGAGTGGTGGTGGGGAGCTTGTTTAACTATTATCTAAGCAGATCTACTAAGTAAACAAATTTTTGCCAGTGTTAATGGCTCCGTGTCCTTGCCTCTTGTCATTTGAGAGCCTTGGGAAATAATGTTATCAATAAGTAAATAGATTTAAAAAAACCAAACGCCCCCAATGAAATCTTTTGGCCCTGAGATTTGATGATGACAGGAGCAGCAAACAGCTGGCAATGAGGCAAACACGATCCTTTTTCCCTGCTGTCCCAGCCAATTCCACAGGGTTGTGGTGTTCTTGGGCGCTGGTGGCGGGGTACGAGTCCTCGTGCCTGATGAGAGCAGCCTGTTGCTTTTCTGCTGTTGCATGGCGCTCCTGCCCTTTCCATGCACAGCCTTATTCCGAACTGCAGGACCTGATGCTCCTCTTTCTGGGTGGTATGAAGCTGAGGGAAAGTAGATGCAAAGAGCTCTCCGGTTTCTTTCCATATGTTAATTTTCTTCTTAAATAAAAACACAAGAGCATTTTCTCTTGGAGGCACGCTTGTGCACCATTGTTTTTGTTTTCTCTGTTATAGAAATACTGCTATTTCTATTACTTGTATTTCCGCTGGGAGGGATAAAAATAACTAGAATACAGCAAATACTTTGTAAGCACACTGCAAGGGGAAAAGCTAGCTTATAACTCCTTATTTTCCATTACAGATATCAATTTAGCTTGTTTCTTCCAGAAGGTTGAGATTAAATATATTCTGCTTTGCTTTTCTGTTTCCACAAAAACAATTGTGGTTTAAAGCCTGGGCTAATTCCAAGGAGGATTATGCTGGTAACCTCCTGTGTGCTCTGCCAGGTGTTTTTTGCCAACAGTGCAGGAGGAAGGTGGTTGCAGATGGATATGTTCAAGCTCTTGCTGTGCAGACACATGGGATTTTTTCCAGGTTCTTCTGTCCAGCTCCCTCTGTGTCTAGCTGAGACTGCCCAGCTCATGGCTCCTAGAGCTGGGTGAATACATGGGCTTGAAAGTGTCACATGAACCATCAGTGGAAATCACTGACCAAACCTTTGTTCTGCTCCAGAAACTCTTAATGCTGCCAGAGAAGACCTGGAGTCTACTGCAGTTGTGTTTAAAAGGGCCTCCTTTTGCTCGCCTGAATTATAGTGAGTGCATGAAAGCAAAGGCTTCTCAGGAATCTTTATCGCTTCATTACTGAAGACAAATTTTAACCCATCTTCTGTGTTCTGACACCAACATTTTACTGCCCTTCAAGGAAGAAAGTGCAGTCTTTTTAAAACAAATTATGCAGTGATACTGATAATAGTGTTCATGGCACAGAGGGTTGAAATGAGACCCTAAGAGCAGCAATTTTTCATCTGTTCTCAGAAGAGGGATGTGTTAACATCTGTCGCTAACATTTATGCAGAGGCCAGCTTAATCCTGCTAATAACTGCGTACCAGAAATAGCCACATTTTAGGTTTTCGCAGCATTGCAGAAACATTGTTTTGACCTGAGGGAAGATAGTGACTAACTAACTTCATAAATCAGGTTGAGGAACTGAGATGGGGCTGATCCCAGCCTAACACTCATCCCTCTGAGGCAATATCGTGGTCGGGTAACAGGATTTGCTGCAACACTCTTCCTGAAATTTAGATCCTAAATAACCCCAGCTTGTCAAACTGCTGCGGGGCTGACAGGCCTGCGTGTGTCACCGGGACTGTGTGCACAAGGCTCATGCTTTGCACAGCCACCTCAGCTGGAATGCAGCCACGGTGTCAAGCCGTCGGACAGGTACTCCAGTGTGGGTCCTGGGCTCTCACTGCATTAATTTTATTGAGAGTGTGCCTTGTGTTAAAGGCAGATGCCTGGAGAATGGAAGGTCAGAGTTCTCCAAGCTATTTAGCTAATGGCTTTTGGGCATGGCTGATAGCTGCAACACTCACAACCACATCTCTCTGATACAGTCTCATCTGATGTCTCTCAGCCATCTGATGCTTCTGGAGAAGAAATGGCTTTTTAGAGCGTCTATCCCTGCCAAGTCATGCCGTGACTGTTCACCTTGAGGATATGAAAAGATTCCAGGTCAATAAATTTCAGAAGTCCCATCACCAGAAAACAGTTTTTTATGGTAGCCCTGCCCCTAGAAAGCTTCTTGCCTGGATGCACTCAGCTTCAAAGAAGTCTGTCTTCAGTGGCTGTTTTTTTTGTGCAATAAGCTGCAATGCCTCTTGGAATACGTGCTTTTTGGGACACCAAGCCATGTTTGCTCACCATTAAGCCAATGAAGCTGGCACGACAGAGCAGCACCTCGCTGACAGCTGGGACAGGAGCTTGCCACAGACCCTGCTTATCCCTTGCTGCAGTGGCCTTTTTGCTGTGCAGGTTCCTCATGTGCTGTGCTGAAGAAGTGAAGGAATTGTTTGTCTTTAAACTTCACATCTCAGTCTGCTTGCAGTGCAGCTGGGGACTGTCACTTCAGGCTACAAATGCAGGATTATTTTTCCTTCCTTCTTCCTTGTACTGCCAGGATATTCAAGAAGAGCTGTGTCTAGAATTAACTGCTCCCAAGAAAGCTGACACGGGCCGTGAGCAGCCGCTGCGGCCGGGAGAGCCCAAGTGCACGCAGGTGGGGACACAGCATCTCCTTTCTGCTTCTCATATTGCTCCGTGCAATAAGCAGAGCCTTGGAGAGCGCTGTTGCTAAGCGGTATGAGGGACCAGGGTCCCTGAGACCTTGGTGTTGGCAAATGTTTCTGCTGGAGATGAACAGAGGAGCGCTCTGTGCTTGTTGTGCCAAACAGCGCAAACTGCTGCTCTTTGGGGACTACGCCTGCCCACCCTCTCCCCCACGGGAGGTGCTGGTTTTTTTGCTGCAGTTGCCAGCAGAAATGCGAAGCTCTGGCTGCTCTGGGGCGCAGAGGCAGGAGCCTGCTGCTGGTTGGCAGCTCTGTACCACACACTGTCCTGTACAGATTTAACACTCGGTGCAGAGCTTGTTTAAATATTTTTTCTAGAGTTAGTTTGAGCTCAATTCTTGCTACTGGTATTGGATTTAAACTAATTTCCAAAGCTCTGTCTCCATTATGACAAGCAGGGTAATCTCCTCCCCTCTGTGCACGCAGGCTGCTGGTTTCTCTCGCTGCCTCCACGCTGTCGGCCACGGCGGGAGATCTGCGTCTCGACGCGGTGTGTGAAGGTGCACAGCAGCACGTTACATTTACACACAGATGGCACACTGACACTGCCAGAAGATCCAGACCAGCATCGTTTCTCCTGGCAAGAAGCTCTGAATGACTTTTAAGCTGTTTCCCATTATCGTATTAACCAGGAGAACAAACAATATCGTACTATTAGTTAGAACTGCCATAAATAAATGCTGCTATGGCCNCCCCCCCCCCCCCCCCAGCTTCAAACAGATCCTAATCCAAATTAAATTAATGGCATGTTCTATCTCAACAGAATGACTTTATTTCTGATTCCACCTTAGCAGCACACATTCCTGTAGGTGTGACCAAATAACACTGAATAGAAAAAAAATTTGTACATTTAGCCAGCCACGTTTGGCCTCAGACAGAAAGAGCCCACAATGAGCTATTAATTGAACGTGCTCTCATTAATCCAGTTGCAGTGTGCTACAGAACTGCCTTGTTCTCAAATGTTTGTGGTAATGTTGTCTTTGGTGCTCGTTTTCTGCTTTACTGAAAGGAAAATGATCATCGCTCTCAGATTATTATGAATTTTACCACTTTCCGTCTCAGTTACCAAGCAGCATGGGCAGCCCTCTAACTGCTGCGAACCATCACCAGTATTTCCATTCACTCTGAGCCCTTCCAGAGCAGCCACAGCTGCAGCCTGTTCTATTTAACTGTTAGCTCTGCCTCCCTCCCAGGCCGCTGGGCAGGGAGAAGGTAAATGCGAGAGGCAGGCATGCCGTGCCTTCCTAAACGCGTGTGAAGGCAGCTGCAGGGACCAGCTTGGTGGACATGGGCAGGCCGAAATGCCAGGCTGGATGCGGGTGAGACAAAGCTGCTGAAGCCCTTCAGAGATCATCAGCTCTGCCAGGTCCCCAGCAGCGTGGGGGGGATTTGCCTCTGCTGTTTGTAGTGGACAGTGGAAATGTGGCTTAGGGTAGAAGTTTGGCCTCCAAGTACAAATTCAGTCTGGAGCAGACTGCAAAAAGGATGCTCTCCTGCAAGCCTGGTATCCTCTGATATGTAAATGAAGGGGCATAATTGACCTAAGGTGACTTTAGATTTACAAGTAAAAGGGTCTTGGTATTATCTTTGAAATACAATTAGCTTTTTTCCAAATAACTGAATTTTATTATTGATTTCTGTGTTACAAGCTCTCAACTGGACATTAACCTTTTTCTAAGAGTTTGGTTGTTTTGTTTTTTGTTTTTTTTTCGTCTGTGGAAATCTCTTTAAGGTAAATTCATATTTCAAATGTAATACCTGACTGATGTATTCCAGGAACTCCTCTCTTGGTGCCAGTTTTGGTAGCTCAGGCAAAAACCGTTGCTGTGCTGGGGAGATGTGCTGATGGTATCATTAGTCAGGGGCTCGCTTGCATCCCCTTGGCTCTCACTCTACTTTGGTTTTGGTAGTTTGGGCTACAGGTACCCTAGAGGATGCAATGAGAGGAGGAGCAGAGAAGAGGTGCTGCTCCCTCACCAGGTCCCGGTCAGCTCCTTTCATGCTTGGTCGTGATGAGGACAGCATGCACCACTGCAGCTCTTGTGGAACATCATCTGAGATGTACTGTGTTCAGCTCTGGAGCCCTCAGCACAGGGAAGATGTAGACCTGTTGAAGTGAGTCCAGAGGAGGACCACAAAGACTATCTGAGGTATGGAACACCACTCCTATGAAGACAGGCTGAGAGAGCTGGGGTTGGTCTGCCTGAAGAGGGGAAGGCTCTGGGGAGACCTTATTGTGGCTTTCTAGTACCTAAAGGAGGCCTACAGGGAGGACGGGTGGGGACTTTGTACAAGGCACGTAGTGATAGGATGAGGGTTAAAGGGTTCAAACTGAGAGAGGGTAGCTTTAGATTAGATGTAAGACAGAAGTTCTTCACTGTGGGGGGGGTGAGGCACTGGAACAGGTTGTCCAGAGAAGCTGTGGATGCCCCCTCCCTGGATGTGTTTAAGGCCAGGTTAGATGGGACTTTGAGCAACCTGCTCTAGTGGGAAGTGTCCCTGCCCATAGCAGGGGGTTGGAAACAGATGATCTTTAAGGTCCCTTCCAACTCGAACCATTCTATGATAAACACAATGCAAATTATACCTCAGCTCCTGGAAAACTGCTGGTTTATCTTCAAGGCTGGTATCTCTATTCAGTAAACACAGACCTCTGCAAGCTGTGGTGCTGCCAACAAGCAGCTGGTGATGCTGGTGTCTGCTTGCACGTGGTAAACACTTTCAGAAATACTTCCTAATCTGCAGGTACGCCTCAAACTATTTGCAGCAGAAGTTTATACAGCACTGACCGGGAGGTGGTAGTGTCTAATTAAAAGTGTCTCTTTGTGACCAGCTGTAGGATATTGCTGTGTTAATAAAAGATTTCACTCATGTTGTCTTGGCAACAAAAGTTTTTGGGAGAAGAAGTGCTTAGTAGGTAAGTAGCTCTTGCCAGGCAGTGGTTGCCAGGCTGGATGAACCATGGTGGCAGAAGCCTGCACTCGGCTAGCGAGTAAGGCATCCAAAACACATTGCTCTGGGCAAGGAGGCAGGAAGGACTGCTGTGACCAAAAGGGTCCTGTTTGCAGCTGCAAGGGGATGTTGGAGCAATGTCTTTATGTGGCTGGCACATGCACCTCGGCTGCTACACAGGCCCTTTGTGCCTGGAGTGAGTTGCTAACCTAACCCTTGGAGAATTTGCAGTATGGTCCAACCACCAAGGGAGCTGGAGGTCAGGGCTGCCTGCTGAGAGGGGACTGGCAGCCCCAGCAGAGCTGCAGCGAGGTGGAAGGGTGCCTTGGTCGTGCTGACCTGTGGGAGAGATGTGGGGCAGCACCAGTTCCCTGACATGGGGTCCCTGCTGTCCCCAGGCTGGTCCAGGACAGCAGAAGTGAGCAGGGATGAGGCAGGAGGAGAGGGCCCTGGGGTAGATCCTGAGGTTCCCAGCCTGGGAGGTCAGACGCAGAGCTGGTGGAGGTTTGCTGCCTGGCAGGAGCCTGCGTGGCTGGGCTGGAGGGTTTTTAGAGGACCTGTGTTCCAGGGAAGCCTCGTGCTGCATTGGGTGCTTGAGAAACTCCTGGGAGTCTTGTGTGGTAACTCCAAGTGCTTCACCAGGGAATTAACACACAAAATAAACACAGTGGCTTAAGTCTAAACAGACTCTGTTGCGATGTGGGAGTGAGAGACTTGTGGAGCTTTAGCCCTGGCTCTCCAGTATGCTCATTATGTCTGTACTAGCTTCTCTGCTCCAGAAGCTGCAAGAAATCATTCTGCTGTACATAATTTTAATTGCCTGTTATACAATTGCTTCTTTTCCCATGCCTGTCAGATATATTATCTGCTCAAAATGTAGTTCTGTCATATAACATGACCTGTCTGCCAAATTACAGTAGGAATAAAAAAATACTGTAGAAGATAAAATATTAAAAAAACCTAATTATGAAATACAATGTCATTCTCAATCTCTGTTGCCATCTGCAGCCTGTTGTGTTAGGACCAGTACAAACAAATCAATAAAACCTGCTGCTTTTCTACGTTGCCTTTGGCAGTTTTAAGTAGTTTGTGCAGTGTTCATGAGAGCACTCTTGTTGCTCTTGTCTGATAATGTGCCGTCCTCCGCCAGAAAATTTCTGCATTCACTTTATTTTTGCAAAATTGCTCTAGGGCTGGGATTTGAAACTGCACCTGGAGAACGGAGAAGAGGCAGCAATGAAAGGGTTAAAAAGAATTAGCTGGGCTGCAGCAGAGGGCATGAAACTGAATTTGGTAGGAGGTTCTTTGTCTGGAACACGCCTTGGCAATAAACAGATCTCTGATCTCAGAGGCAATAAGGCACCAGGAGCACTGGCAGGGCTGCAGCAAGCGCAGGGCTGAGCCGAGGCTCCGCGGGCTGAGCGCTGGGGAGGGTCTGTGGGGCTGGAGGGCACAGGATGTCCCTTAGGGTGCTGCCATGCCAGGAGGTGGAACTGGCCTTAGTCTGAGTGACTAAAATCAAACACTCTTTCCCTAGTTGGACTTTCTTAGAGAGCAGAGGGGGATAGCAGAGGATGCGGTGTGGGAGATGAGTGGTACCAAGGATGACAGCCGCTGTCAGAAGGCAGTCCGCATTGTCACCGAGCTCTGCCAGAAGAAAAGCCTGCCTAGCTTGGACCTGGACACTTGCAGGGAATTCCTCCTGCTACCTTCCAACCAGAGCCTGATCATCTCTGAGCCAGGTACAGTACTCTGGTCCTGCCTGCTCGAGGGCTGCTTGTGGCTGCCACAGCCGGAGGAAGGCAAGAGGACCCTCGCAAGGGGAGGGAAGTGTTTGCAAGCCCTGCGTTAGACCTGGGGGGACTGGTCTTGACACGCATCCCTGTGTGGTTGGTTTCTTTACACATGAGCCGCTGTGAAGTTTTGGATGCAAGTACCACCTCACCTGTTGATGTGAAATGGCGCAGCCTGATGGGGACATATGGGGTGTTACTTGCTGGTGAGGCGGCGGTTAATGAGATAAAGTTTCTGTGAAAGTTCCCTATTTGTTTAAAAACATAGACTCCCATCCTGTACAAAACAAAAAGCAGTAAAAAGCCTATTTAAGTAACTGAGATGACAAGAACTGATTGCTCCTCTCCCAGTTTGGGAACAGGAGAGACTTGCATCGGTTAGTGTTCACCAGCAACGGATCTTAAGGTACTTACATGTTTTACTTTTCCTAAGAACTGCCTGGAGTTGTTCCTCGGCTTGTAGAGTTGGGAGACACACCGGCGTGTCAGCGATGAATCAAGGGCAGGCGCACTGCTCTAAGAGCAAAAGGGTGTTTCTTCCTTGCAAAGTGGTTAATTTTCTGTACACTTCTGCTCACAGCTGCTTGTTCCAGAGAGGTTGTCTTCTGCTGTAACTTCAGAAGACATTGGCAGGGGGGCTTATGTCCCAGGCTCACATGCTGAAGAGCAAAAACCCAAATGCCAAGCTTTTTAGTATATTGATAAGATGCTGTAAGTTGTTTATGTATTAGAACATTTGCAGAGTTCTTCTTTTAAGGTCTCTGCAGATAATGATCTACCAACCCAGCCTGACTTCACTGCATGCTTTCAAAAACTTTTCTTCTCTCCTTCTGAGGTCACCTGTGCAGAGCCCTTGTGCAACACAGTAGCCCCTCAATCCCTGGCCAAGGCTCTCTGTGTCATCCTGCTTCAGTTTCTCCTGCCTTTCTCTGCCAGCGTCTCACTCTGGGATGTGACTGGCACCCAGGGCACTGGCAGCTCTCCACTTCCACTGGGCTTCTGCCCTCTGCTTGCTTGCCGTGGTGCTCCCACCACTGTTTTGTCAGCCTGTCTGGTCTAACACCTTCCCTTCACACCTTAATTGTCATCTTAAAATGGCTTTGTTTTATCCGTGCTTGTTCCAAAGGCCTCTTATCACTGCTGGTACTGTCCTTATGCATTGCATCCAGTGCAGCTATTTCCTCTGTTGCAAATAACTTACTTCATTGCTTCATAATTTTTTACCTTGGTACCAAAATTGGCATTTTCCTGGCTGTGCAGCCGAAATACCCATGCTGCTCTTGTTCTGTCCATCCTGATATGACAGAGTGGCATTTGTTTGTGCAGACTGTCTAGGACCTCGTTTTCATGTTGTGATCCCGTCACCATAGGTCTTTAACATCTCAAATGTCTGTCTGCTCTGCTCTCTGGTTTAAGTGTCAGCCTCTACCCTAGTGCCCTGGGCAAGTCATGCTGGGCTGGTTGACTGCACCAGGTGCATTAACAGCTATTACTGTTGTCTCTGCTCTCTACAACTGGGCCCATTTTTACATCTAGACAGCACTGAGGACACTGTTCGGGCAAATGGGTGCTAATATTTCTCAAATGCCTGGATGTAAAACTGCTTTAGCAAGGGAAGCAAGTCTGTTTGCATTAAGTGCTAACTCGTGTGGCAGTTACGGTGGCAAGATACCTTTCCCATTAATGTCTGGATGTTTATTTACCTATCTGCATTTGTGCTTTGTCCGTTTTACGCTGAAGACTTAAGTTATGCATATTTGCTATTGACTGCCTGGAGTCCTATGTTCAGATCTGGCAAGTCCTTCCTCATGAAGAGACACAAATAAAAAGTGAGGTTGTGCAAAGAGAAGCGCAATGTGCCGACAGCAGCCGGTGTGCACTGGCCCCTGCCCAGGGGTGCCCGTGCTGGACAGCACAGCCCCGCAGCCTGGGCGCAAAGTTTGCTGGAGTGCAACTGGCCCCATTGGTCATCATCGTGTGAAGACAACGGCTCCTCTGTCAGTTTGTTACCTCCTGGATAAATCTCTTAGCTAATAGCTGACTCAGCTTGGCGTGTCAAGTATCTCGATGAAGGTTGCAGCATGTGAGCCGGCAGATGAAAGCACTCTAACACTGCCAAAGCTGGGAGCCAGGGCTGCTTCTGCACAGCTCCGCTTGCCATTAGGCACGAGAGCTGGTTTTGGTTTTTTCTCATATATTTCATGTATTCATGGGGAGCAGTATCTTCTGGTGATGTTGTGGAGTTGCAAAGAAATTAGCCAGTTATCACTAGCTTTCCTGAACTGCATCTGACATTGGCAAAAACCTGTGAAAAACCCATTAAAACATTATTGAGTAGTTTATATAAAAAGTTCTTTAACACGAGTGGAATGGGCTGCCCAGAGAGGTGGTGGAGGCCCCATCCCTGGAGTCATTCAAGGTCAGGCTTGATGGGGCTCTGGGCAACCTGACCTAGGTAGAGATGTCCCCACTCATGTAGAGACGTTTGACCAGATGACCTCTAGAGGTCTCTTCCAGCCTAGAACATTCTATGATTCTATGTTGAAGTATGTTTTTTTGCAGTGCTTTTTTTTTTTTAAGCCATTTTGGACTTAATGTGGAAAGAGCTACTGTGTGAAAAGTAGACGCTCCTCTACTCTCTGTACTTTGGGTTATGTAACAGCTGATTCTCCTACATAAAGTCACTAAGAGGTAGAGCTGCAGAGTTTCTCCAGTGTGCCGTACGTTACTGGATGCCCAACAAAAGAGCATTGCAGGCTGCTGCTGCTGGCTAGTAATCCAGCAGCTCAATATGTCAGAAAAATAAGGTGTTTGCATGAGGAAGGTTTTGGTATCGATGCGTCAGTGGGTATGTGAGGATGAGCTTTGCCTGCAGTTTGGCCCGTGGCGGTGCCAGGAATAGAACTGAACTCTTGGCAGTGGGCCCTGAGATTGAGCAAGATGCAGCATCCTTTTGTTGTGCCTGTCTAAAATCCTCCCCCGTAGCTCCCTCCATCTGATAGCTCTCTTCCCTGCCAGTCCTCAGCTGCTGCGAGTGTGACCAGTACACAGGCATAAGCTGTAGACAGTGGAAATTCCTGTGATATAGGGACAACATTTACCACCATAGCAATGCACCTTAAATAAATGGATACATCACTTCTCTGCCCTGGAGGTGCAGCAAGTGATCTAGGATAGAGCCGAGAGGATCTGTGGACAAGCCTTGCTGAAGTGCGAAGTGCTTGGCTGGCGATGCTGGGGAGCCCGCGCTGTCTTAGTCCTGCAGGAGTGGGCACAGAGGGCCACCCCCTGCCCCCCGGTGCCACCGCCTGTGGGACTGGAGCTGCTTGTTGGAGAGCAACAGGGTCTTTGGGAAACAGCCAAATCCTGCTCCCCAAGGCCTGCTGCGAGCTCCTGCGGTGGAGCAAGCTCTCCCGTGGCTGCTCCTGCCAGGGCTGCTCCCAGGGCTGCAAACCCCATGGACCTTGCTGTGGGCAGCTCAGCTCCAGCCTGCCAGCATCCCTGGGTGCCAGGCATTGCATCATGCCCTGCACAGCTCTCGCCACTATGAAGTGTGCTGGCTGCTTTTCTGTGTGGTCAGGTTGTTGCTCAGTTTGGGCTGAATTGCGTGACCGACTCACTCCCAGGGTTTGCCCGAAGCAGGTCCTGCAGACAGAGGCTGCCAGCCGGTCTTGGGAGGTCATGCCAAGCAGGGGATGGTACAGAACATGGGCGCTTGACTCCACGGAGAGATTTAAAAACAAAAGGATCATTCTGAAATGAACATGCAGAGATGGTGGAGCCCGTGGCTTGTGATGCTTGCTGGCTTTAAAGGACAGGGCATGTGTGTGGAAGGGAATTTACAGCAGGATCAGAGCACATCCAGGAGCAAACTTCTGGGTTTGGTCTCTAGCTCCATCACTACTTTATCGCAACTTTCTTTACATAAGTTGTTTTGTTTTGTAGCAGCTTGGAAAAAGCTTCACTGCCCTGTAGACTAAGGGATCCACTGGATGCTGTGCAGAGGTGTTGCAGATCTACCCAGACAGTCACTATAGGATTGCTTGCACAGCAGTCCCTTTGGCCTCGGCACAGTTTGTCTGCCCTCCTCAGACTCTTCCTCACGCACTGCTTCACCCCAGCAAAATGCTCTAGTGCTTTCCTAGTGCGAGCTATGAAGGCTGAAGTGAGAGAAAGAAGAATAACAGCTGGGGAAAATGCAAAACCAGAATAGACTTTATTATAATTTCTGTTTCCTAGCACTCTTTTTCAGCTGTCCTTCTGTGCTCTAATCTCACAATAATTCAGAGCACATTTAGTGTTTTGCCCTTTGTGTGAACTGTTCTTTTTAAACTTCATGATGCAGGTGGTACAGCTTATACAGTGTTGAGCACCCTCCTGGCACTTCACAAATACGATTAAAATTTTAAATCCACAAGTGTATGTGTTCTCGCTGCAGGCAGAAAAGGGGATGAATTTTTGTGCAATAGAGGTTTTCTTTTCATTGCAGTAATGTTGATGCAGAAAGATCACTTTTTTTATATGGAGAAACTGCGTCTGGAGTACTTTTCTTGGAAAAAAAAAATATCCCTTGATAGGACAGATTGACAAATGGTAAAATTGATGACAGGCCCATTAACTGATCTGGGATGCCTATGGCCACTACCTATGAAATATGGGCAAGTCTTGAATGTGCTTACTAGCTGTAATAGCACAATTTCTGAATCACCATTCAAGTGTATTTCAAGTAAGTATAACAGTAAACATGTTTTAAGCCACTGATGCAAAGTTAATAATAATCACTGAAGCTTGTGTTTCCAGAAGCCAGGCATGTGAGGAGTGGCACCTTGGGGCAAAGATCTTTCTTATCATAGAGTAATGCACTTGCAAAATGGATCTTGCCTTTCTCTGCGAGTGTGTGGTCCACCAGAGGGAAAAGAACCAGCTGGAGCTGCACACAGCAGATCAGCTCTTTGGCTCAAGTAAACCAGGTTTGTGCTCTGATCCTGAGGGTATCAGGTTCAAACCTTGCTACCGCAGGAAGGTTTGCAAAACTATATTAAAATAAGGTTAAAATCAGCAGCGTAAATCTAGGAAAAATGGATTATATAGCCTGTCTTTGAGTTTACGGCTCTCCTGATGTATTGTGTGTGGATCTTTGTCTCTACAGCTGCCTCTGGCTGTGCTCTGTGATGGTCCTGGTGAATAAAATGCACCTATGGAGCTGAGTGGAGTATGTGTGTTTAGGAGCTTTGTAGGTACCTCTCTGCACAGATGCAGCTTTGCATCTGCCTCATTACTGTTGGTTGACTCATTCCTGAAGCAGTACAGGGAGGCTCATCATGTTTGTAGGTTTTTTTGCGGACCTCAGAGTCTCTTCCAGTGCAGCTGCAGTAGCCTCATGCATAGTCAGGGATCAGCATCCCAAACTCCATAGAAACAGGCAGCCAGATTGCTGCTGGTGTTAATTGAGTGTGTGAGCAGGCTGAGGACAGTGGCTGGGGACTGAGCTGAGGAGCAGACACCCCTTTGGTAAGTCCACATTTCTGAAGTTACTTTGTGATTTTTTTGCCTTTTTTCGTAACACGGAGCCTCTTTTCCTTAACATCTTGCTTCAGCAGTTTCTGTCTTTGCCATTGAAATGTTTTCTTCTGCTTTCAGTATTCTCCCTACATTTCACTGAAACCAAGCATGTGCTGTTAGCTAGTTCAAATCAGGGCATAGCCTGACTTTGATCTTCTCCATTGTTTTGCGGGATGACTCTGAGAAGCTGGTATTTTTGTGTTTGCTGCTTGACATCTTTGCTCTGCTGAAGTTGTACCAGGGCAATGTGCACAGCCTGCTGCACATACCATGCATTCGCTAATGGTCATGTAGCCTCATGTGCGCATTCATTGTTCAGAGATAAAAACAGAACCATACCTGGATCTCATGTCTGATACAATTTTTCTTTTAACTACAGTTTCAACAATCCCTGTTTTTCTTACTGTTTGCGTTTCTCGGTACAATCGCATATTCTCCCTTAGGAGCCCAGATTTCCGTCTCATGTTAGTTAGGCAGATTTTTCTAACTTTAACATGTGTTATTTCTTTTTCAAAGGTGATAATAAGTATTTTTCTTTCCTATCTGGACACTGCAAAATCAGGAAGCTGGTCTGTGACAGCCCTTATTGTTTTGGACCAGTGGGCTCACTAATGTACCAGTCACTTACACTGGCAGTTGTTTGGGAGAGGTGTGATTTGTCTCTCTGCCATGCATTGCCTTTAATTATACTTGTACATTGCAAAATGGCATCCTAGAGAGATAGCAGGGATATTTGGAGTGACTGTACATTAACTGTCCATTTTCCATGTCTGTGGAAAAGAAGAAAGTTATCCTGCAGGGTGTCTTGTGCATCATTAAACTGCAGATGCTAATGAAGGCTGCCTTCCGATTTCGTTCAGTTTGTCAAGCTGTAGCAGGTTAGTGTCTGGCAACGTCGCAGGAAACCGTGCAGCAAAGACTAAAGGCAGGATGCCAGAAGCTCAGTTCATACAAGCCCTTTCAAAACCATCATTAAGATACACAGTCCTAGAGTGTTATTATTATGGAATAATAATTGCTCAGAAATTCTAGCACACCAGCGTCTCTGGCAATGTAAGTACCACTCTGATTTTCTGTGCATGTTTGTAACTGCTGCAGAGAGATGCATGTGCTCTTGTAACGCCACGGGGTGAGGTGAGCACCGCGAGCACCTCCTTAAACGCATTCTTCCCATACGCAGTACTTCATCTCTTGGACATCTGTGAGCATTTGCGCGGAGTTATTTGAGCTCAGCTCTGAAGCTGGTCTCTGGCCAAAATGTTCATGCTAAAAGGATTCTGAGCTGCATGATATAGAGGGATATGAGTCTTTGGAGAAGGGAAAAGGGAATCTTCATTTAATAAATCTGTAGGATCAGGCAGTCCAGCCAGCACGCGTGACTGCTGCGTGGATGTTTTAGGGGTTAAAGATCTCTGTCTTTGTTACAAGCTAATGGAAGCAGCAGCAGCAGCAGCTAATGACAGGAGCAGAGCCATTCAGGGAGGAAGTTCCCTGATCATTCAGCACAGCTTGAACAAAGAAATGCTCTTTTTATAACTGCTGCATCTCAGCGCAGGGTCTCTGTGCCAAGCAGCCGGTCCCATGCAGGTGGGTGGCTGGGGCATCCTTCTCGGCTGCTCTGCATCCTGCACAGAGCCTGCTTCACACAAGCCGGTGTCGTTTTGCTGCGCAGATCAGACCATCTTTTGTGTGCCAGGCATTATCAGCAAGACAAGTTGAGAGAGAGAGAAAGAGGGCATGGCATGGGCTGATGTGGTCATACTGGGTCTAGATGGCTTTAATTGGCAACCTGACCTGTTGAGGACATGGATCTGTATATCGTCCAGTCTTTGCAGCATCTGGAGCCAGGGGAGTTCTGGATGAATCCTGCACCACTTGTTTTGGAGTTCCTCTGGGGCAGGTCCAGGCAGTAAAGCTCTTCCAGCGTGCTTTCCTGTACTTAGGGCCCCTCCTTGTGCTGGAGAGGCTCCATGTCCCTGGGTGAGGGACACTCAGCCAAAGGAAAGCCTCCAGAAATCTTCCTGGGCTGCCTTGTCCCATGCCTGGGGCCTTCTGCTCTTCCCTGGCTGAGGTCTGCTCTTTTGGGCTCTCAGGCTGTGTCCTCTCACACGACCCGGACTGCAGGGCTGGCAGCTGCCTGGCATCCATGCCAGGGTGAAGAGCAGCACTCGTGGCAGGGCTCATCCCCAGGGCTGCTGGCTGGGATGGGAAGAGACTCTGATTCTGCTCCCAGTCAAGCTCTATCCTGACATCTTTTCAGGGCAGCCTGGTTTTTAGTGTTTTTGAACCAAAATGGAGCCAAAGAGAGAGCCGCAGGGAAGCATTCAAAATTGAATCTCACTGTAGAAAGCGAAGGGCAGAGAGACAGCAGCTCTGGCGTGGGGAGCCTGGACACTGAGGTGCTGCTGACTCTGGCCCCTCTGATGCCTCACAACATTCGTGGCTTTGACCAAGTTTTTGAAGGGAAATTTTAAGGTCCGGGGTCTTTGATCACTTAAGGGAGACAGAGTGACAATGAAAGCTTTTGCCTGTTTTGTTTGCATTGCATCCTGAAATGCAATTGTATTTCTGCACCCTAGAAGTGTCTGGATCAGGGTGTTTAGCTCTCTGCCCAGCTTCAGCAGGTCTGGATAACGATTCCCCCCATGCTGAGCAGCCTCAGCAAGGGTTCCCCTGGCGCATCTTCAGTTCTAGGCTCGGGTCCTGTATGTGTGGGGTCACTTAGTGGGAGGAAGACGATGCTCAGTGTCAGTGATTTAACCTCAGCCCAGGGACACAGTGTGTGTTCAGTGCTGCCAAGTCATTTACAGATGTTGTTACAGCATATTGTGATAAAATGTCATGGGATTAGCACACAGCTATGTACTATAATTATATGCAGTGTGGCTGATAATAGTTCATTAGATTGCCATCAGTTAGGCATAAAACAATGACAGTTCTTACTATCTCATTTATAATACTCTAGAGAACAGTTGATTAAGACACAAAGTTACATAAATCACTGGGGAATGTTTCCTTTGGTTTGGAACAATTTTTTTTTCTCCTTTTTTTGTCACTTTTGATAACAGAAATGCTACATTGCTAACAGCTCAAAGTTCCCCTTTGGGTTGCATATGCCAGCAAAAGTTTGAGTAACAAATGTGCCTTTGATGAAGCCTGGAGGAAAAGTCTGAGTCAGCAGGGGGTCCATACCAACACACTGAGTCTTCAGAAGCCTCTGATCCATCTCCTCTGGTCCAGCTGTTCTGCTGGGGCCATTTTAATGCGTATTAGTTATTTTCTCTGGGTACTGATATGGGTCTCTCAGCATTGTGTACAGAGTCCGCAGTCACCGGTGGGCCAGGTGACAGTGGAAGAAGGGAGTTTCATTTCCAGGTCCTGGATGGGGAGCCCAGGCTGAGGACACGTCAGGGACTGTCCGTTGGCAGAGCCGGCTTCCGAGCAGGAGGCTGGGGTGGCACTGCCAAGGATGTCCATGTGCCTGCTGCTGCAGCTCCGCACAGTATTTTGGAGTTGTGTTTTGGCTGTCTGGAACCTGGTGGGGTGGAGGTTTCTCCTGTAGGTAGCAGGCATGCAGATATCTTCTGCATGTCAGCTATTCACGATCCTTCACTTTGTTGTTGGCAGTTTAATCTTTCTCCATTCTGTTTCAGTGAGCAAAGCACAAGGTCCAGGATACTGAGGTCTTCTCTTATGTTGCATTCCCTTGTTTGATGTATTACCATTCTCACATTTATGTTTATTTTTTCTGTTTTTTACTACAAATATGTACATGTGTGTAAAGTACCTCACTGTTGACGCTACACTTGAAAATCACCTTTGGTACTTCCCTCTGAATTACCCTGTTCAGATTTTTCTTTCGCTATTTTAAACTCGGCCTGGGGGACCTGTGCACCACCCTCTCCTGTTTCTGAGTGCATTTACCGTCTGTTCCCTGGGTGGTAAAAGTACCAAACCATGAACCGAAAAACACCAGGTAGTAAAGGGTATGATAGCCTCTATTTTGCACACCTTTTCTCTGTTTAATGCACTTAAGGAGGACAGCACAGGCTTTGCCCTCCCCGAGGGAGCGAGCAGCTCGCAGCCCTCCCACCTGCGTTCCCGCTTTCTCTGTGCCAAGACATGGCAGGAGCTTCAGCTGTAACCTGGAAATGTAAGCAAAAATAAAACCAACACTCTTTTCTTCTTGCAGACAGTGCACAATGCAGGTCACTGCTCAGAGGGTGTCCCAGGACCCTGTCTTCTTGCAGCGACGAGGTGCCTCACTCTCCAGCACAGCACAGGGAAACAGAGTCAGGATTCCCGGCTGTGCCCTCACCCAGGCTGCTTCTCACTCCTTTGGCTGGAGCTGCTGGAATTGTACTTTATTCCATGCGCAAATTTCCTGTTTAAATGTTTTCTCCTTAATTATAATTTGAACAGAAGTTTATAGAATTTGGGAATTTGCAAGTACTGTCACTAACAAGCTGATAGGTGGTTTCCAGGACAACAAATTACACAACTATTAAAGGAGCAAAACTTTGCATTAAGTTGTCCGTGTCCCACGTTCTAGTTATTCTCCTACCTTTAGAACCTCATCCCCTAAAGAATTACAGTAAATGGGGAAAAAAACCCTGGCATTTCTTTGTGAAGGAAGCTTTGTCTGGACGGGTGTTATGAGGTTGCTGTTTGCACTTGGATCATAGATCATAGTTGCTTGAAATACCAGATCCCTGCAAGTTCTCCTTAGGAAGCAGGTTGTCTTCATACTTAACATGCAATAATGAGATGGCTTGAATTTTATAATCTTAATCTTATGTAATTACTCTCAGAATAGCTTCTGATTCATCCTTCCCTTTGAAGCTTATAGTTTGCGTTCCAATCAGCTCTTGCATGGCAGGAACCCTGTGGTAGCAGCAAATTAATTTTTAAGAAGTTTTTTTCTATCTAACTGAAACTTTGGCGTAGCTAGTTTGAGCATTCATGTCTCTATCTTCCTATAATCCATTACATGGCTGGGTGTACACAGGAGACGAGGAGGCTCTGCCTGGGCTCCTGCAGAGCCTGTGCTGGAAGGAGGAAGCTGGTGGGAGCTGATAGTGCGAGATGCAGTGTCCAAGGGCTGAGGAAACAGGTGAACAGGATGAATCTTCTTTCAGCTTCTTGCAGGGGGAAGGTTGAGTTTGTGGAGCTCCAGGGGGGACATTTCAGAAACTCGGCAAATGTCTCCTCTCAGAGTATCTGCAGCGTTCATCTCATGAGGATTTCCACCTCGCTGCTGGTTTGAGAGGGGAGTTTGCCATTGAGCTACATGTGATGAGCTGAGTGTGAAAGTGCTATTCGTGTAAAACAAGCTGTGAAAACTTCTTGCTTTCACGTTGTTTTCTATTCACTTTCATTGCGTTGCCTTCTGTGGAATTACTTGTGGTTGGTGTAGACTAACAAAACAAGATTTGGGCATGCTCCACAGCAAAAAGCAACTGGAACTGCTGCTTGCCTTCACCTGGAGAAACTCCTTAAAGCGTACTGGGGTCGCAGGAGTGTGCATGGTGCAGGACTCCCTCAGGGTCTCTGTGGATATTTCGTACTGTTGTACTGTGCTGGACAGCTGAGAGGAATAATCAGTGAATTTTTGCTTACACTACCAAAAGTAGCCTGTTTGTTTCTTTCTGGATGGTTTGTGGTACCAAATATTTCTGTGACTTCATTTTCCTCTCCCACATATGCTAAGGACGTGGCACCGTGCTCAGCTGGGCCGTGCTCCCTGTCCCCTTGCAAGGAAACCTACCAAGCAGCCGAGCCCCTCTTGGGCTGAGCAGGGTGTCAGCGGGTGCAGGTAGAGCCATAAGTGAAGCTGACTCTTGCTCCTGTTGCTCAGATTGCTCCCGGGGTAGGAGCAGGTTGGAGGGTCTGAGAAACTCGGGGCCGTGTAACCTGTGGACTTGCAGGTGACAACTTCAATGCTCTCCGGGTCTTGATGCCAGACTTGCTGCTACATGGGGGCTGCTCTGCAGCCCTTATTGCCACCCACAGCATGAGATAATGTCTGAGGGACGATGGAAGCTCTGCTTAATCCATAATTATTTTCTGACCTGGTCCTCTAACATCTGCTGAGAACTTGTTGAAATATTTTCCCCTCACTGATGACCCACACCTCTGTGATCTTGTTTGAGCAGCATGCCCTGCTGCAGCGTTTCTCAACATATCCAGCTCCTGTGCTGCTAGGCTGCTTCTGAAAAGCAAATTGACTGCAGTTAGACTTTGAAGTGACAGCTGCTAATGACTTGTCTAGCTCAAGAATATTTCAGGTTCACATTCCTATAGCTCATAGTTGCCTAGAGAGGACAACCAGTAAATCAAGAAGAGAAATGTTGCTGAAGTTTCAAATGGCAGCAAGCAGGGCTGAAGATGTGACAATGGAGGCCTCAGCAGAGGACTGGCACGCTGGACATAATCCCAGCAAACAGAGGCAATTAGTGAGCAGGGTTGCAGTGCTTCCCTCTTGCAGCCGTGATCTCTGTGGCCCCAGTGCCCACTTAGCTGTGGGCTCTGTTAAATTGAGCTGCTGGCTGATACAAGAACTGAAGCTGTTTTGGGTGACAGGGACAATCTCATTTGTATTATTTCCTCTGTTACCATTCCCACAGTTGTGGCAGGCTTGGGGAGGGATGAGGAGCTGGCTGAGACCTTTGTGCTGCTGCACTGCAGCTCACCTCTCATCCAGCGCAGCGCTTCACGATTTATAAGACAGTTTCCTTTTCAAAATTCCTGTTGCGAAGTGCTCTGTTTGCTGCTGCACTCTGTGGTGCCTGGCAGGGTTTGCTGTGAGCTGTTCCCAAAGGGGTAGCTCTTTTGCTCTGCTGTGGTTCGCGTTTTGGTTGTGGTGCTGGTGGACATTGTGCTGCTGTGTTGGTTTAACATCCATTTTCCGTTCCATCCAGTCCCTGCTTCTTTCTCTGTAAGGCTTCAAAACAGAATGATATTTCTAAATAAGCATGTCTATAGCCAGGATTTAATGGAAACCTCTTCCTTTTCCCCTGCTGTTGTCCTGTGCTCCTCCCTGCCCTCGCCTCAGGCATCTGAGATTCACCATAGTTTCTCATGCCTAATTTCCAGTGCTCAGCTAATCAGACTTACATTGCTGATGCTTCTCAATTGAAAGAAAATTAGATCAGCCGTTGGTGGGTGCCTCATGTGGTCTTTTGTAGCCCCAGAGCTGCCTGTCTTCTCTTCCAGCAATAACTTTTGTAGTAATCCATCATTTGAACGCATGATCGCTGCAAAGCCCTACAGAAATAGAACAGTGCAGGCTCAGAAGCACTGTGGCAATAGAAGGACGTAGCAAAAATGGACAGAGACGCTTTGAAATATCACTTGATGTGGGATGTGCAATGGTCGATACATTACACTGGAGAACGAGTTGCACAGCGCGTGCAGGTGAGGTTGAGGTACATCACTGTCATGTCCTACCTCTGGGCTCTGCCAGCTCCAGTAACTGCTCTTTCAGGAGCATTTGCTGTGGCAAGATGTCACATGCTCCAAGTCATAGCTCAGAATAGCTGGGAGCAGCTTCTTCAGCTGGAAGGAAAGAATCCTAATGGGGAACAAACTGGAAAACTTACCAGTAAGAAGCTGTTGCAGGGAAGATGCACATTTGCTCTTGGCAGCATCAGGTCGGAGGCTCAGTCTGGGTCTGTGCATGGTGACGGAGCTGTGGGATCAAACATGCTGCCAGTACCCACCCCAACAGAAAGTCATGTCAAAGAGCCCTTGCTGCTTTGGTGAGGGGCTGTGCCAAGGGTGCTCCAGGGCCGGCAGGAACCCATTTGTCCCCTTGCAGCTGCCAAGGGGGTCTGGGAAGGGAACATGTCTTGGTGGCTGGTGGCCCCTGCAGCTGAGCTCCTCCAGCATATGCCTGGCTCCATGCTGAACCCTAGCCTATAGCATATAATTTTTTTCAGCTCCCCTGAACTTCCACTCATGGTATTCAAACTTTGTTTAAATCCAACAGGTAGCTGGAATGACTAATAGATACTAGAATGCTGAGAAAGCCATCAAATCGGTTTTGTTTTCTCTGTGGGGAGTAGGTGGAAAGAAAGCTAAATTACATCTTCAAGATATTAAATATAACTCTTCACATTAAACTCGGAGTTATCCATGAATCTCTTTAATGATAGTACAAGCTACTTCACAGTAATAAAAGTCAATGTTGCCGTAATTAGACCAGTATTGTCTTTCAGTTAATAGACTGTTGTAATCACGTTTTTGTCATATTATTAATCGTTTTCTGTTTGGACTTTGCTAATTATACCCTTTGGTAACTCAGTTGGGGTATTATGAAGTCATCAGGGACATAAAGCTGAAAGGGAGTTCCACCATATTCTCTTAATTAGTTCTCATCCCAAGATGAAACAAAATGGACAGTTGTACTGGTGAGCTGCTTTCCAAGCAGATGGGGAGCAGAGCAAGGGAGGGGCTGGACTCACCAAGAAATGACGCCCTTTGCCTAATTTGATTTTAGCTTCACAGTTTCAAGTTGTTGCATTGTCCCTCTGTCCTGTCCTGGGCCATCTCATCTTTTGTTTGAAAGGTGGTAGAAAGTAGTGACCTTCTCTGAAGTTTTGTAGTTTTGAGCCATTCTGTGAGCTTTGTTGTAAGATACAATAGCAAAGTTTTTCAACATTGCAAAACCAGTAAAAACACGAAGTCAGGTCAAAAGAGAAAAGAGATCATTTGCTGGTAACACTGGTAGGTTTCAGACCATCTCCTTTGTGCTCATGGCATCCCTGTTGCTCACTCTCGGCTTCAGGTCTTTTCTGCAGTGAGATTGTTACTGCTTGAGCCCTCCACCAAATATTCACGGTCATGAAGCTTGTTTGTAATTAAATTCTTAAATATGATCTGATCCCTCAGCTTGCTTCCCTTGCCACTGACCTGGGGTGTCCCTGCGTGTCCTTGTTGTCGTGCTGGTCTTGCTACTCTCCTGATGGCTCCAGGAACAGGGTGTTGCCTGTGGGCCCTGCTGCCCTTTATCATGGCAGAGGGACAGTCCTGGGCCACACAGCTCCTGAGCCTCACCCAGACAGCTCCTCACTGCCCTCGTGCCCATTTCCTTCAAAGGTACATAACTGCTTCTGTGGCAGGAAAACCAAAGTGCAGTGTTGTTTTTGTAACAAGCCCATCTAAACTGTTCGTGCTGTCTCTGAAGACTTTGATTCATTATTTTCCCTCCTGCCAGGCTGCAGGGGTGGGAGTTCAGTGTCTCTGTAGACTCAATTTTGATGTTTAACAGTACCTCCTACTGCAAAGTGGTGATAAATGATCATTTATCATTAGCTTCTTGGGTACTACTTGCTTCCTCCTGTTCACTAAAGGAAAGCGGAGCAAAGAACATGATCCACGAGCCTTCCTCTGGATGCACTCATGTCAGTCCTCGCAGCAAGTGGCTTTCTGGTTTAGAAAGCTCTGTTTCTCTCTCCATCAGCTGCTCTGCTGGGGAATCTGTGGCACAACTCATCAAAAGCCCATTCCTGGCTGCGAGGAGCCTCTCCCTGGCTCTCGTGGGGTGAAAATGCCACATGTGGCATCATCAGCGTGGAGAGACCTTGGTGAAGGTCTCTCCTTTGCAACAACGGACCAGGACTGCTGGTGGTGGCTATTGATAGTTACTTCTTGGGCATTGCTGTAGCAGTGCTTTGTGTCTGTAGGGACTAGGACAAAGTCTCAGTTCTCCAAGGAGGTCAGGTGCACACAGAAACATAGGGGGTCACAAATTCACAATTTCTCTTTTGCTCAATTTCTCTTTCCTGCTGCTTGTTCTCCCCTCCCTCCTCCTTGTCATGCGAGAGCTTTGTCATTGCTGCTCTGTAGCCAAAAGCAGTTTCCAGCTGAGGGTTCCTCTGGGAAGCAGTTCTTGCTCCCAGTGGGGAGTGAGACTGGAAAAAAAGCCATGTTAATCTGTATTTGCCACCTCCTCCTTTTAAGCTTTATCCTTTCAATTACAAGTTGTAATAAAAGTTATCTTGTTTTTAGAGTTTCTTCTAAGTTAAAGGACACTTAAAGCATGATGTTTTGAATACTAGATTTTTTTTAAAAAGTAACTGGTATTTTCAAATTCATAAGAGAAAGCTCATTAAATCAATTAAGGTCAACTCTGTCCAACTGATAGTTCAGTTTAATAAGTCATGAAATAGTCTTGGGAAATTTAATGTCATCTTCAGAAAAACTAATATTCTTCCCAAGCAGATGCTTTAAAAATGTCTGATAAATCCTGATCCTTTCTACTTGCGTTTTATGTGAGCTGTCAGAGGAAAGAGTAGGAAGTCATGCATAAAAGTATCTGTGAATCCTGTCAAAGACATTGTGAATTCCAGCTCAGAGAGAAGTGACATGAACTAAGAGTTTTCTCAAGCTGGCAACAGGTTTTCAGAAGAGATAACTTATTATTTCTGATGTTTTCCATTGATGAATCTGATGTGCTAGCAGAGTTACGTATGTTAGAAAAATTCTTGGGATGGGCAGAAGTATCTTAAGAGAAACTTTTCTGTCACATCGCTCCCAGAAGTGACAGATTCTGCATCACAACTATTGCCTTTGTAACAACAAAAATATATTAGCAAAAAGCCCAGGTTCTTAAATTTTCTTGTGAAACTGTTTGACACTCAGTTTCCTGGGCACAATTCCAAGACTTCATTCAAAACACAGGGAAGTGGTACCTCTGTGCCCTCTGCTTTGGTGAGAATATATTTGGCCAAATCTCTAAGGAAGCTCCACCACTGACTCATACAATCCTATTTATTATTGAGTAAGACGGGATCTATTTATTCACCCCAGTGGTGATCTGTATTTCCACCTTGGAGGTACAGCAGAAAATAAATGGTGTAGCCTGACCTGCACAGGAGGCTGGTGAGGGGGAGATAAAGTTGTGAAAGCTTCTGGATGGCATTTACTCTGTCTGTCCACATCTGCCGGCAGCTTCCACCCCTTCTTCTTGAGTCAAAGAACCTGTGGGCAGTTGGGAAGCTTTGCCTCAAGCTCTTAGTGACTTTGCTAAGCTAGGTAGTTTTGTGGGAAACCAGTGCGTTTCCTCCGGGATATCAGAAACAACAGATGGTTTCCCAGGTGTTCAGCAGAACTGCCTTGTTCCAGGGTAGATGTCACATTTTGTGTCTGATGCTTCCTTGAGGTTTCACTTACTAGAACTGATGCACAAAGCCTAAGTCTGTAGTAGCTGTTGTACTCCCAGACAGCATGTTAGCAAAGTTCAGTGATATAAATGGGTTCCTGAATAATTTGCTGTTACGGTTCATCAGTGGCGATTGGGTTTTTAAATTATTATTATTTAAATAATTTCAAAATGTCAAGATAAAAATTTAGTCCTTCCTTGTATTTCATGGATTTTTTCAACCATAAACATTAAATTAGCGGGGTGATTCTGCTGCTCGACTCCACTCTAGTGAGACCTCACCTGCAGTAATGTGTCCACCTGGAGCAAGCAGCACAACAAAGACATGGACCTGTTGGAGAAGGGCCTGTTGCTTGTTTCTCACCAAGAGAATTCTCATTTTACCTGTGCCTGCTTACACAGAAATACCAGGAGACCAGCCCTGTTGCTCAGGTCTGGGGTAGGGAATGACATCGTCGCTTTGTTTTCCATGACAACGCATGTTTATGGTCCAAGCACTCACAGAAACAGACGAGTAAGAGGTGATTGTTATTCTACATAAACTTTTGGAGTGTTTGCTTTTCGTTTTGCTTGTCTTTCTGTCCTGACCTGTACTTAAGTAATTTAAGGAGTACGACTTTACTGGTCACTACAAATAACACAGCAGGTAATGAAGGAGCTCACAGCAATCTGCAACTGAGTTGCTCACAGTTCCGGCACTGCATACAACACCAGAGCAAAACCTGCCTTCAGGGACTGGTATCTTTGTGATGCTGAACTCTTGGAATTTTGGTTTGCATGGGAATCTGGGAATGAATACACTGTAAGAAAGGAACTAAAAATAGCCAATGTTTTCTCTTTTTGATGTGCTGTGAATCATTTCACAGCCAAGTTCATATATATTTATATCTATCTCTCTATATAGTCCTCTTTTCCTGGTTCTTCAGCTGTTTGTATGGAAGCTCTTTCCAGAAAAAGGTTGAAATGCTGAAATATGTAGCGTATGAAGTAAAACTGACTCACAGAGTCAGAGAACGTACACACTTTCTGTGCTATTCAGGGTAAGGAAGAATGTGTGGTACTTTCTGTACAGCTTCCTTCTATGATTGGTTTCACTGCATCAGCAGCTGGTGGTTTTTAAATTTTTTTTCTTAATTGGTATTTACTTTTTATTCCCCATGGGCACATCTGGACAAGATGTGAGCATTGATAGTACAACAGAAACCTGCTACCAGGATCATGGGAGGCAGACTTTTTAATATAGTTTCTGAGCACCTGTGGTATGAAGCAAAAAAGCAGTTTCTGTGGTACAGCGCTGGAGCTTGTCTCTGTCATGAAATTCTGCAATTCTTCTTGATTTCAGACTCAGAAGTTTGCCAATGCCACAAAACAAGCCAAGGATGATATTTTATAGTCAGCCTAAGTATCACAGTATAAAACTTCATTGCTCTGGCCATCTGGAGACACCCATTTCCCCCCAGATGTGTTTGGGGCAGGGAGTGGTGCTGAACCTGCCAGGGGATGTTCATGTGGGTTTGACTCTTGCTCGCAGAACCTGCTAAGAGCTCTCATTTTAGTCATGATATAAGTCACTTTGGATCATTTCTTCCCTTTACATATGGCTTTCTTACCATCTTTCTTTTCTCTTCTTCTCTCCTGTTCTTCCCCTCTCCCTGTCACTGTTGCCTTCTCTCCCTCTGTAGAGCTCTCTGTCAGCCTCCTTGCAGTGATAGTTATCGTGTGTGGACTGGCCCTGGTGGCAGTTTTTCTGTTTGTCTTTTGGAAGCTGTGCTGGGTTCCCTGGAGGAACAAGGCCATTTCTTCTAACCTGGCCGTCTTGCAGAGCGAGGCAGGCTGCAATAAGGAGAACATGGCAGACAAGCTCAAGGACACCGGTGCCATAAGTTTCCTGGAGGCAGCGGTGAAGATCAGCCACACATCTCCAGACATCCCCGCAGAGGTCCAGATGTCAATGAAAGATCACATCATGCGGCGCACACGGATCCAGAGGCAAACCACGGAGCCCGCGTCTTCTACCAGGTGAGCAAACGTGGCTCTGCAGAGATGCTGGGAGGGGTGTCTACTGGAGCCTGAGCTTCGGACACCTCCAGGGGGGCTAAAGAAAGCACTCCCACCTACATGCTGGATTGCTTTCCAAAGATTGGTCATTAACCAATTAACGTGTTAAGACTGGATTACCGTGGGCCCTTTTAAAAAAAATCAAGGATTCAAGCCCTATTACTGTGACTTGACCTCATTGTGTCAAGCCATCAGTATACTTTGGACACTTTAATTTTGTTCCAGCATGAGAGGCAGGCTGAAGTATCAATGATGGTATGCTGTCAGACAGAATTAGACCTTTTTGCTCTCTCTTGTTGTTGTGGCTCCTAGCAGAAACAATTAGATAAGCAGAATTGACGTATTGCTCGCTGCACAAGCTTATAACCAGCTGCGCTCAGTGCCTCAGCTCAGCGCATCTCTGTCTCCAGCCAGGGACAGAGATGTCAACATCTCGCTCAGTAAATCAGGATAAGGCTGTATGAACCTTGGGACACCTTCTTGGCAGTAATACTGAGAAACGCAGGACTTCCTTGGCACAGAAGGCTGCAAACCTGGGACAGGAGCGGGCGGTTGCAGGGTCCTAGCTGTGCTGCAGCACTTCTGCTTGCTTTGCTGGCCATGCCTGTGACGTGTGCGAGAGACCAACTGTGAAAACAGACATTGCTTAGAAAATTGGCTGCAGTATGGCAGAATTAATAAGGCACTGATCACAACCTTCTGTTTGAAGAAGCTGGAGTTAAAATCAACATGGTGCCACCTGCAATTCTTCCACATACCCTTTTCTTTAGCTGCACGGCTTTTTGGACAGCTGATTGCCCCACACACGCTTGTTCTACTTGTATTACACCTTTCCAATGGAGGAGAAAACAAAAGCTCATCCTGTCTGAATTAGGACAAAGTGGGACTTGGTTGTATGTGGGAAGGTTTCAAACTCGCTTTCTCAAGCGAACGAGCCCAGCATGAACCACAGGCAGGCAGCCAGACACGGGGACACTGGGAAACAACCTCAGCAGTTTGGGATTTCCGACTCACAGTCCAGGACACAATGCCTTTGAGGAACCTGCTGAGGAGAAGCCAGGTCCCTGAGCACCAGATATTAACAAAAGCTGATGCTCTGGCTGTACGAGTTCTTAGTATGGTTAAATAACTCCATATACTGCTCTTGTAAACACCAGATAATCTGAAATAATGCCATGAGTCCACAGAAAGCTTTTATGCTTTGCTTAGCTAAAGCTTTGCTTACTGTTTCTCTTGTGCTGAAGGGGAGCTCAGGGCAAGAGACAGCTTCTAGATGAGGCTGTGCTTTCCTCCCTGTCAAGAGTTATAAATTGGTTTCTGATAAGAGTCTGTTGGAGAAGTTTGGAAGCAGCAATACATGGAAAAAACCCTAAATTTCTGACCTGGTTCTGGTTCTCTCACTTCAATTTTTTTTCTTTTTTTTTGCCTGAGTGAAACCAAGTGCCAGTATCTTGGAAGTTCAAGGACTGAGGGTGGGACTCTCCACTCTGGGTTGTCTATGGCTTGGTTAAGGAGCTGCTGGGTGTCATACACTTAGCTGTGGGTTGTTACTTGTGTAACAGGTGAAATAATGCAACTTGCTGCAAATATGCTGAAAGTTAGGAAATTTGCTGGGTTGATTCCTTTGACCACTGAAGGTGTTCCCACCAGTGTTCATTTCCGTAATGTACGTGGTTTCTGCACAGAGTTCAGGAGCACATATTGCACTTGATCTTGTGCTCTCCCATCTTTCCTAGAGTTAGTAGACCAGGAGGGAAAAAGGAGAGAAATGTCCTTGGAAAACCATAGAGCTGGTGTGTCTTCCCCCTGCAGGCACATCTCCTTCAAAAGGCACCTTCCTCGGCAAATGCATGTATCCAGCATGGACTATGGCATGGACTCACCGGCCGTGGCTGAGCAGCCAACCAGCATCGGTCGCATTAAGCCCGAACTTTACAAGCAAAAATCTGTTGACTCTGAGGACCCCAAAAAAGAGGCAGCAAAAACCTGTGGGAAAATTAATTTCACTCTCAAGTATGACTACGAGAATGAGACACTGACTGTCCGAATTCTCAGGGCTTTTGACTTGCCAGCCAAAGACTTCTGTGGCAGCTCAGATCCCTATGTGAAGATCTACCTCCTGCCTGACAGAAAACGCAAGTTCCAGACACGAGTCCACAGGAAGACTCTGAATCCCACCTTCGATGAGTCCTTCCACTTCCCTGTGCCCCATGAGGAGCTGGGGAGCAGGAAGCTCCACCTGAGCGTCTTTGACTTTGACAGGTTCTCCAGACACGACATGATAGGAGAAGTTATTTTGGAGAACTTGTTTGAGGCCTCAGACCTTTCACGGGAGACTTCCATCTGGAAGGACATTCAGTATGCGACCACAGTGAGTATTTGCTTTGGTGGTTGTCCCTACTCTGGGAGTGTTTGCAGTGCGATGCCATGGCATGGTGCATGGTACCTGTGCATGTGGAGGACAGGTAGTGAGCGTGTCCAGAGCTTGATGTGGGTCTTTTAATAGTTCTGTTGAGTTCCCTCTGAAAGTGAAGCCAAGCATCAGCGATGAGAAGTCCCAGTCACACTCAGAGTTGCAGGGAGCTGGCAGGAAAAGCCACCTTCTCACATTAACTGCTGAGTACAGAGCAATGACATTAACCTCTACATAATAGCTGTCTGCTCCTCCACTGTCCTCCCAGGAGGACCTGGTTGGTTCTGAGGGCAAACAAATGTTTGACAGCTTTGCAGCTGGAGACCAAGTCAGTTGCCATCTTTGTCATTTCATGTAGTATTTCTGAAGCAGGAATATGAGGTGTCCTCACCCCTGTGGCTGAGAGCATGGGCCCTGTCAAATCTTTCCTAGTGACTGGCATAACACCATGACTTGCAAAAATCTGTCCTGTTGCTTCCTTTGTAGCTCATCTCATACCTTTGCTCTCCCACTTTCTATATTAAGGAACGAACTGTCAAATATAAATATTTATTGCACTGTGGTCAGCACTATCAAGACATTTGCTTTGTAACTCTCTGCAGCTTTTTTCTCAGTACCATGTTCCTCACCAGTTGTACCCCTTGGTCACTACTGTCAGGGCTTGTTCTTTCATTGCAGTGTGTTCATAACTTCTTAAAAGAGCCATGTGGTCTGACATACGTGTGCTGCAGCTGGGACTTGGTGTGTGAGCTCAGCACCTGACACCATAGGGATGTGGTGTCCATGCAGCATGTTGGCCCTGGTAGGGAGCTCTCAGGCTGGCAGCTGCCCTGGTAGAACGCAGAAAGAGGCCATCATGTTTCTGTGGCAGCACAGCTTCTGCTATATCTAAGTACCATAGATGTGTGTGTCCCAGTTACCCTGGGGCATTGCTGGGGGTGTGCTATGACCTGCAGCTGTGTGGGTTTATGAGCACCTTGTCTGCAAGCGAGGTGGGAAGCAGGCACTGGATCAACCACAGGGAAAGCCTATGGTATTAGTCGCAGCTCACCAGTGCTGCAATAACAGTTCGGCCAGGCTGGCTGTGGTGTGCCACAGTGTTGAATCCTGGGGTGAAGTCCCTTGTGTAGTGGCAAGGAGTTTCCCTTTCCTTGCTGTATGATCAGCATGCAAAGAGTGTGGTAAGCTGAAGCGGGAAAAGACCTGTGGGCAGGACTGAAACTGGTGAAGGGTAACACTTGGCCTCACCAGAGGTAAAGCACATAAACCACGAAGCTACAGGAGAAGATTGTGGAGTTTTCAACCTGTGTGTGTTCTGTGTTTTGCTGGCACAGTTCTGCAAGCAATAGTGGATGCTTTCCTAGACAGGCAAACTCATTTAAGGGGAAAAAAAAAACCCCACAGAAACAGGTGGAGAGACACCAACAGAAGGGTTGTTGAGGGAAAAGCCTTCGAAGAAGGTGTGAGAGGAGCAGAGCCAACATGTTGCCCAAGACACATTGTAAAGCAGCCTTGCAGAGCTCCCACAGAAACGTCTAGTGCTGCATTTGACGCCATCCCCTCAGTCTCTCGGTGCCATTCTTTGGGAATGGGTCAATATTGATACATCTCAGCCAGTTGTAACATACCCAAGGACATTTCTGTTTAATAAAAAAATGAGAAGGGTAAATACAGTTTTCATAATACCCAAGGAAAGCTCTGGGTGACTAATAATACATTAGATCAATCGTGTGGGCAAGAAGATAGGAACGCACTTAAGGAATGATATAATCTATTCAAATAGCTAGCACTCAACTATTTAATTAATGATTGTACAGCTTGTGAATCAGTGAAACTGTTTTGGTTTCAAGTCTGCAAAGGTTATTGATTCAGAGCTTCAATTATTTCCTAAGAGGTACTGATATGAATTTTGGAAATGCCCCAATGTCTATAATCTGCAGGAAGATAATGTACCCACAGGACGCGTTCTACTCTCCTGTATTTATGGTTGCAAAGAAAAATCTCTTGACATTGATTCATTGAGATGAGCAAGAGACTAGAATGGGAACTCTGAGTGGGTGAGAATATTAAAATGCTTATTTACCAACAAATAGCACCTTCTAAAACAATGTTTATTTAGATACTTACAAGTCTAGTCATATGTTGTTCTGCCCAGAAAACATTTGGCTGCCATTGTTTCTTTTGTACACTTTATGCTTGAGGATATTTTCAATTTATTTGCTAGTCAAGTGAAGTCTTGTCAAGAATCAAGACTTTTATATAACATTCATTAGTATTCTGCAAGTCTAAGTGGAATAAATATCTAATCTTTTCCTTACCAGAGAACGAGGAGGAAATTATTTGGCAAAAATCTCATCCATCAACAAGATCTATTCTCCTAACACTTAACAAGGCTTTAAGTGCCTAATGCATTTACTTGTCTTTCTAGGTCCATCACTCTACTACTAACAACTACAATATCTTTTCAGCAGATCATTATACTACATTGAAATGAATCAAACACTCCGCTTCCAAAAATAAACAGGTTGTTTGCTCTACAGATGTGGGATCTGCATGTACTAAATAAGATTTTTTTTTTTCAATCCATTTTTGGAAGGTATTTGGAAATCTTTCTGCTGACTTTGGATGATAATGCTTTCTAGTTTAAATAATGTTTTTGGTTTGTTTATTTTTTTTTCCTGAATTCCCATGGGCAAGGCAATGATGGAATGGGCTTTCAGGAGGTGTAGTAAATAAGGCTGCATCTACTAGAGGTGCTAAGAGCAATGTGTAAAAGTTGTTTCATGGGGCACTAAAGGAGTAAACTGCATTGACCTCTGTGTAATCCAGAAACTACCAAACGTTTCTGAGTGCCATCTGCTGGTTAATTCACTATTTATGTACATACGTATATGTGCCTCATGCCGTATTTGTTAGCTCTTTGGAGGCATCTCAAAGGGGTTGGTCATCCAAATGATAGTAAACATGTCACAACCTGAAAGCTCAATTGCCACTCAATTGTTCAGCTACTTCATGGTTCTCTTCTGTTTTAAAGCTATGGCTCCCTGGCCGGTAACTACCTAGTAGTGCAGGTTCAACTTCAGAGAACACCACCGTGTCACTCAGAGACGTCTGCATTCTCCGCACCAACAAAGTCCGTAAACCTCTATTACTGAACCGATGGCACTGGGTGTACTAGAAAGTCACTCACTGAATTTGTTGCAGTGTACAGCGAGAGAACACGACACCATGGCGTGCCCAGGGCTCACCTTTCTGTGGTCTCGCTCTGGGTTCCTATTACATTCCTCCATTTGAGGAAATAGATGTTAGTGGCACGCTCTTGGCACTAGAAGATATATACTGTACATTCAAGCAAAACCTGATACTAATGTAATTTCCTTAATGGCCTTCATTTGGTGTTAGATATCTCTTCACTTCTGCGTAAGCAGTGGAGCAGACAGAGCAGAGAGCATTAGCTGTAATGGTGCAATAGGAAGCTCACACTGCAGCGGGGCAGCAGAAGATTAGCGTTAACTATGATTCGAAGCTGTAACATTTGAGCACACATTGTTTTCCTGTTCCCTATATTCATTTTTAGCCAAATAATTTTGGGATGCACTGGAAGCACCACCATATAGTAAAGTGTCATTCACCTGAAAATGACAGAACAGAGAAAAGCTCGTTTCCGTGCGAGAGCTGCATGAATCCTACATGAAGCATTGAGGTGGAGGCTGGAGGCAGCTGGGCTGGTTCTTGTACGTTTCCAATATAATATGTTCTCTGTTTTATTGAAGGAAAGCGTGGACCTGGGAGAGATCATGTTTTCCCTTTGTTATTTGCCAACTGCAGGTCGCCTTACCTTAACAGTCATTAAGTGCAGGAATCTCAAAGCTATGGATATCACTGGTTACTCAGGTAGGTGCTCAATGGCTGAGCAGGACCCCATCCCACCCACACTTCCTCCTCCCTCAGGGTAGCCTTGATGGATAGTGGGCGTATGTCTCTTGATGCCAAGGCTGTGTCATCATGGAAACACCTGACACAGCTTTGTCCATGTTTTAACTATGAACAAAACTTTTAAAGTAGAATTATCTTCTAAACCCATTCCCAAGGACATGAATCCAGGGAAGGTGATAATATAGATGAATATACTATTCAAGAGGACTGCCAGCTGTCTGCCATCCCCACTGAAGGGTTTGCAGTGTCAAAGCTCTGATCCATTTATTGGGCTGGACGCTTTAGACCTGTTGCAGATACTGACCCTAGCAGTTTTACGTGAGTAGGCAGCTTTCATCAGATAACCTCCAGAATCAATCAATAACCACCGGAATCAATAATTTCATCCCAAGATTAGGAAAGGATCATGGGCCACCTGGGTAAATCCCAGGTGATTGTGCACTCCTCTGAGCAGTGGCCAGTACTCAAATGTCAGGTTCAAAGTCACCTGAAGACTGTATGCATTCACAGTTGCAAAGTGCTGGCTTGCAAATTCAGCGTGCACTAATTCTGTATTTCAACATAAAAAGCACTTTCTTTTCCAGAGATAAACAACATAGTATTTGAATTTCATTGATGACTTGTATAAAAGGCAGCAACAATACAGTAAAAGATCTTTGCAGAAAACATTTCTACTCAGTTGGAGCTTGATGCCATACGAAATATTTGAGAATTGAGACTGCAGATGAAGTGAGGCCAGCATTTCTGTAATCCTACATTGCACATTTACTGTAACTTGAAAATGCATTGAAATCACCTGGGCAGCTGTTACAGCAAACAGAAGCTGTTTGCAACTTGGGGGCATTCTGCCATCATCAGCCAGGGGAGAGCAAGTGAAGCAGAGCTGCCCTAATGCATTTTCTTTCTGCTGCTCTCTGACATTGGGAAATGGGTCTTAAAATTCCCCGACTCACTGTGACTCTGCTACATAATGTGATCAATTGGATAGTTTTGGTAGCAGTGCAGGAAAGAATCCCTGTAAAATAACCCCCACTGCCTGTTTGGCTTGTCAAAATGCCGCATTATATTCTGCTTTCTTAGGCAAATTCTGAAAAACTTACGGGTTTGCTTCAAAGAAAGTCCTGGCTTTGCTGTCCGTGGCCATGCAATTAACGCAGGCTAGAATACCTTCGCCCATTATCATCTTCTGATGAGCATGGGCTCTTGGTTTGACACAGAGCCGTCTTACACTAGCAGACCCTTATCACATAAAAACTGATGGAAACAGATGATTTTTCCTTCCAAGAAGTCTGCGGTGCTGGTTCTCCAGTGGCTGAACCTCAAGTCAGCACCCTCCATAGTACAAGAAATGGTGGTTGCAACTGGTATGCGGACATCCCTTTTTATAAAAATGCATTTGAGGAGTGCCTTTGGCACATGGTAACTTACAGTTCATCCTTCGATAATGCTGTTTCTGTATTGTGATGGTAACAAATAAACCTCCGTAAGCAGAAGGCCTTTTCCTATCTCTTCCTCTCCAGATCCGTATGTCAAAGTGTCTTTGCTCTGTGATGGGCGAAGACTGAAAAAGAAGAAAACCACCATAAAGAAAAACACACTTAATCCCACTTACAATGAAGCAATAATCTTTGACATTCCCCCAGAGAACATGGATCAAGTCAGTCTGCTTATCTCCGTCATGGATTATGATCGGTAGGTGGGAGGCTCTGGAGAGCTGGAGGGGGAAACATCCCCTTGAGTGCAGGTTTTCCTGCTCAATAACCATTTTCCTTAGTACCAGGGCCTGACTGCACAGCTCTGGGGCATCAATCTGTCTCTAGTGGTTTATTGTTAAAGCTCCATTGACATTTATGGTTATGGAAAATTACCTGCTAGAATAGTAAGTATGGTAAAGCTGGTCCTTTTCTTTATGGTATTTTCTCAAGTGAATACTGTGTTCCCCTTTGCTATTTGCTTATTCTGCAAGCTCTCGTCCTGTTTCAGAAAGCCAGTGATCTCACTGAGCAGCAATTGCTCTATGAAGTATCTGTTGCTGAACTTGTACGTATTCTTGCTGTACACCACTACATCACGTGTCCTTCCAGGTTCTGTACTTGGACTGATCTACAGCTCAAATAGTTTTAAAATTATTATAGTTATTTCTGGCAATGGCAGTGCCTCACTGTGCTGGGGGCTGCGTGTGCTGGCAGGAGCAGACAAGGTCCAACTGTGGTCTTGCAGCTACGACAGCCCATGTCCACCAGCGCTGTGCCTTGTGCCACTCTGATGTCATGGGGTTAGACAGAGTATGGGCTGTCTGAGCAAGAGATAATCATGTTGCTTTTCTATTTTCTTCAGAGTGGGTCACAATGAGATTATTGGTGTTTGCCGTGTTGGTGTCAATGCTGAAGGACTGGGCAGAGACCACTGGAATGAGATGCTGGCATACCCACGCAAGCCCATCGCGCACTGGCATCCATTAGTGGAGGTGAAGAAGTCTTTCAAAGAGGTGTGTGGAGTTACTATTTTCTTTTAATGCATGCACTGTGCATGACTGAGTGGGTTCAAGGCTTTCAGAGAGCTTCTACTCTCACTTGGGATTTTCTGACAAGGGCTGGGGGAATTTTCTCACCAGAAATGAACTCTAGAAAACAAGCATCTCTGTATTGTCTCAAAATAACTCCTTGAGCTTGCAAGCAAGAATGAAAGGGACTGTATATACAGATGTGACTGTTACCATACTGGTTTTGTCCTTAAAAAAAAAAAATTAGGAATTGAGAGCAGTAAGTAAAGAGAATGCTGTTCTGATTGCAGAACAAATTGTCCAGGGATATTGCCCATTTCAAGTTTCAATTTTTTCATCCTGAAAGATTTTCCTGTTGACTCATCTCCAAGCATTTGAGGGAGAATAAATAGAACAAATGTAATTGCTCTAAGCATTTCCAGAGAAAGAGAATCACTTGATGCAGCCCCAGATGATAACATAAGGCTGAAATGCCTGGGTAGCATTTTGACCATCTCTAGCATTTTCTTCCTCCTTGCACTCCATTTTCTCACAGTCCTATAGAGCTCTTTGGCTTTTGCCTGATTTAGGTCATAAATTCTGGAGGAAAGAGATGTGGAAAACAGCACGCATGCTATCGACACCTCAGGAATAAAAAGAAAGCCAGCATTTGTGGCCAGTGATAGTATAATAAAGGCAATAAAACCTCCCACTGTATCTGGGGCTAAGGAGGCATTTTCCCTCCAAGCCACAAACTAAGTACGTAACAAAAAGCATCTTATTTTCCCCTTGAAGTTCAGATACTGAGCTCTGCTGGAAGGCAGTTACAGGGCTTGGTCATCCTCCACAGTAGTCTGAATTAGTATGCATCAAACCCTATGTTTCTTTGAAACCTGATCTTTCCTCTAACAAGAAGACTGTGCTCAGCGCTCTCCATCCCAGCTCATATTCATCAGGCTGGTTTCTGAAACCCAGACGTGCCCCTCCCTGAGGCAGGTCTGCCTCTTCTGTGGATTTCTTTCTTTCTCTGAGCATTTGTACACAGCAGCCGTGCGAGGTGGGGCCAGCCGCCCCAGCACAGCTCTGCAGCGGGTTTCATTACCACTGCATCCCTCAGTGGGCATTTCTCTGTCGCAGATAAAATGTGGCCGTGGGGCCCTGCCCAGAGCCAGGGTTTATCAGAGGAGTGTCCTCGCTTCCTGGACCCAGGCTGACTACACCCAGTGGGAAAACTTGGCAACTAATATTTTAGTTTAAGACACAGTGGAGATACACATATAAGATATTGGAAGTCTGAAAATTCACCCTTACTTGTATGAGGTGTTTCATGATCTCATACTGCACCACTGTAAATCAGGAGTACCCACCCAGGTCAGCTGGCTGAACCGGTGTAAATCAAACCAGAATTAAACCAATGTTCAATTATAATGGTAATACTGCCTTTGGGTGGTGAGCAGTACCAGGCTTTCACGAGCCTTTGCAGGCTAAAGCCCTGGCACCATACACACGAGCCGTAGCTGCTTGGCCAGGCAGCATATGCCATCGCACGCTGCCACGGAGAGCTGGGGACCAGCGACCGCTGAGTTTCAGCATAAATGCTTAGTGATCTATGATTTGATCGGTGCTCAAAGTCTGCATCATCCATAGGACCTCACAGCATGATTCCAGCTGCCACATCTGATCCAGGGGCAGGAGTTCCTTCTCCAGTTTGTAATTTATATGACTTCACTACACTATTTTTCAGATGCAGGTGGGAGCGGAAAGAAAGACTCCTGTAAAGTTTTTGATAATCAATAGCAAAAAACCACCATAATTATTGTGATGAAACTCAGAGAAACAAAGGCAGGCACAAAAGGTGACTCATCTTCTAAAATGTACTTTGAAAACCACTGCTGAGCCCCCAAGACTTTGGAAAAAAAAAACAAACCGAGTGAATCATTTCACCCTCCAGTGCACAGGTCAGGAGCTCTGCTTAAAAGAAAAGAAAAAAAGCCTCTGATCATCTGTTCTGGTATTTCTGCCACAAGCTGGTGCACAGAGCCAGCAAGCAAATGGTCCCTGTATTTATTTGCCCTTTTAAGTTTTCGCACTGCTGTCTGCAAATCCCCAGTGCAGCTTAAAAAAGAAAACCAAACAGAAAAGGCACAGGCTCCCGGAGAGAAACTGATGGGAAGTGGTATTTCTTGGTTACAAGTAATCGTGTTATCTCTTCCATATGTGCTTGTGCGTTTCCAAAAAACAATTTGGGCTTTCTATCCTGTGTCATCAGTGCGGGTCCCCACGCATGGCAGCTGTCCAGGGGAGAGGGTGTCGCTGGGCGGTGGGGGCCGGGGGCAGAGCCGCCTGGAAGCTCCCTCTGTCCAGAGCTGTGGGCTGCCAGCTCCTGCTCCTTCTGCCCTTTTTCACCCTGTGTCTGCACAAGGGTGAGCTCAGGCTGTGCTGGCATCCCAAGGAGTCATCTTCACCTTCAAGAGCGTCTGCAGCCACGCCCCAGCAAACGGAGTGTTTGCTTTCTAGTTGATCCTCATGCTCTTCTCTGTTCGCTCTAGTGATTAGTGACAGCCTCTGCCGTACTCCGGTGTCTGTCCTGATTGAGTTCTTGATCTTAACTGAAAGCGAGAAAGCTCGGATTGACTTCTCTTTCTGAAAGTGCAAACGGAGGAGCACTGGATGGCTGGAGCTGTTAGCGCGGGAGCACCGAGCGGTTCAGCACCTGCTGCCCACCCCGCCGATGCCGTGCTGCTGTTTGATGTCCTGGCCCCCTTCTCTCCCCACACAGCTCAGTAAAGAACTTCACTCATTTACAGATGGGTGAAGAAAAAGGTGGCGAACCTGGAATGTCTTCACTAGCCCACACGCGTACTGTCCCGCCTAGTATGCCTTGAAAAAACTCTGGCCAAAAAAAGGGGCTTACGCTGTATTTCGACTACAGCTGGGAATCGCAGGTTCTGGTGAAGCTTTCAGGGAAACCGTCGGCAGAGGCATGTTGCACCAGGAGGATGAACCAGCCCTGGCCCCCAGCTCCCCACTACAGAGGTGCAGAATGGACGGGTGGATGCTGGTGCACTTGGGCTGCGCTCCCTCGGCCAGGCCACCGGCCTCCTCCTGCACAGTGGGCATGGTTCCTTCTCTGTCCAGCCCAAGGACCCTCAGCAGCATCGGGCTGGTTCCAGCAGCCACGGTGTTTTGCTAACACGGCCCCAAAACCTCATTTTGGAGTTGACAGCACGACTCAGACCCTTTTCTCTGAGCCAGTGTTGCCCTTTCTTCTCCTTCATTGCTGGAGTCTTTAGGGAAACTTGCTTCTGTTACATTCCATGTCTCTGTTTGCTCCTTATTTATCAACAGTGAGTAACAAACTGTAATGACTGCACTTCTTTAATGACCATCATCATTAAAGAGAGAACATGTGCAAATGAATCATTAATTACAGGCTTCTAAGTACTATCCTCCTCACACAGCCATTTAAAAGGCGAGTTTGTGAGCAGAAGATGAGAATCTCACTTGCTGATGCATTTTGGAGTTATTCTAACAATGAATTCTTGCCCTCAGAACAAACCCATTCCCATTTTTCAGCCCCAAGGGCCTGCTGGCACCAGTTGTTATGGTCTCAGCCTCCCAGGTGTATGACAGCCACCTCGCCCATTGCCATTTCTTCTGCATTTCTTGACACATCCATCAGCCAGGTTAAGTGATGTGTCTGTAAAAATAAATACAAAATTGCAGTGTCTTTACAAACTTTGAAGGGACTTCTGAAAATTGGCAATTTCTCTGTTATCTATGAAAGACAAACTCTGTCTCATATTGTAGAGCACCAGCACCAGTGCAATGCAAAACGGGTCTTTGATGTTGCCAAGTCCCTCTGACATTCAGTATTGGAGCATTTATTTATTTAAACAGTTTCTCCAGATAAAAACTGATAACTTTGCTGAGAGCTAAGTCATGCCCATAATGAAGAACAGCCATTTATCTTTAAAGACATGCAAAACTGGCATCTTCCAGACTTTTGGGCATGTTTGACTTTCATTGAACTGTTCCTAGTTTCTGACTGTTAATTACATGACGGATGGTTCACCTTTTCTAATTAAATGAAGGAAAAGTATCTCCAGGTTCCTCATGGCACACTGGTCACTTGAACCTACTCTCAGATGAGTTTTCATCACACTTCTGGAGCAGCAAATGTTGTCACTTTAACTGCAGCAGAAAAACGCAAGGAGCATGCTGAGGACTCTGCCAAAAGCTCATTTCTATTCTGATTTCTGCTGTTTCGTTGGTAGTTCTGATGGGCAGGCTTTATCCGTATTATCAATTCCTCAGGGATTTTAGCAAATACATTTGGCGTGAGAAACACAGAAGAAACTGTTTTCTTAACTTGTGGTAGCCTGTTTGGAAGGATGACCTTTCCAGCTTCTCCATGCTTTAATTTCCGCTCAACTCTGATGAAATATGATCTGTATAATGCAAACCTGCACCGTGAGTAACTTCACACAGACTGGTCTCCTTGGGGAAGGAAATTGGCCGAATTCTTGACCTGCTCTCTGCCCCTACTCTGTAACCATCGAAACACACACCTGTGAAGTAAATGATGTTTGATTTGCCAAATGGGTTTTCACCCACAGAAGTGAAATTCAGACATGCTAGAGCACTATAGTAGCCAGCAAAGAGTTTCTGCTTGTGTAGGAGAGGAAGAATTGATCCGGGGGGGGGCCGGGGCAGTGGAAGTACCATGCCTCCTGTTGTCTCTGGGAGATGTCTATCATTTGTCATTTGAGTTTAATAAAACAAGATGGTGAGATGGGCAAGTACCCAAAATGAGGAGTGATGGTTTTGAATTATAATAATAGCCCCTAAGGCAGATGACTAATAATTTATGATCCCATAAGTATGGCAAGAAAACGTTTGCTACATCCATTGACTATCTGATCTCATTTTCACTTTGAAAAAGTGAAAATCTGGCACTGTGGACGTAGCTTACGTGTAGTCCTATTACCAGACTGGAAGGACTCAAGTAATTTTGCAGTTAGGCAGTATTTCTAAACCAAAAAGGCAACAGCACTAAACTAGGGAACAACAGAAAGGTAAACTGAGAGCAGACTTTTTCTTCAGAGCACACACAGTTACTGCTTATTTCTCCTTTTTTTGTGAGCAGTCCTTGTGACTGTGAATTGATTTACAAAGCAATAAAGTAAACCGTTCAGTAATTCTTCCTGAGTGGTTAAACGCAGGCGTTCAATAAGTTGAAACATGCTGTAGAACAGATGAGAATGCTGCAGAACAGGAGACGGGCAACACGCTAAAGAGGGTGAAGAATTTCAAATAACCTCTCCCATTTGCTTAGACTTGCTTTCTTTCTTCTCCCACCAGTGGCAAGGCCGGGCAGCGAGCTTTGACAGCCAGGGTTCGTGTCCCTCACCTAAACTACCACCCACACCATGATATGGAGCACAGCATGTGGAATGGGACGAAACCAAGTTATTTTTGCACTTGGCCTGTGGTCTCGGAGATTTGTTGCTGAGTGGCAGTGGCAGCAGTGAGACTTTCTAGTCTAGCTGTTGCTGCATAAGTAAAGGCAGAAACCAGTTTTGTGGTCAAATATGTCTTTGTCTAATATGTCTCCCAAGGTGATGTTTTTTTTTGTGGCTTTTACTGTATGAATCTGTTTCCAGAGGAAGAAGGTGGACTGAGACATGGGCTGGAAGTTTGGTCTGTAAAATAACTTGTAAAATAGTTTTTAGTGTGTATGAAGGCTGGAAAAGTGCAAAGCTGCTCTGAGTGTCTACAGATAGCAGAGGTGGCAGCAAGGGGACCCCTGGACGGGCCCTGCTGCCTGCGCCCACTCGGAAGAGAAGCAGCGAAAGATGCAAGAGTCTTCTCCTGGCCTGCGACAGCCCAGAGCCAGCAGCGTGTTCACAGGTTTCCTGTTTGTGTAGAGGTGTTCATGAGCTGTTAGAAGTTTGTGCAGTGTGTATCCCAAGTTCCTTTTCTCATATATAAAAAATGCTGTTGATTCCTCAGGGGGGGAAACCTGTTTTTTCCCTGTATTTGAAGTCTCCATAGAGCTACTTGCATGATCCCAAGACCCCTTTATAGCTGCTGCTCATCCCCCCATGCATCACCATCTTATCTGGAGTAGAGTGAAGAGAACTGGGTTGCCACAAGTGGGGTTCGGACATAAAGAGGGGCAAGATGTTACAGAAATAGGTGACAACCTTGCATGGACACTAGACCTTTATGTCTTATATCATCCTAGTAATAAAGGGTGAACAAAAAGGTTAAGGGGAATACAAACAATCCTAAAAAAAAGCTTCCAAACTTTTTTCTTGAACTATCAGCACTTCCTTAATAAAAAAAGTTTCTAAGACCCAAAGCTTGGAAGAAGATCAAGTTTTGAAAAAAATGAGACTTTGCTGATTCCTTGGCTGCAGAGACCAAACATGAAGTTTCAACGTCCCAAGTACAGGCTTTGCAAATGCAGCTAAATCAGCTGATCTTTATCAGACAGCTGCAGATTTTGGACATGCTCAGATCGTGGATTTTTCTCTGAGTTAATAAATACATTAGCAATGTTTATTCCACTGTAATTAACTTAAGTAAATGCAAATATTTTGGTTTTGAGTTAAAACAAAATTTTCTAGCAAGGCAGCCATTTCCCCTCACATCAGATTAGCAGAACTGTGTGCATTGACCACAATCTTCAGGTCAGCCTCAGTTTCCATCTTCCTAAATGTCACAGCATCAGCCATTGCTGAACATTGTGGCTCGCAGAGGACGGTATTTGTTTGCATTGTTTTTCTGGGTAAGATGAATCCTTTGTTCAGTGGAGGACAAATACATAATTTCTCATCTCACCTTGTGTCTTAATTCTCTTTATGTGCCACATGCTATAGAAGCAGAAACTCAATAAAATTATTTTATTTGTAAGTCTTGCCTTCCCTGGTGAAATCCTTCCTCTTGTGAAAGCAGCAATTGTGTGCTATGTGACTTTAGACGGTTACAGTAATGACGGCGGATGCTACAAAATGTGATAATAACAGACCCTGGAGTGGTGTGAGGCACTGCAAGGGCAGACCGCGTGAGCTGGAGCAGACCCTCCTTAGACCCTGCAGTTCTTGGTTGTCCTGGGACAGTCAACGCACATCCCCTGGGGAACTGCTTTGCGCTAGTCACAAAAGAGAGCAAAGAAAAGAAACCTTTCAAGCGCTTGCAGTTCACTGAATCAAAAAGGTGGTAAAACTGCATTAGCTTTCCAGCATAAAGAGCACTGTAGACTTCTACCTAATGACACAGATGAGGACACTTCTCGAGACAACCCATTCTTCCTGGGAATGTTCCAGGACTTATTGTAGGAAAGACTTTCTAACCATTCAACATAACTGACTTACAGAGGTGGATATTTCAGAGACTGACTACAAGCTCCCAGACCTTGACCTGAGCTGAACAAAGCCTCAGGAGTTAGTGCCGTGAACTGGAAGTGATCAAAACACCCGTAACGCAGGATGTGCCCAGAAGAAGCCGTGGCTGTCCCAGCTGGACGCAAGGCTGGCACTTGACAATCATTAAGGGCACTAACCCACTCAAATCCTTTTTTTCTTTAATCCTGGCTTCTTGGTTTTTGGTGTTCTCTGTATAATCTCTGTCTTTTATGCATTCTTCTTGTTAGCTAGGATTTAGTCAAAACATACGTGGGGTTTGACACAAAGCTTCTATTTTTAATCCTTGCTTCACACAGATAATCAATTTCCACTCAACACTGGCTGTCACTTGCATTGCTGGAAAACTGAAGCTCACGCTGGCGAATAACGCCCACGCCTAGATGGCTCAGACCCCCTACACTTATATTTTAAATGCTGAGATTTTGCCACGTCCCTCAGTGAGGGGATAATCAAACTATTGTGTGTTTGTCATCGCTTCAGTGCAGCCACTTGAGAAGATTGGTCACACTAAGGGAAAGGAGATAGGCCGTACAAGTGCAAATATTTCCCTTTCATCTGGAGAGGGATTATAATTCTGAAAAGAAGCTGAGCCTGACGCAAGTGCCGTCCTAGCATTAGTCAAGTTGCTTTCTTGGTCCTCACTTTCCATGCTACTCTTAAGTGTATGATAGTAACTCACAGAGAAGTTTAAATTATTACCAAGCAAAATAAGGAGGACCACCACAGAGCCACATCCCATGGGAGAGTTCGCCATCGTGGAACTGGTGCTCCTTTGATCCTGACCGCAGAGGTGGGTGACTGCTGCCAGTGGCCCCACTCTGGTGTGCAGAGCCAGGCTGGAGCAGCGTGCTGGGCGGCCAGCAGCACATCCAGATCACAGCTGCTGGGCACGTGGGCTGGGCGAGGAGATGCTCACAAACCAGATACTGGCTACTGGTCACATTGCAAAGTCTGCAAGCAGCCACAAATGGATAGTCTATTTTATTTTGAGTACTGCAAACAAAATAAATACACATGAGCATTCCCAGACCTTGTTTTTTTCCCTTTCTTTTTAGTTTTAGTCTCACAGTCTCCAATGTCATAGAGCAATGACTGCCTGCAGGAAGGGAAAGAGACGCTGAAGGGAGGGCTGACCCTCAATGTCTGCTAGTTTAAATCCGGGGGCACAGGGAGACGTGAAATCTCACGGGCCCATTGCACTGCTCAATGGGACCAGAAGACTGAGAAACTGTCCCAGCCAAGTGCCCTCCCACCGATTTGAGAACAAAATAACTTGGTATATGAGAAAAAAGTGAAAAAAGTCCAATGGAAAGTGAGTTTCAGCCACAATGAAGTTCTGATCTTCACCCTGGGCAGGAAGCTGGAAAGGGAAAGGAGCGACTGTTCCCCTCCGGGTGATAATCCCAACAGTCAGGCTTTAGTCCAAGTGTATTCACTTCTGAGGTAATAAATTAGACAGCAAATTATAGCTCATTTGAGAAAAGTAAAGTCCCATTCCTTGAGATCCTTATCTCTGTTCTCTATTTGCTCTTCATTTTTTTCTGCTTTTGTTATTTGCCCTCTTAATCGTCTCTCTAATCTAGCAGCCCCAGACTTCTCAGGCTCATTTTCCTGGAGGTTTTCTTCCCCAGGGCCCTGATCATTCTTCCTGCCATTAAGATTATATATATCAGTGCAGTTGTACACTTATTTAAATGCCGGGTCAGGGATCTAATTTCTAGTTACAATGCATCATGCAAGGGTGACCTCCCTGGGACTAGAAACTCTTGTCTGTCATTTATGTGGAGTCACAGCTCCTAGTTGCACAAACCCAGCTGCTTTACTGTCTTTGCCCTCTGCTCACACACTGCTGCCAGGGCAGCGGGGCTGGTGTGCGTGGCCCGGGCAGTGGCCGTCCCTGTCTGGCACAGGTCCTGGTGATCTCCAGCACATCGTGCCCAGGAAACCCCAGCGTGGTGGGTCCTCATAGAGGGCTCACTTTCGGCTGGTGCCTCTCTGCTTTGCAGGGCAGCACCAGTCGCCATCAGAGCCACCCATTGCTCATCTTCACTCCGGGAGGACACGGTCCCAAGACACATAGCCTCAGACCAAGGATCTCAAGTGGAATGCGAATACACTCAGCACTTGGGCACTACAAACGGACAGGGAAGAGATGGGTTTTTTGCTTCATGCTGGCAGATGGGAGGGTTTTTTTAATGTCTCCACAGCGAAAATATCTAGGCTTTATTTTGCAATAAAAGGTGGGGTGAGCATCATCCCAAAATCAGGGTTGTCAAGAGGTCAGCGCTATAGGTGAGCCTGGGAGAACTGGAGTTTGGCTCCTCTTTACTTTGCACAGGCTTAGAAAACCTGGCTCTTTGTCCAAGTGCCAGAGGCACCCCGGTAGCTCTGCTTGTCTTACAAATCTCTGCAGTCAGCCTTCGGTGGCAATGCTACCTGAATGTTCAAGAAATGTTTTTTTTAGCCCTGGACTTTTCTCAAAGATAATTTGTAATTATATTTTACAGCTTTGCATATATATAATTTAAGACAATGTATTAGTCATGCAAATATAATAATGTATCTTATGTTCCCATGCCATTTGTAATTAAAAACATGGAATTTAAAGTGCATACATTTAAAAAATCCAGTGTAGGCTTCTATTAAAAATGCAGCTCATTAGACTAATAAAGTACCTTAGAATGGGTCAAGGCAAATCCAGAGCATATTCTGTTGCCGTGGGAACAGCTGGCACCAAAGCCAAGTGCAGACACTGTAACCTGCAGCATCAGAGATAACAGGCAAAAATATGATGAGGGGACAAACCCACCCCGAGCCCAGAGCGGCATCTTCCTCTCCGTGGTGCCAGCCGCGCTGAGAGCCCCACAGTCCTTCCCAGGCTGCGGGAGCTGTCAGGAGCGGCTGAAATGGGCTCAGGGTGGGATAGGGGTTATGGTCTGTGCTCCAGAGGATGTGTCCCATGAGGATGGGGTGGCTGGACCCCTGGAGGGCTGTGGGCTCTGGACACCAGCTCTTTGCTGGGGCAGCAGCGCTGAGGCCACAGCTGGACCCCGGCCGGGCAGAGAAATGTCCCCTAGCAAAGCAGCGACTGGGAAATGTGAGCTAGTCATCAAACCCACATATGTAAATACTTTCTGGATTGTTAATTGCTTCCAAAGTGGAAGACTTTCTCCTAATCTGCTATTAGCAACTGCACATCCCTCCCCATTCCAAATTGCTTTAGTAGACGAGAGTTTCTTCACTGCCATGAAGAACATGGAACACATGTGGAACACATGTGTGGAACACAAGACACAGTGGAAGAGCAGTAATTTTTTAATTAAATCAGTTTGCTGGCGTTTCTTTTGAATTGCTTACATAAATGAAGGAGGATTTTGCTCATTGCTCTGCTGATTCCCTCCTGGTGCTGGAGACCACCCTGCCTACCCCTCCAGGCCCTGGCCCTGAGCCGTGGAGGCCCCACCGAGTCTCCTCTCCCAGCTCCTGCAGCCCCACTTGCAGTACCACCTGCCATGGACTTTGGTCCTGTGCCACGGGACCCCCGCCCAGCTCGGTGCTGCGCAGCGGCCACGTCCCCTTGAGCACACCTGCTCCAGAGGCTGCTGTACCAGGCACAGACCAGGTACAGCCCCTGCCTGCTGGAGATGATTTAATGCAGTTTTTCTAGGACACAATAGTTGCAGGAACCAGGAGGACCTTTCTGCATGTTGCATAACCTCGGCCTTATCTAATGAACCTCTAATTGCTGCATGCTGTGCGTGTTCTTCAGGGCTGCTGAGCTGGCGGAGCTGGCTGCTCCACGGGGATCCATCGCTTTGGCCCTTGTGCCAGGAACGCAGAGGGAATTTTCCCCCTTCCTCATGCCAGCAGAGTCCTGCTCCAGGGCCAGGTGGAGGGAGTGTGCTGCAGCCTCGGGGTGGTGGATGCAGAGGATGCTCTTCCTCAGGGCTGCAAGGCTGGAGCATCCGCGGTGCCTCGGGACCGGCCACACGCTGCCCTGGGAGCGGGGACCAGCTGCGCCAGGCTCCTGCGCGCAGACACAGCTGCCTCCAAACACGCTGCCCAAAGCCCCTGCGCTTTGCAAACCCATTGGGGGATGAACCAGCAGAAATGACATGTCCCGACAGACTCGTATGTGGAAAGGGTTTGTGGAACTGCGCTGTGTGCCTGGCCCCAGTGGGAGAGACATGCTTCTCCCTTCTGCTCTCTCAACAGGAAAAAATCACCGAGACCCAATGGCATTGTGTGAAGAGTAGCCAAGGTTGTTGGTATTCCAGATGAATGGGCTGCTGCTGGGGTGGGAGAGGGTCCTTCCAAGCTCATCCCTCCAAGGTGATGCCACCAGTGAGGGCCATGCTGCCCCTGGGTTTCTTGGGTGCTGCTGCACTAAGGGAACATCTAATGTCATTCCCAAAGCAAGAGTTCCCAGCAGCAGGAATAGAGTTGATGATGCTATGGAAATAATTATTTCCTAAAATTACATGTTTCTCTAAGCCTATGAAAGTGTCTCTTGCAATGAAGGGAAAACGGAAGAGACAGCAATGCAAATCAGCGGCACGTAATTGCCTGGGTTGCCTGCGTACAGCTGAAGGGCATACGGCACCGTCAATGGACATCGCACCCCAGCTGGGCAAAATTTCATGGAATTTATTAGCACTGAAGTATTTTGATTAAATTATGTTTCTTTCTTCATTTATTCTATAACAAGCTGAACATTTCAATTTCTGAGGCAAGCTTGGATCGGGAATGGAAGGAAGCAGGAGATGGCAGATGTCACTGACATCGGAGGTGTTTCACTTGGGAAAAACTGCTTTTCATTTAGTACCCTGCTTTCCTGAAGGAAGAATTGGCAATTTAGAACAAAGCTGTGAGGAGCAATCTTCTGCAGGAGCCAGTTACAAAGCACAGTTCTGGTCTGTGGCCTGTTTGGCTGTTAAGGGTCCTCTAGGTTGCAAGGCTAGAAGCAATTTCAGCTTAAAAGGGAATGAAAACTAAAAAATGAGACGGACTGTAAAAGTCACGGGCTGGGCTCCAACACCTGAAGAGGAGCAGCTACGTGGAGATCAGGGACTGGATTTCCGTTGCAAATCAGTCAAATGGATTAACATTTATTTCTTTGTTCTCATTTTCCCCTTAGTGGCACATCTAATTACGTATTAAAAACCTTGCTTTTCCATTCAGTGGGACCCCCATCTCGTGCCTCTCTGGCAGGTGGGCTCTGCCTCGTGGGGCCCTGTCCCACTGTGGCCACTGCTCTGACCCTCCTCGGGGCACCCCGAGCACAGAGCTCTCCCCCTGAGCACCACTTCATCTCTGCTCCTCAGAGCCCTGGTCCTGCTCTGCCCGCCCATGTCTTGGTGATCTGAAAAGCGCCACTGCCCTAAATCAACGCTAAAATGTCTCTGCAGCTGGGGAAGGTTTACAGGTTGAATTAAGAGCTATTAAGCCTCTGAGCACTGCTCCTTGGCAAGGGAGGAGGAACGGAGCACGCTGCTTTGGGGACCAGCAGGGCCACGGGTGTCTGTGGGCTCTTGCAGGCGGGTCTGGGGAAGGAGCCAGCGGCAGGGGCTGCATCCTGCACCCACACACACGGCTGCGGGTGCCCTCAAACCCAGCCCCTGCAGCACGATGGGCTGGTGCTCCTCTGCTCGCTGCCCCTCTGCGCCAGACATCTGGTCTCCTCAGACAGATGCTCCTCGAGTGGCTTTGATTTAATCAGACCTTTCATTTTTCCTTGCCTGAGCAACTCCACGGAAGTGCTCATCTTTGCATCATTTTTATTTACAAGGGTTAGTTGGTAATCCTGGAGGAATCCACTTCACTCAGCAATTAGTGAGTCAATGATACACTTCTGTATTTTATTAGAAACAGAAGAATTGGTAATTTCTGTTTGTTTTGACCCTACCTCTGTGGTAACGGCAGCAATTTTCCGTAATAGTTGCAGTTACCATGGTTATATCTCCCTCCAGGTTGCCAGACACCTGCGGCAGAAGGACGTGGTCTCTGCAGGAGCACAACCAGTGGTGCTGTGCTGGGGAGGACACCCCACGTCCCGGTGCCACCCCAGCGCTGGCACAGCCGTGGGTGCAGAGCCCCAGGAAGGGCACCCAGCCCTGCTGCACCACTCACCCTGCCCGGCTGAGAGCAGACGAGCGCGGCTGGGACCCCAGAGCTGATGTTTCACTGAGCCTCAAGTGGGGTGAGGGAGCTGGAGGAAAACAGACAAACAAAACTTCTCGTGTTTCCTGGGGCTGGCCCATGATCCCCAGACTGTGGCCAGCACCTGGGCAAAGTGTTGGGAGAAAAGCCACAGCCCTCCTTTGTGAAGGAAGCATCGCTGCATCCCTCAGCATTTCTGCCTCAGCAGGATGTATTAAGTAGAAAATTCGGATCTATTCCAGAAAGGCTCAGGGGAGCTGATTTTCAGAAAGAAATTAAAGAACTGCTTAGCTGAATAGCTGAGCTAGTATTTTTCTGTCCTCAAGAAACAACTTTCCTAATAATAGCATTAGTAATAATAACACCCCAAAGAAAATCCTAGTGAAATCATGTAGACTACAGGATGCGTGAAATCCCTGGGATGGTGTGAGCTGCCTGCGTGGGTCTTCCTCATGTCAGCGATATCCTTGTTGGCTGGAGGTAGATACGTTACGACAAATGGGAGCCGTGCACGCAGAGTAATCCAGCATGATCAAAGCCCTGAAATAGCTGCAAATTCTGTTAGTAAATGAAACTATCCAGAAAATAATGAGTCTTTGCGTGTGTCACAAACCACAGCTCCTCTGACAGGGTTGTGAGCTCTGAATTTGAAGACGTTATTTTAAATCGTCCTGTCTAGAGGAAGCAGCAGACACCCCAGCACTGAGGAGGAGCCCGGGCGCCTCCGGCATCCGGCTGGCTGGGCCAGGTGGGAGGCCAGCTCTGCAGGGACCCCAGAGCTCTGCAGAATCCACCATTTAAAAAGAAATTTCCATTTCTGTCCTGTTCTTTGAGCTGATGAACACGTCCTCTAACACAGCAATGTGATGCTCTGAGTGCAGAGGGGTGGAGGGTCTGGGGGGCTGGTGGTGGGACACAAGAGGGATGATGGGCAGCTCTGTGCTGTGGAGGGTACAGCAGGAGCCAGGCTCGGTGTCTGAGGAGGAAAAGCTGGGCTGGGGGAAGTGGGAGCAAGCTGAATGCAGCCAAACGCAGCTACGGTCCAATGTGCTCATCCTCAAATCTCATCAGCAGCATCACCAGCATCTGCCCCTGGAAGAAATGGCCGTGGATTAAGGGACCCCGGGGCGCTCCCCTGCCCAGCTGAGCATCCCTGGCTGGACCAGCCAGTGCAGGGCTCGGCAGCACTGCAGGCGAGAGTCATCCCTTCTGATGGACAAGCATCCCAGGAAAGCCTCCCCTGGCACCTCGTGGTCCTCATCCCTGCAGATCTCCACACTGCACCCACACTCCCAGTGCCCCCCTCTCCCCAAAGCCATAAAACTGCTTGGTAGGTCCCTGAGCTCACTGACGACACGAAAATCAGAAATAGCACAGAGCTGTGATTAAGAACACACTTTTAAATCCCTGTTATTAATCAGAAGATCCAGCTCTCAAAGGAAGGAGCCTTTTTCCATTTCAGGAAGCACCTCCAGGGTCAGCACATCTGGCCGGGCGCCGCAGCTCTCAGCAGAGGCGGCTTTAGCTCCAGCCCAGCCCACATCAACACGCAGCCACAGGCCCGAGCTCTGCTCTGCCACAAAGCCCCAAGCAAACACGCTCGGTGAATTCAGTTTTGCATATTCTACATTTTCATCAGAAAGTGCAGAGGACCGTAAGCCAGCTGCCGCCATTTTGTGACCCTCTTTGCACGTCCGCGATCATCGCAGGCTCCCGTGTCCTCCCCCTCCCACTGGAAGTCCTGGGTAGAGAGCTTTGTTGCCTCCCAATTTGTGTGTGATGAGTTAGACCTCGACCAGATGTTACGTGGGCAGAAACACCTATTTGAAGTTAAAAGCCTATGATTACACTTGCCACCCAGCCATTAAGAAAGTATTAAATGGGGAAATTATCCCCCCCTTCCTGTTTCAATACAATAGCATCTTTATAATACACTTGTTTAAGTTGCCTACTTTTAATTTTAGTTCCCTTGTTTCTAATATTACATGCAGAACCGTGTCACTTTATCAATAGCTCCTGTGAGCTGGAAAAGAGTCAGGGAGGAAAAAAAAGCCAATATCCTTCAGAATTAGACAAAGGGGAAAAAATTAGCCAGAAGATACTACTTTCTCTTTCCTCCTGTTAACACAACTTCTCAATTTACTTTATCAGATTGCCTTCCACAGAGGAGGCTTTTCAAGAGGAGAAGAGATGAAAGGGATTATTACTGAGAGAGACTCTTCTTTAAAGAGATAAAATATTTGGCAATTACAGCACAAGGAGCCGCGGATTCTCAGCGAAGCAGTGACCTCACTGGAGCAGTCACACTGGCATGTTTTCCTCTAACTGCTCCTTAGGGGAAGCGATAACCCGGCCATGGGGCACTGCGGGGATCTCCGGTGGGGCTCAGGCCACGAGCCACCTCGAGCAGCAGCCCACGGCCAGGAGCACGGGACACGGGAAAGGGCCAAACTTGTCCCAGAACCACCTCCGTCGGGTGGCACTTGAAATGGCAGGTTGTAACAACCTCCTGTGGGGAGGAGGGTCTGGCTGTACCCTGCCCAGGGCTGCCTATGGCGGAGTCTCTGCCACCGGTGACCTTGAAGTCAAGGCTGAATTTTCCTGAAAATCTGTAATTTCAGAGGGAATGGCTGGGAGGGCAGACTCCTGGGATGGGGCATGCAGAGCCACCTGGAACAGCCACAAAAGTGGCAAACCCCAATCCCCCGAGGGGCAGAGGGGCTGATGCTGCCCCGCCGGACCCTGGCCCCTGCCACCGCTCTGCGTGGACCCGCACTCGCGGGACCGCAGAGACGTTGCTCCCACCGGGGAGTCCCGCGGGGCCGGGCAGGGCTGACAGGGTTGGGGGGGGGGGGTGGGGGACACAATTAACACCTATTAGGGCACTCAGGGCCCTGACTATCCCACCAACTGTGGCACAACATTTGCCTTCTCTTAATGGGGTTGATAAATATTTGAACAAGAAAAATTAAATCAATGAGCGCTAGCAGGAGGGCACATTTCCATCCCATCATAAGCACGAATGCCTGTCCCAGAATCTCTGCTGCTTTTCTCTTTCATGAGTAACTCTCTCTTCTGAGGATCACTAGGCAGGAGAGCTGCTTGGACACACATCCTCCGAGGTCTCTCATCCTGCGGTTGGCTGTTGAGCTGGATGATAACAGAGACCCATCTCCAGCAGGATGAGAAGGTGCCGAGCGGGGCTGACCCCATCCCAGGAGGCAGCACAGGGACGAGCGCCCGTGGTCCTGCCACCTGCACCCATATGATGGTTTCCTTCCTGGGGTGGGCTACTGCTGGGTGGGCACCAAGGGCTCACTGGGGTCTGCTCAGCCCCCACAGCACCCCACAGGGTGAGGGAGCTGCCTCTCCTCCCCCAAGCTTCCTTCGACCAGCTCAGAGTTGAACCACTTTTGATCATCAAACGTGACTCTTATCTAAGTGTTTGTCAGCAAAGGAAGATAATGCTAGTCTGCTTTACGGGGGTTATTCTGAGGATTAATTAGTTGATGTTTCTTGAAGTACTTTGAAGATGTGGAGTGCTAGATAAGTGCTGCACTTTGTAAGCCCATCAGGCACTGCTGCTATTTTTCCATTTTGCTTCTCATTCCCAACATGTTGGTACAAAACAAATTCCACATGAGCAAGTGGTTGCTGCTTGTCCCACTGGGGCTTTGCGGGGCAGCAGCAGATGCCTCCACCAGCCCTCATACCTGTGATTTCCCGTGTTAGTAAATGTGTCCCGAAGGAGAGGGGCCGGGCCTCCTGGCACTGGCAGGGGCCTCACCCGGGTCCATGGGATGCGACCCGCCAGCACCGGGTTCATTTCAGGAGCACGTTTCTGGCAGCGAGTGAAGCGCAGGGTTTCGCAGAAGGGACGCATGTGTCGCTCTGGACGGACTGACCTTTGCTTCTGCTCCCGGGCAGCTGGGGCTCCCGAGGGGACCTTGGGCAGGGCAGGGCGGCCGCCCGGCCACACGGGCATCGTGCCCCTCCTGCGCAGCGAGATGGAGCCTCAGGAGCCAGATTCTCTAAAGAGATTAAAATACTTGGTGAATGCGTGATGCTCAGCACAAGCGGGACTTGGGCAGCTGCTGCCAGCGGTGCTACCCCCGTCCCGCTCGCGCCATGGCAAGCACCGGGGTCTCGGGGGAGCGAGGGTCAGATTTTGCAGGGCTTGTTTCGGGTTAGAAGATGGTTTCTGGTGCGGAATTGTTACTGCCTCATCAATTTTAATTCAAGCTAGAGAAATCATTGGCATAATTATTTACAACTGTGCAATTTCTGAAAATTATATTTCTGTTACTGTAGTTATTGATCTTGAAAAGGGCTATAAATTAACTTGACAGTTCACATAGTCCTTCACACTTGGATGATTTCTCTGCTTGACTTGCACTGTGTGTTGAACTTTCAGCACCATCCAATTACAGTAATTCAAAGTGTGTATTTAAACATTTTTCTTTTGCAACCAAAAGATATTTTAATTATAATACAGAAGAACTTGAAGCAAATACCAAGTCACTTCCACATCACAGGACAGCTTGCCTCAAGGTGGGTGCGGGGGGGATGCCGAATGCCTGGCTTTATGGCAACGTGGGGCCGGCATGGCCATGACGCTCTTGGCATCGCTGCTCCCTCCCCATGGGACCGGCAGCGCCCGGGGCACCCAGGCAGCTCCATGGCCTTGTGCCCCAGAGCGAGGTCCTGAGCCAGCACCAGCAGGATGTGATCCTTGCCTGGCCAGATGGCTCATGGCTTCACCTGTTCAGCGCCTGTCCCCAGAATTGATCTCTGATGGGTAAAAGGGATGGTTAATGACACGTAAACACCTCGTAATTCATCCTCTGTGCTCTCAGAACACTGTGCCAGGAACAAATCACAGCAAACCTGGGTTTCCGGGGTAGGCAGTGGCATCTCTAGCCAGAAATGGGCCAAATCCTGCACCCTCCAGGGGTATGATGTAAGTGGCAGCATGTGGGGCAGTCACTGCTGGGTGACATGGTGGGGACTGGAAGGACATCGCGTGGTGGCCATGTGGGGCTGTGCCTGTGCCCATCAGGTGCCTGCTGTTGCCATGGCCCCCACCTTGGAGACAGGGTCTTGAGCCCTGGCAGTGCCAGAGCTGCCATCCCAAGGGGCTTCCAGCAGCTGCCTCATCCTGTCCCCTCTCCTCTGGGGCTGTGCGGGGACTCAGCACCAGTGAATGAGGGATGGGAAGGGGCTTGAGGGACCCAGAGCCTTACATAAAGGGTTTGCGGCAACCTGCTGCTGCAGATGACTGTGCTTCATTAGCCGTGACCTTGGAAAATCAGCAACATCTGGTGCCTGCTGGCTGGGACACTGTCCTGGCATGCGTGGAAGATCTCCAGTTGTCCTCTCAGATTAAGGGATTTTGCTGTTTGCGCACAGTTTTGTACATGCAAAACAGCCTGGCCTTGGCCATGCTCAGAGGTCCCCTTGCTGCAGCAGGAGGCTGTCTAAAGCCCCAACATGAATCCCCACCCAAAGCCCCTGCCCAGTCCCCCAGCCCAGACCCCCCAGCCCAGTTTGCTGCCTGTGCTTCTGCTCTGGCCTGCCCTGCATGGACATCCCACCCATGGAAAGTGTCTTTTGGGGTGACTCTGGGGCAAGATGGAGCTCACGTCTCCGGCAGCCTGGCCCCAGCACCCCGCACTTCCCCCAAGCAGGTGGCTGGAGCTCGCTGCGTAGTATTTATTCATCATATCACAGAGAAGAAAACCTCATTAAATTAGTCCAGGTTTCTGCAGGATGGTCCTGGACGGGGACACCTGGTGCCGGTGGGTGGGAGGAGGTCAGGGGTGGGGGTCCAGCATTTCATCGTTTCACAGTGACAGGAGACAGGGTAGAGAAGCTGTCCCATTCTGGGGCCAGCTGTGCCCCATGGGGTGGGATGAGCAGAGCTGCGCTTGCCCAGGTGGGGTGACCGGACGCGTGGGGACATCCTGCTGTGGCTCCTCAGACCTCCAGCTTCTTCTTCATCTCCATGCGGTAGATGATCTGGTAGCCGTCATCCCAGGCGTAGATCTGCCTCTCCTGGGGGCTGTACTTCATGCTGGAGTGGGATCCATAGCGCTTGGGGAAGTAGACGAGAGAGGCGTCCTCGGGAGCCAGTGTGCCGCTGACATCGAAGACACACTGGACGCGGGAGCGGCTGGGCAGGCGGGTGTTGTAGACCACGTGCAGTGCCCCGCACACCACGAAGGCACCCTCGGCATTCTCCCGTGGGCACGGCGTGTCCCACATCTGCTCGATGTCCAGAGAGGTGGGGTCCAGCTTGGCCAGGCAAATGTTCTTCTCGTCCTCCTTGGTGGCGTAGATGGCCCAGAGCCCTTCCTCATCCGCCGCCATCTCTATGTAGGTGAAGGGGGAAAGCCCGAAGACAGGGATCTGCTCCTCAGCCGGGAATACCGAGCTGTCCACCACTGTCTTGTTGGCCAGGTTGAACTTGATCACCTGGAAGGAGCCCTGCTGGCGGATGTAGTAGAGGTGCGCATCATAGACAAGGTGCCCAGTGCCCACCCAGGGGTAGGGCAGCTTGATGCGGGCGGCCTTACGGGTGGCAGAGAATAGAGTGAACTCCCGCATGCGGGGGAAGACGTACACCGTGTCGTTGGCAGTGCCGTCGAAGACATAGATCTTCTCAGAGTTCCCTGCAGCATCCTTGGTCCAGAGCCCAGAGGTGCTTCCAAAACGCTTCAGGATCTTCATGGCCCTGACACTCGAGATGGTGTCACTGCAGTCTACAAGAGTGGGGCAATGGTGAAAGCTTGGAAGCCACCCAGCCCTGCAGTGGGGAGTGCTCCCACCTCCCGCTGGAGTCACACAGGTCCCATTGGGTCCCACCCCAGCCCTGAGACAACTGCCTTGCAAACTCACTGCAGAGGTTGCAATGCCATCTCTGGTGGCATTGAGAAGTCCCCTTTTGCACCTGTGCCATGAGCAGGGGAGGTCACCCTCACCCCAACCCTGCCCCAAGGGCTTTGGAGGAACCCAAAGCTCTGGCCTGGGGCTTGGATGTGGCTCTCAGGGAGATGTGGGGATGCAGGGTTTTGTGGCAGCAATACCTGAGAGATGCCCTGCTGGGATGTAGTGCCATGGTGCATGGCCAGGGGAGACTTGGACCTGGGTTGGGAGGGCCCCAAGGTAACCCCACACCTGGAACCATCTCCCCAGGGAGCCACAGCAGCCCCTCACCTGTGAGCTTGGTGTATTTCTCGTTCTTCCTCTGCTTGGCTGTGGCCACCTGCTTCTCCATCAGTGTCTCGTCCACTTCCACGCAGGGTGGTGCAGGGTTCTGTGTCTCCAGGTAGTCCACTTCACGTTCCAGCCGGTCCACACGCACTGCTGCACTCTCTGCCTCCGACCGCATTGCCTCCCGCTCCTTCTCTGCTGCCTCGAGCATCCCCAGCACCTGGTTCTTGAAGTCTCGCAGCTCCGTGGAATAGCGACTGCTCTGGTCATGCCACTGTGAGATCCTCTCCTGGGGTGGCCAGAGAGACACTGAAGTCTTCACACCTCGTAGCCCATCCACAGCAGCCCTCCCACTGTGGGAGTCCCTGAGCCACCAGCTGGTGCTGGTGTCTCTGGGCCTCATCCCGCCACCCTCCTGCACCCGAGCTGCTCCTGCTCCTGCTCCCGCAGTGCTCCCAGGCCCGCGATGCCCTCGCTCCCATCCGCTCCCAGTGCTCCCATGCCCATCACGCTCCGCTGCCAGAGAAGTTCGGGCTGGGCTGAGCGGGGCCCTGGCAGGTGGGGGCCGGGGCACCCCACACAAGCTCTGCTCAGTCCCCATCCTGGCTCCTCCTCACCCCAGGCCTGGCCCCAGCCTTACACCAAGAAGAAAGAGCCTGGGAGACCCACAGCCAGGCAAACGGGGCGATGTGAGGCCAAGCGGAGCAGGTCCCTACCTCCAGGAGGGTGAGACGCCGCTCCACGTACTCCATGAACTGCTGCTGCTGGGCACGGAGGCCCAGGGCGAGGAGCGGCAGGAGGAGCAGGCAGCGCCAGGGCCCCATGGCCATCAGAGAGTGCAGCCTCCACCTCAGAGCTCAGGAATGCTCCAGCCTCTCGAAGCCCTTATTGAATCCAGATGTGAAGAGGGGAGGAGAGGCTGCTCCTTCCTCGAAGACCAGCCCCGGGCTCCTTAACCCCTTCGTGTCCTGGCGGGTGCCCACACCAGCCCCCATGGTGCCAGCAAGCCGTGGGGCTGGGGCAGGAGCATGTGTGGAGAGCCTGGCAGCAGCCCCACGTCCTCTGCTGCTGGGGACAGCGTGAGTTGCGGTGTGGCGACAGCCCAGCGGACACCACGGGGACGATTTGGGCCTGGTGCGAAGCCACGGGCACAGTCGCATTCCTGGCTCCTGCTGCACTGACCCACAGCACGGCCGAGGCAGATGGACAACCTGAGCTCGCCACGCGCCAGGCCTGGAGGAGTCAAAGCTGGGCCAGCACCCCGGCCACCAGCCCCCTGAGCCTGCAGCACCCTCCGTCCTGGCTGCTGAGCCTGCAGCTCCTGCCTGCTCCTGCCTGACGCTGGGTCCTGGGGTCCCCTTGAGCGGAGCTGCTCTGGCCCAGCAGCTCGGTTGGCCACCATCAGCCCGCCAGCAGCACCCATCCCACGCTGCCGTGTGGAGCCTTTGGCCCAGCTCCTGCTCCCGGAGCTGCCCGAGCGCTGGTGCGGAGCCCACGGCGGCTCCTGCGCCCCGGTGCCAGCCGAGGGCCAGGGCAGGG
>VZZY01000985.1:198511-224076 GCA_013400335.1 Eurystomus gularis | reverse complement strand
GGTGCCGCCCGCGGCTCTGCCCGGGGCCGAGGACCGGCCGCATCCGTGCGCAGGGCTGCGGTGCTGTGCGCGGGGCGAGTGTGCCACCTAGTGCTGCTGCACCCCGCGTCCTGCACCCCGCGTCCCGCGTCCTGCACCACGCATTCTGCACCCCCCTCCCGCATCCCACACCCCACCTCCCGCATCGTGCATCCCATAGCCTGCATCCCAGGCCTGCATCCCAACACTGACCCATCGCTTGTGTGGCCCTTCGGGGCTCTTGGGGCAGTTGACTGAGCCCGTTTCCGGTGTTGAGCGTCTCCGAGAGCTCGGCCCACTGGCTGGAGCAGCACCAGGTTGGCACTGGTCTCTTGTCCCCTCGCCCGGCTCCCCCGGGACTCGCTCTGCCTGACCCAGGCACCCCCCCGAGCAAGTGCAGGGACCCTTTGTCTAGTGCGTGGAGGCTGCTGGGTCCAGGGTCGGCCTGGGCTGCCGTGGGGGTGCAGAGTGTCCCCGAGACCCAGGGACCCGCACCAGGCAGGGGTCTTTGGCATCTGCCTCCTTCTGCAACTGCCCCTGTGAGGACAGGACACCTGAGAAGAGCCCTGCTCCCCTGACAGCTCCCCGCCATCCCACCCAGGGGCTCTCGAGATGCTCCCAGAGGAAGCCCAAAGGACAAAGTCTGAGCCTTCCTCCGCACGCCCTCCCGGCTGGTGCTTCGGGAAGGCGAGTGACTCTGGCCTCACCTCCTGCTCACGTCTGCCCGGGCATCCAGTGTCGAGCAAGACCAGAAGGGAGAGATTATTTGTGGCACCTCCTGACAGCATCTCACCCAAGCAGGCTCAGAGCAGAACAGGCGGCTGCCCATGGACGTCTGCGCTCCCACCGCAACAACCCCCAGCAGCACCGAGCACATGAGCAGGACAGGCAAAGTCAAACACGTTCATGAACATAAACCAAAGTGATGGGAAAGCTTTTTTTCCACTTGAGACCGTTCCCGGTTCACGCGGAGCCCGAGGGACCCCCGAGCCGAGGCTGGCACGGCCACCTCGGAGCGACCGGCTGGCTGGGCTCCCAACGGACCTCGCCCCGCACGCTGGCCCCCAACGTGCGGCAGCCAACGATGAACAACCAGCGCTGGTGCTTCGCCCTGCGTACCACAGAACCGCTGTTCCGCCTTCCTTAATAGATCCAGTGACCAAATGAATAGAGTACAGAAAATTAACCCTTTTTATTGATGCATTGCAATTGTTCTACATTTTTACCATATTATGTAGAAAATACTTAAAATACAAGCTACTTTGTAAAACCAAAGACAAACATTGAATCCAAAGATAAACTATGTTTTCACAATGGACCCTTTTCCCATATAGTTAGTATTAAATTTTTAAATATCTATTTCTTTTGTTAAAATGATTTTTACATACCCCCTAAGTACATCAGCAATACAAACATAGATCAGTAATTGTCAGAAACTACCTGTATCTAGCGGCTTGTAAAAAGGAAGAGCACAACCATAAAAGAAAGTTAAATTTTACACAGTAACTAGCATATCAAATACATTTAATAAAGTAGGAATTCCATTGCAATATCAAGGATTCAAGCAGAAATACTAACATTACATATAATGTACTGCTACATGTAGTGAGATAGATATATTTCAAGCTGAATCTGAAATCACACATTATATAAAGTTTAGCAACAAACAACCATGTGGACATGCGGCACCATTCAGAAGTTTAAATAAAAAAGAAAGCAGGGCTGTGCCAATCCTGTCATTTAGAAGCAATTTAGTTTCATGTACTAAAAGAAATTGCTGGGTCAGAGGTAAATTACTGCATCCCATCAGCTAGGTGCCAAGCAGGAAAGCCTCGGGAGTTGCCTCTGCGGTGGCTGTCACGGCTGCGAACACAGGGCAGGTAACGGGAACAGCTGATAGAACAGCTCTCGGCTTACGCGGACAAGTCCAGATGGGACCGTCGTCACCAAATATTCAAAGGGTGAATCCCAAACCAGCTTTAAAAAAAAATGAAGGACTCCAATTTCTACCCAGAGACGGCACATTTCTTTACGAAATAGGTGTGGAGGCTCTGACAGTGAGGAGAGTTCTGTAACCTCATCAGAAGGCTGATGCGCAAGGGCAGAAGGGATGTCCCTCCTTAGAGCAGACTACAGGACACCTAAATCGGGCAACACGGACTGGGGCCGGACTGGGATCTGCCACGGGTGAGGCCAGCGCAAGGCGAGACTTCGGCCCTGCTGGGGCGGGTTCTGTTGGCTTGGTTTATTCTGCGTATCAGAGGAACTCCAGGGTCATCGACAACTTGTTCCAAACGGAGAATGTTTCATTTTACTGATGTCATTTCCATCTCATCTGCCTTGTTCCAATGCTTTTGGAACCCTGGGCAGGGGAGGGGATGACACCAGGCTTTGTGAATACATTTGACTGGGTTTAATTATCTAATATCGCCCTAAAGGCAGACGGTCATTCAAATTCGCTTTCTCGGGGGGAAGCGGGCAAGTTGTTCTCAAAATCATGAGCACATTTTGCTAGAGGCCTTTATTTCCTGTTAGGACTTCATGGAGAACACCTCTGCTGTCTGTGAAATGGGGATTAACTTTCCCTGAACCTCCAACAGGAACAGGAGCTTGTTTTGCCTTTCGCCAGAAAAGCACAACTCTGTTCCCGAGGGGTATCTCAGGGGAGGTTCTGAGCACAGCAACGTCACACAGAAAAAAGGAAAGTGCCTGCGGCAAGGACGAGCATCACTGCCAGCAGCGGTGCGGCAGACGCGGCCGGGGCTGGCCGCACGCCTACAGAAGTGCTCCGACTGAAAATACACCGAAAACAGCATCGCTCACGCTACCGACCAGCTCCAGAGTCCTCGACCCCTCTACCCAAACCTTGAACAGCTCATCAACTTCAGGTCAGTCCAGACTTTCTTCTGCCAATAATGTGGAATTTCAGAAATGACTTTTGCCCTTCTTGTCACACACCGGCCAGAGGCCTGGCCTCTCTTCCCCTGGGACCAAAACCTCTTATTGCTGCAGGAATACGACCGCTCGAGCCAGTTTATCCTCCACCTGGACAAGATACTTAATCTATGTACTGAAGATGAGAAGTAATTCCAGGGGACCCAGAAAACAAAGCGTAGTTTAAAATCTGCACTGATTACCCAAAATGAGTATTTCCTCTGAACACTAACGAGGGCTACAGCTGACAGACCTTCCCAACAACTCCACTTTCGCAGTAGCATTATAGAACTTTTTAATGGTATTATGTGCTTTACAGCAGGCTCTCTTTGGTATAAATATTCTATCACCAAGCTAGCAATATTTTACAAGAAATGTCTGCTATTAACGTGGGGGAAGGTAACGCCATACTAACCTAATTAAAAAGTGATTGCACATATTTAATCACTTCTGCAATATTAGACTAAACATTCCAATGCATTCCCAGCACTACCTTATCCGAAATGCACTGACAGACATCTAACAGTACATGTGCCATTTCCAGGAAAAGCTTTAAGGAAACATCGCTTCACTCCGAACAAAAATGTAGCTTTTTATGATAGCATTAGAACGGAGAACAACGCACCGACGCGACACACCGCTGTCCTCGCTGTGATAAGCTCAGTGAATTGCTTCGATCGACGGGGGCTTGCTGGTCCCTCATAAGGCAAGCTCACTGTAAACTCTAGTCACACTACGTCATCATTTAAGGCACTACAATAAGGGGACACACCAAACAACTCTTCATCACACATACCTGTGCAAAACAAATCAGAAGGTATCCTTTCCTCTCGCGACGCTCTACTCCTCCCAGTGCTACAGTGATGAGCTCTAACCATTGCATTATATCACATACACTCCAACATGAATCAACTCATTTTGGTTTAAATACAAAGGATACATCAACTCCATCCCCAGGAACGTTTAAGAATTAGACAAACACTAAGTACAGAGTTCAAGTATAATCACTACACATTTTGATTACAAAGACAGAACATTTGGGGTTAGCAGGAAGTTTTGCTGTTATATTTTTCTAATCAATATGTACATATTTCATTTTATGTAAAATATTAAAACACCACCAATACAAAACTTCTAAAATAGTTTTAAATTCAGTAATAAACTTTAAAATCTGGATTTTTTTTTCCATTTTTGATTTTTCTTTCCTTTTTTTTTTTTTTTTTTTGGCGATTCCTACATGCATGTACTGTATACAAGTCTTATTAAGAGCGCTTTAAAGTAGCTGTTGACATATCCCAGAGGATACGCTCACAGGAGTATAAAAAGCTGTACACATCAATACAGTGATGTTTCATTGTATTTCAAATTCAACTCCCTCCTAAATGAATCATGTGAGGAAAAATATTAAGAAAAAACAGAACAAAGAAAAGCCCTGTGCTTCTGTGAAGGAATCCAGCTCCGTTATAGGGCCAGCATCGCATGAGTTGCAGAAACCAAATTTTAGAGCAATGCTGCACTATTTGTTTTCAACTGAAGGCTACAGCATCCTGACCAAGCTGCTGAGTTCTGTTACACAGTGAGATCTTGAATACAGTTTGAAAAACTTAGAAGAATTCTGCAATGAATGCAATAAAAATTCAGTTGTATTACGGAGACACGGGATTTTCAAGAAAGCAAAACGGGTTTCAGGGTTTACAGGGACCCCTGAATATATCACGTTGCCAGTGGGAGGCAGCTGCCCCCACCAGTCCTTGAACCAAGCAGAGAAGTAAACAAAAAAACGTTGACAGCAACACACAGGGAGACATCATGGCTTCTGCAGAACCAGCAAGTTGTTAGACAAAGTGAATTAGAGAACAAATGTTAAAATATTAAACTTGATTTTAAAGCTGCCCCAGCAACATAATGAGATAAACGTGCATTACATTTTTAGTGGCAACATGGATTTGTGCAAGCTGCTAAAATATAACCTGCTAGTCTTTTTGTTTTAAGCCATACAAGTTAAAAAAGTCATCAGGATCTGTCTTCCAAGACATGGATTTTCTTTTGCCTTTTGATTAGCACAACAGAACAATTTTAAATAAATGTGACCATGAACTTTTTAAAAGCATCTATAAAAAGTAAGTAAAATCTTAAAAACTTAATTAGTGACCCTTATACTGGTAACAAAGCATGCTGCTCAGTTAGTGACCGAACTCACTAGAGATGTTTTTGAACAACATACAACCAGACCAGGGAGAAACAAAACCCAGGCAGCCATTACCAGGTAAAGGTTCACCTGAAATCCTTCTCCAATCTCTCAGGCCTACTGCAGGACAGTGCTTTACTAGGAACTACAAGTACGAGTACTGGTTGATCTTTGTAGGGCTCAGCGGATATCCAGTGTAAATAGCAGACCCTCTGGAAGCACCGATATAAGACTGGGGAGCAAACTGGTGTTGGTACTGGGCAGGCGGAACGTTTGCAGACGTCAGGAGACTCGGCCCAACACTCACAGGGACCTGGTGGACAAGCGTGCTGGGGTGGGCAGCGTAGGTGGTGTGCCGCGAAGAGCCCTGAGGGGAGAAGAGGTGGGCGATGGAGGTGGTGGAGCCCAGCGTGGCAGCGGTGGTTGGAGCGTACGTGTACATATGCGGCTGGCTGGAGAGGTGTGCGTTTGCCGTGGCTGCTGCCAGGTGGGGATGCACAGGGCTGCTGTGCTGAAACGTGTAGGGAGCCTGAGAAATAGTTGACGTGAGGGGTGCCACGTAAGCTTGCTGCCTACGTGGGACAGCATTTCCACTTCTCTCCTGTGAGGCCAGCACTGTTGTTTGCTGGTTCTGCAGGGAGAAGAAGTACATAAGGTTAGTGGCCATCCTCAGGCAGAGTGCAGTGGACAGGAGGTGGGCAGAGAAGGGTCAGCCAGAGCCTCCCAAACAACACCTCCATTCCTGCTGCAGGACTGACACATGCAGATCCTCCCTTCCCAACTCCGTGAACTCTCACATCAATTTGAGAGGGGTTACTACAGTTCCACCGAGACAAAGGTGACACTTCTCCTCTGCAATGGGATCAGCTGCCACCCCCGGGCACCACAGAGCAGAGCTGTACAAGTGCAGGCAGGTCCTGAGACTGACCCAGCCCTCGAACGCCTCACGCATCTATTCACCTTCCCCTCAGTGGGAGCGGCAGCAGGGTGGCCCCATTTTAGCACGACCAAACCTGTCTTGTCCCCATGCCAGAAACAGACTGGAGGTGTAACACTCCCTCTCTTCTGAAAGGCTACTGCAGCTTGACACAAAGATCAAGAGCAATGACACCAATCAAAGCGAAACCCATCTCTGAAAGCTTCAAAGAATTGAGGAGGTAGCAGCTATAGATGCTGTTGCAATCACGTCATTCTCCCTGCCATACAGCGTGGTCTTTCTGAAGCATCACGTTCAAAGGTCAGCAGAAGCCCCACAGTGCTCACCTGGCTGAGGTTGAGAGGCTGCACACCGTTCGCTACCACGTGATGTGAGCGGTACCCGGTGGGTGTGATACAGCATCCTGATGACTGCCCGCTCACAGAAGCCACTGGCTTGGTCTTACTGGTGCTGCTCAGGTTGCCTGAAAGATTTCAAAAGTTTGGTCCATTCCTCCCTCTCACACACCATGCACCGTGGTAACCAGCTTCCGTAACCAAGGAATGCACAGGGACCACTTCCACAACAAAACCTCTTCTTCAATCACAATTTAAAATCTGATTGCACAAGAAATAATTCTTGTGCAATTTTTCCAGATCTTTCTAAACGCAGCCAAACATACATGAAAGGTAAATCTATCAATGAAACTGAAAACAGACCAAGGCTTGCACTCTCAGAAAAGCAGCTGTGAAACCTAAAGCTGCTGAAGATCCAATGCCAATAGTCCATAACGGTGAGGACAAAGCTGTCACGGATAAGACAGCATCTGGGCCTTGGCGAAAAGTACCGAGCACAGCAAGCTATGAGAGCACGCCTACCTGACGCCTGGGTAGCTACAATGCAGTCATTGAGCTGTGTTTTCAGTGGTGGCACAATGATAGTCCGAGAGCTGGAGCTGTCAGCCGCTCCTCTGCTCGGCAGCTCCAGGGCACCGCCGGTACTCCTGAGAGAGGAAAGTGGGTCTGTGGCATAGGGGCTGTTCAGGGAGGAGTCGGAATCAGGGGAGTCATTAACAGTAACGTAGCTGATGACGTTGGATCTCTGCTTCATGCCCAAACTGCAGGGGGAAAAAAAAAACCCAATAAATAAATGTGAATCACAGACTGGTAAGGCGTCAGCAGGGCTGCCCTCGCCATGCGATCATCAGGCAGCCACGCACCCCAGATAAGGACCACAGTATCTTCTCCCATAACACACAGGAGGTGTCCCTCTGGGATCTCATACCCTCCCTCCCCGTCAGATGAAATTCTGATTAACTAGAGACACAATAGCACAGCAGATGTGATGCAAAGTTTTCTGTCGTATACCATGCTTCTTAGCCTGGTAGCCAAGGCTTTGCATGTCGAGATGCTCCCAGATGCTTGGGCTGAGCTCAGGACAAATCAGCGCTGGCTGCTGACATGAACTTCCTACCTGGCAGGCTTGTATTTGCTGTCCTCTTCCTCATCAGTGTCGCTGCGAATGGTGATGACACTGACGGGAGGGCTTGGAGTGTCTGGGATCACAATGGGCTGGTGCTGTTCCTGCACTGGGACGAGCACGTTGGAAGAGGAGGAGGTGGAGCGCAGAGGACTGCTCCCAATGAGCGAGTAAACTTGGGAGGGCACAGTCTCTAGAGTTGAGCTTGGCCTGAAGGAAAACCAAAGCAGTGTTCAGCTGTGTCAGCAGGCTAGGACAAACCAGCAACAGCTTTAAGTACAGCCAGGCTCCAGTAGATTGGAGCACAAATACAAGAAGAAACATCTTGGAATACAGAGAGAGAACCTCGGTGCAAACACTCATACAGGAGAGCACCGCAGAACGCATCCCAGAAGGGACCAGCACACTCAGTGATGCTCTGAGCAGGACTGACACTCATCTGAACGCTGCCAGAAACCTCCCGCCCCTTGTTTGGCAGATGTCAGTTCTGTCACTCGTACTGCTACAGCACCAGCACTCCCCGATGTGTGAAACCCCCCTTTGACCAGGACAGTAAAGCGCTCGCTCAGCCGTGCTCCTTGCACTCCCACTGAAATTAGCATCACTTGTATCAGTGACTACAGCACAGAAACTTTTTCCAAGGCATCTTTAAAGCAACTGTAGCACATTAAAAAGTTACACAGACAATGCCTCTGTGATCAGAAGACCAGTTTCTCGCACCATAAAGGAAACCTCCACAAACAGGGGCCTGGGAAAGGAAGCCTTACTTGGCTGCGCTTGGTGCTGGCTGCTTGTTCTTCTTTGCTGGAACGTTGCTGCTTTGCTGCTGCCTCACAACATGAGCAACTCCAACGTTCAGAGGCTGCGCCGTCGCTAATGTCACGTGGTTGGTCAGTAGCGATGGCTGCTGCATGAGAGTGCTATACTGATTTCCGTGGGAATGTGCATTCCTGGAGCAGAAAAAAAAAAAAGACCCAAATCCCATGACTACCCTACAGGAACTGCTCACTGCACCGAGCCCCTGCGCGGTGATTCTGAAGGGAAGGGAGAGATGCTGCGCGCTGCAGGCAACGCTGCGCTGGCACATATTCCCACTCAGCGCGAGTCGACCCTGCGCAATCCCTACCTCCAGTCAGCTAACTGCTGGCTGCCACCGATCGTCTCCGGAATCACAGCTGCCGGCTGAACGGAGTTGTGCAGAGCAACCCCGGGGAGCTGCTGCCAGGTGGAAGGGAGCAGTATCTGCTGGGTTCCCCCCGGCCAGGCCTGCTGCAAAACAACAAACAGAAACACAGCTTCACTAGATTTCAGTTCCTACGGCGGGAGAGAGGTCTTTGTTCCAAGCAACCAACGCACTCGTGCAGATTGTTAGCTTGCAGAGATAACAGCACATCATCGCGCGTTCTCAAAAGGTCTCAGTACAGTAAGAGAACAGCAGAACCAGAGAAACAAGCTTCCCCTGACACTTTGCGAACCTTTTGTATCACAGATGTCACCTGGAGAGAAGAGTGTTAATGCTGTACTGCAGAATGCAGCCAGATACTGTACGGCCAGACGCAGCAGGAGGGATCGGGACCGCTGCTGCTCGTACGTTTATGCACACTGCTCTGCTGAAGGGTTCCAAAATAGGAAGCCAATTTGGTCCTTTCTGGTTTTCTGCCTTACAGGGCTCACATTGAGAGATATGAGACAGTGTGATTATTGTCAAAATTCATCCCATCTCCACTAAAGTATTTAGGAAAAGCCGCATTGAGGGAAACATTTAGTTACAAGGGAGATACGTGAAGATATTTTCAATTCACTAATATCATTAATGCTCCTGTCCAAATGGACAAAATGCATTTTTTCTGGGGAAAAAAACCCCAACAATACAATATTGCTATGATTTTGAAAATATATGGCTCTCTTTCTTGCTGTTTAAACTGCAAAACCATAAACGTTCGCTGTTTTATATAAAATATTTCTGCAAGTAACAGATCCACTTATTACAAATACCGGTTCCAAACAAGAAGCCTTCAAAGCAGAGAGCTGCTAAAACCTCTGCCAACATAAGCGGAGTAATAATATTAAAAAAATAAAAAGAGAAATATGTTAAAAGTCACACCATGCGTCTTTCCAAAAGCCAACACCTGCACAAGACAAAGCAGAGAGTTTAATACAGCAAGATATAAATTCCCAATGAGAGGCAGAAATCGGGCCTTCCAAGCGACGAACTGTTTTGACAGAGGAAGGACAAAAATATGCAAAGCTTAGCAAATGGCTAATGCAAACTCAGGGGAAGCAGCAAGGGAGAAGTGCCGGAAGCACTAAAGGTGAGCAACTTCACGCCAAAGGCTCCCAGAATCCAAACAGAACTAGTAAGTCCTCCAGAGAAACTCAGAATCCAGGCTCATAGTCTGGAGACAGCTGGCTCTGATCTCCTGCACTGCTGTACAGGGGAGCTGAACGTCAAGTCCGCTCTACATGCACAGAGAATAGAATTTGCTTGTTGAATCGAAAGCCCAAATACACTTTTGAAAGCACCACTGACAACTCACTTGTGTCCCAAGCTCTGCTACAGTCACCCCTTGCCGTTTTCTGAGCCTAGATTGCAGTCTTTCAGCAATCAAAATCCAAGAGGAGGAAAGGAGATCCGCCCCTGGGTCTGTTCAGCTCAGAGCTGTGACCCAGGAGAACCCCACTCTCCTGCCTTCCCACCCTCGGGAATAGGGAGAAGTCACCTTGGTTCAGAAGAACTCAAATGAGTGGGTTTCAATTTAGCACGGGTATGACTTGAGCACATGCCACTTGAGCAGAGGTCTACCTCTTAGAAGAAAATGACACTCAAACTACCACTTGAAAGCCACAAGAAACAACATGGTTCACATAATGGAATGTGCTTTGAAGACACGTGAGGATACCAGCACTTAAGTGCACTGCAATGTTTTGGTACGCTTCACTGATCTGATTCTGGAGTTTTACAATGAGGCACTTGCCACTTCTCTGTGGCACCTGCAAAGTTGCTCTAACGCAGGTGCCAAATGAGAGCAGAAGTGGACAATTTTGAAAACATATGCTTCTTAAAGGTGTGTTTATTCCCTTGCCCCATTCTTTTTAAAAATTGGTCCAAATAGCCTAAAAACTACCTGTTGCCATTTTGGATACTAGAGCTCACCTTTAATTTCAACCAAGACATACAAATGAACTGAAAGTATCTGTGAAGATCGGTATCTTTATCTGGATGAAGCAAGCTACCTGTGATTGGCTATAAATAACAAAAGGCCAGAAAATTATTGTCAAGGTTCAACAGAGGTTAAGAGAAATCGACTGCTAAAGCAACGTGTTAAAGAATTTGCTATCATTAGAGATTTTAGCCTGTGCTTAATGACCTGAAAGATTTCTACATGCAAAGCAGCTTTTACACAATGTTGAAAACAAAATAATGTAACTAACTTGTCAAGTAGTTGGAACTCTGGCCATCCAGGTACCTGTAGCAGAGTCAAGCTAAAGGCTGATTCCTTTGTATTCAGCAATCAAAAGGCAAAGATAGGATAGTAAGCGAGGAACAAGAACAATCGTAACTCTTCTAGAGTATAGCTTAGAAGAGCTTTATAATACTAGGCTGGTAAAAAGTAATAGTCAATGGATCTGGATTCTTTACAGAGCCACACTAAACGTCAGAGTCAGACAGTGCTTCAGCAATGTTGGGGAGGAAAACAACGAGACATTAAGATGTAGCAAGAACACAGCCACAAGATGGCACATGCTTCCATGCCCTCTGCAAGTCTAAGTTAAAACAAAAACTCAGTTAGTGAACACAATCAAGGGAGGCAATTACCAGTACTGCAGCCGTCTGTTCTACTAGCGCTGGCCGGCCGGCTGCGCAGTTCAGGGTAAAGGGGACCGCATACTGCGGCGTGATGGTGGCTACTTGAGGATGAAGAGTTGCTACCATTAGTGGTGTACAGCTTCCCTGAAATGTAGATCAGGCAGTGAGTGAAACACACGTACTGAGGCAGGATAAGTGGGTTCAGCAATAGGGCCAGAAAAGGCTTCACCTCACTGGCATTCTATGGTGCTTGAGCAGACTCCAGAATTGTAATGGATGCAGTGCAACCAACACCCAGACCCTGCGGGCATGTTCCTCTCAGCAATTACATGTCTCTGAGGGGAACATAAGGAACAGGGAATTTGGGAACAGGTTCTCTCCGAAGACACAGTTAAAAGGTAAAAATGAGATAGTGTTCAGCTGCTGGGCCCCAGAGAGCAAGTGACACCCCGTGCTCTGCGCTAACCCTAACGCCCCTGCACCCTGGCAGGACGCAGCATTTTCCACCGCACCTCCGAACCCGCACACGCCTCTCTTGGAAAAGGATAAACTAAGGGATTTAACAGAAGGCACGATAGGTCTTTTGTATTGTGAAAGAGCAAAGTTAATCTGTGACGAAGCTACCAAGACACATATTAGTCCATCGAGTGTCTAATTAAAACTAGATTTTTAGTGTACAATTCGCACTCTCAGGAAAAGCAGGGCTTGGATTCAAGTGGGCCTCCCTCAAGTGTATTCTGCTTTTTGGATACCATTACCTGTGTAATGATGCTAAACAAACCAGAGATCACAGAATGCCACCAAAACTCTTTGGACTGAACAATCTAAAAATTACTCCTCTACATTTAGGTCAGTAAGCACAAAATACTGCCTGGAGAGTAAAACTAATGAAGTATGTGTTAATGTCAGCAGACACTAAAACTATGCAAATAAATAAAAGCGCACTTAATTATAAAGGCAATTATAATTTTTCAGTGAATAAAACCTGTGAATCACTGGGCACTTGCTATATATTAAAGCAGTACCTTTTGGAAATAACAATTGTTTTCATTTATGACACATTACTAATGTTTAACAATTTTTAGAACTATTTGTGAATTTTACTATTGCCTATTGTTTAAGTTGCGAACAACAGAAATAGCTATGTTTTCACTACACATCAATTCACACTAACAATGTAACTGAGAAGGATTCAGAAACAATTTTGTTGATTTAAAGATGAAACTTTAACATGAGTAATCTGTGTTGCCACTTCTGTTTACTGGGATCTCGCGTCTCAGAAACAATTTCTTCTAAAATTTGCTGCCACATTTTTAAAGTGTAGGCAAAAATGTACACTGCTACCTGTAAGGCAGTGAACACCCATGTAAAAATACGGTCTATTCTTAGCAGCTGAAAACTACATATGTATTCCCATTATTAAATCAAACTCCTAAAACCAGGGAGGCATATGACATAAAATAATTCAGACTTTAAACGTTCCGGAAAAAACAAAACAAGAAAACGCTTCAAGAAGCAATCAGCATTTAACCTTTCAGAGTGTTCTGAGAACGCCCTGCACTCGCCCCAGCACCAGAGCGTTCTGGGTCAGGTTCTCCTGGATGGTGGTGGGAACTGCAACTCTATGGTTTTTGTTTATTTGGGGTTTTTTGGGGTTGTTTTTTTTTTTTTTTACCTGTGTGAGGACTCCAGACTGGATCTGCAGTGGCTGCGCTGCAGGTGCCTGTGGTACGATTGGAACAGCATTCTCCATCCTCACTGGGAACCCAGAATGCTTTGTAGTTGCCTGAAGTCCAGCTGCGGAGGACAAGAATACATCACTGCTACACTGCTTTATTATTCTTTTGTTTGTTTCCTTCTTTCTTTCCAAAACCAAATTCCTATCAGGTAAGGGCAGAGGACAGGGTGAGATGAAGAGAACGAAGAGCCGTTCCCTTTGACAAGGGCATACCAATACCACACCAGTAGAAGTGAACACTTTTGCAGTCCCCGCTATACCAAAGGGCATCGATGGACAACCAGTCCTTAAAAGCTCGGCTCTGTTGAAGTCCATAGTCTTGTTTTCAGAAACACAGATAACACAGACGTCTAATTCTATGCTGCTTGAGACCAAGTTCAAAGTTCAAGCCTTGCACTACCAGCTCCCATTCCGTACATAACCCTCCATATGAACACAATCCAGATACGAGCACAAATAGAGAACTTCAGGATTAACACAGCTATGCTTGTGCTAACCTGGCTCTCTTACAACCTGTGACCATTTGTTGCTAGTAAACTACAGAGCTGCATCAGTGCTTGTGAACTGAGACTCCAAGACCAAGTATTGTCTCCTGACATACAAAATGTAGCACGACACTTTCCTATGTTCGGATAGGTCTGGCTCCTTGGCTCCCTGCTTTCCATGGAATGCTGTTGTGTTTGGTTTGGGGGGAAAAACTGGTTGAGCAACCAGATGAAGACTGCAACCTAGGCAGGTGAGATACTGTCACGTGTTCAAGCATGACCTGGAAGAGAACCAAACTGACTACACACGTCTGACCTGATTCTGCACTTACATCTGATGCAAGAGCACTGTGTGACACGTACAGAGTGGTCTTCTCTACTTCCTCAATTCAGCGCAAATTACCCCACTTCTCATTTCTACCTAATTGAAACCATGGTGTCATACAAAGGGTTTTTCCGCTTACTTTGAAAAGCTGGGGGACAAACAATGAACGTTTGCTGGAACGGGTCAGTCTGGGTGCAGATCTGGGTGGTTCCAGGTTGCAAGGAAACACTCTGTTGTGCCACTCCTGCAACCGGTGCTGCAGATGACGGATACAGAGCAGACTGATAGTTCAGCAGTGAGACGTCCGAGTTTGCCAGGGAAAGGGTAGCAGCAGCAGTAGAATTAGAAGCCAATACACTGGCCTGGGAAAAGGAAAAAAAAAAAGCACTGGATTTAGCACCTGTACATAAAAAGACTGCCTTGGCCTGAGGTTTGAAAATTAGGTTTCAAGACAAGACTACAAATTCTGGAGAGTACTTTAAATATAGTATTTCTCAGACCAGGATTTGGCCTGAAGGCACAAAATTTAACTACTCCATTTCCTTGATTGGTGCGAAACAGCTAAAAGATGCTGTACCTGATTGTGTACTGTATTGAGCTGGTTGTTAAAGCTCATTGTTAGATTTGTGCTTGTATTAGGAGCAACGTGAGTCGTGAACGGGCTCTTAATCTGATTCACTGTATCGTACATATTAACCCTCCGCTTGCAGATCTCCATATTCTGAAAGCAAGACTTCACGCTGAAACAGAACGACAAAAGGAGAATATCTGATATGTAAAAGCAGTACAACAGACACGACAGATTCCCAACTTTATGCACATGCCTTTAGGTTTAGGTTCTTTTTTCTTTTTAAACCAACAAAGAATGAAAAACATGAAAAGGAAGCTTATGAACATTCCGTTCCTTATACACGCCACTGCTATTTTCAGACCAGCCAGAAACTGCAGAAAACAGCACTGACAGAAAGCAGAAAAGTGCTATTCTGTTTTTCCAGTAAGTCCTCCTGAAACAGAACAAGAAATCTGAGGAAGCCTACTGATTACTGTGTGGGAAATCCAGTAGATGCGTCATTGTAACGAATGGATGGTTCAAAGTCTTCAGTGGAGTAATTCTCTTATCTGCATCAATTGTCAACATTTTCTTCAACAAATCAATATATTCCCTTCGGTCAGCCTTCTCTGCCAACATGTCAGTCCCTTCTAAGTCTGTAGACATATTCACCTTGAAAATAAAAGGAGAGTAGTTTGCACAAATATCAAATTAATTGCTACCTAGCAATTCATCACGTTGGTCTGTTCAATAGATATCAACCAGGCTTCCTTCTCCACTGCCTGGGAATATACCCTCATTTTTTTTGTGTGTGGCTATAAGCGGTTAGCAAATCAGAACAGCAAGATGCTACGTGCTCTGCACAGGTGTAAAGTTATGGTAACAGCTACAAAAGCAATAGAAAATTGAGACCATCACACTGAAGATTCAAGGCCTCATGATATTAAGAACACTCAGATATTCTTTCATTTTACCTCTGAAAAAAGAATGCAAAAATAGAATGATTTGTAGTTCCTGTCAACATTTCCAAAGTCTACTAAGAGGCCTCATCCTATAAAGACATCTGGAGGGGCTCAGCTTTCCTACTGCTTGGCTATGTCTAGTGATACCAGGCTAAGGACACTTGTGGCATCTACCAGATTAAGACTTGAGAAAAATCAAGACATTTCTAACAGCTTCATGATTAACACTTTGATAGTCTTTAATACAGAGATTCCTGATGCAAATTGGCACCATGGCAAACCTAAATCAGTGCTTTCAACGGTGTGCAGAAGAGGGCTGCTCCAGCACGGGAGCCTCATTTTTAGAGATCCTTAACGTATGTAATTAATATGATAGTTATCCGTGTGCTACAAGATCTCCACACACCTGCGCCATATCATCCAAACAGTTGAATATGTATTTCCGAGCTTCTTTTGATTTTATTCCTGTTTCCAACTCATGTTCTTCTGGGGTCTATAAAAGAAAGCATTTGTCAGTGTAAACTGAGATATTGCACATTGATGAAGAAAAAGCAGCAAGGAAAGAGCTGAGCCAGGTGATCTTTTGCGTGCTTTAAGACAAACCCCATGCCAGCCAGCCAAACCAAAATGGCCATGGGTTCTCATTTCCTCAGCTGGAAAGATCATTCATTGCAAAGCTGAATTAACAACAGGATGACTTCCTTCCAAGGCTTCGTTGCGTAGTGCATTAGCCAGAAGAACTGTAGATTTCTGATTTAGGAAGAGAAGAGGCTATAAATGTTTTAAATTCCTCTTTTACAAAGAAGAAGAAAGGCAAAATCCCCTTTCTTTTGCTGCTTAGCTTTAAAGGCAAATCAAGTGTACACCCGATTCTTTCCTGTCCTCTGCCAATGCATAAATAGATTTCTGTTAAACTAACAAAGACCATCGTGAAACACTCTCTATGTTACTCTTTGTATTGTCAGGAGATGACAACAAGATGACATACTTCATCAAGACTGAGCAGGCCATAATAAGCAACCATTATCTCAATTACCGTAACACCCACTCTTTGCCAGTACTATCATGTACAGCTGCTATTGTGAGGTGAGTACCAGGAGGTCTGTACAGTTTCTGAAGGCAAATACACAAATCAGCTATATTTAAATGGCATTTCAAATGCGATCTGCACTTGGAATGCTTCCACAGCACGCTAAAACTAGGTGTGAATTTATATCAAGTCCTCACAACAGAACTGGGATCTAAAAAGACAGACAAACCTTTAGCCTCCACAGGGGGTATCCCAAATTCGGATCTCTGTTAAAAAACCTGCTTGTTTTCGTTCCCGCGCTGAGAAGATACTCCGCTGGAAGGCCTTGAGTTTGTGAAATATAACGAATCTAGGAAAGAAAATTAAAAGAATGAGGACTCCCAATACAAAGAACTCACAGCTAATGGAGTAATTATCAGCCAGGTTTGTTCACAGTTAATAGGAAATAACCCGTAAATAAAGAACCCCCAGACAACGGAAACTGCAAAATTAAAGGGACTATCTCAAGTATTATAAGGACACAACTTTTTCAATCGTAATATCTGCAAAAATTGTAGGTTTTAAATACATCTTTCTTATTCCGTGCCAAAACATCTCAGCGTTGCAGGACACTTAACTCACTGTCATAGCTTGTGACCCATATGAATTTATTGACTCGCTTTTCATTTATGCCACTGTGGATCTGGTGTCTGCATGGGACTGTTTTTTGTATTTATACAGTAGTTCAGCTGAGAGTTCTGCTGTTTTGGAGAGACACAACTCCTGCTTTACAGACAAAGGGTATTTAAAAAATAACTGTAAATCCCATCTGAACCCATGAACTCATTCCTGGAGAGGTCCTCTCCCAAGTCCTGCCCCAGCTTTTTCTTGCTGCTGCAGAATCCCAGAAAACATGAAAGCAAGTCATGCCTAGTTTTCAAGGGCAATTCAGCTATCAAAATGAACCACATGAAGTCACACCTCATGCTGTCCCACAAAGGACTGCAGAATCCTGCCTATTAAGCAATGGAAAAAGCACCTCTTCCCCACCCACCTACACAGCTAGATAAGGTTCTCAGAATTACACAAAACTCAGTGTGCGAGAAAACCACCAAGCTGTACCTCTGTTATTTTCTAACTCATTCTGCTCATTAAGGAACCACTGTGTTTCCTTTGGAAATTCAGTGCTAGGAAGATATAACACAAGTAAGTTTTCAAATTTAGTAAGATTTCATGTATTTCATCACATAGGGAAAACTATACCAAGCGCTGTAACAAGTTATCACCATAAAAACCACAGTGGAAAAGTCACCCTCAAAAACCTTCTCATTGAGACTTTTTGTCCTTTTATAGGCAACTGAGTAGCCCAGGTAATAACGCTAAGCATCCATGGAAAGAAGCAATTAGTTCAAGATGCCTTTTCAGACTCTTCCCTTGTATTTCAGCCTCATCTTGGGGCTCCCACTTTGCATTTACAACGAGGGCTGCTGTAGGTATTAACAGGAATGATAGGCTTGCTCTGTCTCCACAGGAAAAAAACTGCCCCCGTGGTGAAATTACAGAGTGCGCTTGGAGTCAGGACACACACCTCACTTCTGTTTTGACAGGAAGGTATTTCAACAGCTTTTGGGCTTGGAAGCCAGGGGGTTAACTGTGAATTGACTCTATATACTGGAAAACTACATTCAACTCAAGTTAAAACACCCAGAACTCTGTGCTCTCCTGTACAACAGAGACAGACATGCAACGGGAATATCACTGAAAGAAAACGAACTTAAGACAACAGAAAACAGCAATTTGTACTAGATGAAATTTGATGTGGGATACATTGGGTTCAGAGGGTCTGAACACAGCTCATCGTGGTTTCATTTGAACATGCCCACATCCGCCACACACTCTCACCTGATCATACTCAGATGCTCCTGGATACAGAGGCCAGCCTAGAAACAGCTCTGCTATCACACAGCCCAGTGACCACATGTCAATAGCTTCACAGAACGGTAAACCCAGTATGATTTCAGGAGCTCTGTTGAAAAAAAAAAAAAAAAAAAAAAGGTAAAATCTTTGACTCTGAAAGTGGGCAGCTCTTTCCTACCAATCGCTCTGGATAGCGCCTTTCCTTCTCTCCTCCACGCGCAAGTACCTCTGTGTGAAGCTAACTGATTCACTTCAAAGCAGAAGACGCTTCCTCAAGTGGCCTTAACAGATCCCAACCTCTTTACCACTCAGAGGCACAGCTGGATTCATTTCATTGCCACGGTGCCCTCCAACTCCTAGGTGGCCTAACTGTGATATGAAGTTACTCCTTTGGTAACCAGCTTAATTACACCTGGCAGTGTGCATGGTGCAAGGTGTCCCCGAGACGGCACACAGCCCACCCTAACAGAACTGGGAAGAGAAGTTCTGGCAAACAGTGCTCAGACTTTTCTCAGAAGGTCTCAAGATCCCAGGTGACCAGCTACAGAAGGCTGCCTGTTTTGATATGGAAAAGAACATCTGCAGAACCAGAAAAAGGAGCTCTTCAGAGAGCTGCTACGTTTCTATGAGTGGGTTTTCACACAGGGTTTGCTCAGAGAGTTTTGAGTTTAAAATAGATGGAGAGAACACGGCTGGAGATCGCGACTGCTTCGCAAGGTTGTGCTGCAGGTTTTTGTGTGCTGAACCACACCTAATGCAAAATTTACCTGCCTGGCCTAGCCTTTACGAGAAGGTGATGAAAAAAGATCAAACTCCAAGCAGAGTTTGCTTCTGCAACAGGTTGGAATTTCAGGGAGATTTCCGTCTGGAACTGACTCATAACACAAAGGGATGTTTTAGCACAACCCTTCACCTACACACAGTTCTGAAACAAACTGATGCCATTCGGTCAGGCTAAATTCTGGTCATACATTTGCATACAGCATAAAACCCAAGTGCTGCAAAAACCCATGTGATCTGGTGTGGGAATTCACTCTGGAAAGTACAGGAAACACAAAAACCTTGATCTTCTTCATGCATAACTAAAACAAGTGCAAAGGAAGACAGAAAAGTCCTAAACCTCAGGCTATCTATTTTCTGGTCGTGACTTGCCCCAGGGCTTGTGTGACACTTCTTGTGTTACAGTGTCAATATTTCTGTTGTTATAGAAGGCTCTGAAACCAGTTCTGATACTTCTACAGAATTCTAAAAAACAGGGCTTGCATAACATACAGGTGTCAACAGATCTGACACTCACCTTCCTCAACTGTTCAACCTGAAGGTACCTCCCAACTGTTTGTACATGGCAAGAAGTGACTCTCCAATTAATCACCCTTTCTGTTGTGGTGGCACAGATACAGCTTCTGGTTTTGGTGACTACACAACTCCATTAGCCAGCCTCCAAAACAAATTCACTCATCCTAGTTGTCCAGGCACAGTGTCCCTGAGAAAGCACAGGATCTATCAAAAAAGACAGAGAGCTGAACCAGCCGTTCGCTGCAGTGAGGTCAGATCTATTCTCCATCGTTCAGCTTTAAAGCAAGGAGGTTCTTCTGTTATGTCTGAACCCCCAAAAGCAGAGCCATGATGCACCTTTAGTGATGACTAACAGATTATTTAAGCTAAGACACTCTGACGCTCGCTCTACTTGACACTGATCTATTTCTACCTTCCTGCTTGTTTACCCCTGGCAGCAGCCGATTCTGGAATGGCTTCCCACACGTGAAAATGTAAACTGATTATGCAAACATGCTAATTGTCTGATATTTGAATGATGAATGTCCTGTGAAACATTTATGTTTTAAAGAACTATGCTAGAACAGATCCCCTTTCTATAGGCTAACAGGCGCAAACAAGAGGAATCCATTTCTGCAGTACTTGGGTTTCACAGTGCAGCCGTTCAGACAGGATTTTCAGAACCTCGTGTGCCCTTAGCCTACTAGTCATCGGTCATCACCATCAAACTGTACTGATCCTCTCGATTATCCTACTTTTGCAGGAATTTCCAACTCAGGCAGGACCCAACCCGCCATATAAGGAACGCTGCATGTGTAAGTTTCCTTGGTTTGGACTGGGAAACAAACTCAAATGTAAGTGGCCTGTAGAACAAGCAAAGCATGCTAATCCTTCACAAGTGCATTAAAAAAATCCCACGGGTTGCAATGGAAGGAGATTAGTGGCAACCAAGGCTGGGTGTGAGAGTTTGTTAGCCTTCAACTACACGCTGGAATAGATCTGGGTATTCCAAAACCTCAATACCAACATGACAGCAAGTTGAACTCTATGCATTTTATTCTCTGCAACTAAATAAACGAACTTCCCACAAGCCACCTGATTTAATTTCGATCACAGGACAGAGCTGGTAAATCGGAATCTTTCTCATCTCCTTTCATGCCACTATAATTAGCGGCCTTAGGAGATGCGAGTTGAAACAGGACAACAGGCAGAGGTCACTTTCATAGCTGGTCTGTCAGAGATTAAAGCGATTTTATGATCTTAAGCTCTTTGAAATAGAAATCAACAACATTCATTCTTTGCACACATGCTTGCCAAACTCTGACTTCCAAAGTTGGCAAATATGCTCAGGCACTCGCAGAAGAAAGAGGATTCACAGCAGTAGCGGAAAAATCCAAGACTTGCGTTTCACATTTCAAAACACACCATGTTTACACAGGGGTGTTCTGCCCTCCCCCTCATGAAGAATGACGGTAACACGAAGCTTGTACAACTGCAATGAGCAGTGCAAAGAATTACTTGATCACCACTCAGAGCTGGATTATCAGGCAGAAAGTTGGAACTGGCAGCAGGCTCTGCTGCTTCCTGGGCCAACATGACTGGGACAGAAGTAGGTCATGCAGCCCAAAGCAGACGTAGGTAAGAAACAGCTACTACTGCACTCTGCAAGCTCCCTCAAGACTCGGTGCTGCCTTCTCTTAGCCCAAATCGTTCAGTCCTTCAGCTGAGTATCTTCAAGTTGCTATGTGCCTCTATCGCGGCCCTCAGGAAACATCGTGAGGTAGGGATGCGAGGAAGGCTCACGTGACAACTGTGCTCACATGTAACACAGGACACGAGTCAAGCTCGCTCTGGACAGCAGGGAGATCAGTCTTCCCAGGGACTTTTCACTTTTGCAAGATGCCTGCTTCTTTCTACTGTTTATCCTCCCCAGGGAGGACAAAAGCATCCATACCCTTCTGCACCTGATATCACAAGAATATACTCTGGTTTTCAGGTCAGGAATTACTGCTCATAGATCTCAGGACTGCCACAGAAAATAGTTGCTGCATGGAAGCATGACTGCTGGAGTTAGTTCACTCCTAGTCCACGCTTGGCTTCATCGCCAAAGAATTCTCCATGGGCACTTCTATTCACAGTTTAAGTCAACCTTGTCATGGCAGTAAAACTGCCCCCCATGACTGGAGTCACACTGCAGAGGCAGCAGGAACGCCTGTGCAGAGAGAACCTGCCCCAGCCTCAAGACACTTGCCCTGACAAACTCCACACTGCATCCCTGCTGAAGCACAGCCCCAGGGTCACTGAGAAGTTGTCCACCTGCCAGACGTACCATCCCAACCCAGAGTGAGCAGGGCTGTTGGACGAGATGACCTCCAGCAGAACTGAGTGTAATTCATAAAGGATGGGTTTTTTTCCTTCAGGGTATTTAGATTGGAAAGTTTGCCTTACAGAACCCAGGTCTGGCTGGTTTAGATGTCTCTGCAGGAGACACAGGTTATGTAAGGGCCAATAACAGGTATAAAAACCAAAAAAGCAAACACAGAATGAGAAATTTATTTTTAATAGCTGACAGAGAACCAAGTGAAGAATTGATCTACGCTGCTTTATTAAACACAGAATTGAAAAAATTTCCAACTTGGAACTCTAATATAATGCGAGTATGGCTAAAGCAATCCAGTTCACCCATTGTAAGCTGGTTTCCACACCATCTCCATAAATTCCTAGATTATGGATTTTAGTAATCATCACCATTAAACTAATTACATATCACTAAATATTAGATTTCCACATCAGAGCATTCTTAACTTCAGTCAGGCAGACAGTCTTCAACACCATCTAATCTCAGGTTATTTGCCCCGTTGGCAGCGTCAGTCACCCCACCACGTCAGGGCGGCAGAAGCGACCTGGAGTTCAGTGCTGCACGCGAAGACAAAGCGGGCGGCTTCCTTCCCAGCAGACCCTCTAAGATACTTATCATCCCTTGCTGCTTCTGCCCCAGCCAAATCTGGTTTTTGCGATACCAGAAGCTGGAAAGCACTGTGTGCCTCCCCAGACTGCTCTGCTCACGTGTTGCAAGTTAGAGCAGATTCTTGATCAGTGGTCACCTCTTTCAATTTAACAACAAAATTGATAATGCATTTTAGACAGCGAGCATTGCAACAGAGCTGTGGTGCATATCAGACAACTGCGTTACAAAAAAATAACTATCAACAGTTTAGAATTGGAAAGATTAGTGCCAACAAGCTGAGTGCAAATCCTGAGGAATGGATTAAGTCAAGTCTTTATCACATGAAAGAAGTGGCACAGAAAGCTGGTACCGGCTGTCAGAGGGAGTAAAAAACCAAAACAAAACAACAAAGGGGGCAAGGATACAGAATTGTGAGGAATGAGAGCAGAACAAGCCTACAAGAAGCCAGGACTTTAAACTGAAGCGAGGAGGACAGGAAAAACATCAAACAGGGCAGAGACACAGGGTGGGGTTGAGTGTCTCGAGTCCTCTGTCTCGTCCCAGCTGGAAGGACTAGATACTAGTTAAGTTTTGCATCAACTGAGCTCACATTCCACAGAAAGCAACCCTGACAACACAGCACAGAGTTTTTCATGTCCCTTTGATGCCAGAAGTTCTTTCTGTACCCATTTATTGAAGTCTACTGCTACTTAAATTGAAATACACACTATTAACAGAAAGAGGCTGGAAGAATAATTGAAAGGAAAAGCACAGCTTGCTTTAGCTACACAGTTTCCAAGTTTTAACATTTTTGTCCATAGCTTATTTTTAATTCTTAGAGAGGACTGCGGTAGAAGCCATTTCTACAGTTTGCTAAGGGAAGCAGAGATCTAGTTCGTCCTGGTTTTAAAAGAGCTACAGGTCTCACAAAAGCGTGACTTACCAAGGGCTGACACAGGAAGTCATGTGCTCATGAAGTGGGTTCAGACAAACATGGGACCAGGAGAAAACAGGATAAAAAGAAACTGGCATCCCTTCAACTTCTCTCCCTTCTAAACGACCATGGTTAGCGGACTAGTTTCAGATCACGGCCAACGCTCCAAAAATGCACTGCTTGCTAGTAGCACACTGCTTCCCAGGTCTGCTACTTCACACATCATCACAAACTAACGACAAGGTAAAATCAGCTTACTAAACTGATCTGGGGCAAAAGGAAGGCATCGGGCTGCATGTTATGTCACACTGGCAAAGCAGTTCTATTTATCTACACACAAATTTCAGAAGAAACCTCCAGCAAACTCCCAGTTTTCTAGTGGACAGGCCGATTTCCTCCTCTCCCTCAACAGGGATTAGACCTAATGGCAGAAGAGCTTTGGCAGAAGCAGAGCCGTCACACTCACCAGCGCACAGCGCAGGGAAGCGAGCGTCGAGTCAGTACCCACCTGTAATAGCGTGACTGCAGGTACGTGGAGCACACCGCCTTAGACACGTGACTGGCTGAACCGAAGTCTATCACCTTCACCCTGTAGGGCTGGCGCGCAGGATCCACCAACATGATGTTTTCTGGTTTCAGATCAGCATGTATCAGACCCAAGCTCTTTAACTTCATCAAGGCAGTAGCCACTTGCTGCAGAATTGGCCGGATGTATTTCAGGGGCAATGGACTGAACTTATTTTGCTTTAAGAAATCATATAAGTTCTGTTCTAGCATCTCAAAAACAAGGCATGTATGATTCTTGTGTTGAAAGCACTCATAGGAGCGAACAAAGTTATACTCGTCAGCATTCTCATTGCTCAAGCGAGAGAGGATGCTCACCTCTATCTGGCCCTGCCTAGCATAGGAAGGATGGTTCTTCAAGATTTTGATGGCTACAATCTCCTTCGTGCTGCGTTTCCAGCATTTTGCCACCTGCCCAAACGTCCCTCGGCCCAGGAATTCCAAGACCTCGTAGCTGTTTGTCATAGAGCACAGGATCTCATGCTGGACCAGCTGATAATCACCTTCACCACTGGAACTGCTGCTTTTAGTGGTTACCGTGGTGGTTGTGGCCGCAGCACCCACCGCAGGTCTGTTTTGCAGCATGAGAGGTGGATGTTCCTCAATTATCTGCACACTACCGTTGCTATCAACTTCTTCACTTTTCCTTTTTAATCCACATTTTTGGTATGGTTCCAGTAAAGAAACGTTGCTCCTATGTGTTAGGGTTTGGCTGTTCTGGAAGGATGCTGTTGCACTGCTGCCTGTGCTGTCGGCTGCCGTAACCACAATGTGCTCAACTGAAGGAGCAGGGAGAAGGAGGTTCTGATCGTAAGCAGGGATGCTGAAATTAGCTACCTGATGAGAGGAGCTTGCTTGCCCTTGAGCTGCTGGGAGGTTTTTACTGTGGTTATAATACTTGTCACTACTGCTCTGTCCTGAAACATCCCAGACAGAGGGCTCCACTTTCAGTTTCTTGGCACTGCAGAAGGCACTCGAGGATACTGACGGAGGGGAGAACACCTGCAGCTGTGAGGCCATACCTGAAAAAGGAGAGGAGAGCTCATCAGGACTGCTTAGTGCCAGCAGGCTGCGGTGGAACCAGATGCTTTATCTGCGCATGAAATAAGGTGACAATTATTTTTCTAAGCACCATATGACGCCCACCACCTAGGAAGGCAACCTTCTGAACCGCTGATGCTAAGGGCATCCACAGAGTGAGGCTGGGGAATTCCGTGGAATTACTGTGCTCTACCTCACTGCCAACAGCATAAGAAGCAGAGAGCTCTTTATCCAGCTTTCTAAAGACAAAAGAACTCCCGCCACAAGACAGGGAAACATTCCTGAAGAACGGAAGACAGCACAGAAGTGGGAAGGTGCTGAGAAAATTGAGGTCGTTTTCCCTCTCCCCCTGCCCTCAGGCCTGTTCTCTCCTTCACCGTAGGAACAGGGTCTAGGGGAAACCTCAACCGAACACGCCGAGCTCCTGACCGGGAGCCGCCCCGGGCGCTCGGGCCCATCAGCAAACTTGCTGAGG
>VZZY01000985.1:161356-190515 GCA_013400335.1 Eurystomus gularis | reverse complement strand
CCGCTGGCTGCAGCGGCGGGGCTGGGCGCTGGGCCGGGGCTGCGGGCCGGGGAGCGGGAGAGCCACGGACGGGCTGTCGCCACGTCTGAAGCGCTGAGGAGACGCAGGCCCTGCGAGGGCTGTGCCCCCTTCCCACCCTTCCCACCCGCCGTCACGGGGGCTGCTTCCGCGGGCTCTGCCCGGCCGGGTGCCCTCTGGCACCCGCGGGCCCTCAGGAAAGCTGTGCCGAGGGCCCGCGTCACTGCGGAGCTGGAGGTGTTGCTGACTGCTGCTCCCAGTTCAAGCTGGGTCTTTTGTTCGTGATAAATGCTTATAGGCAGTGATTAAATTGCAGCGAGTGAACAGAATTTGATGGAAGCACCTCTGCTCCTTTGCAGATGGTGCGTTGGTGAATGAGCTCTACAGTTTGCTCCGTGACCAGGATCCTATCGTAGTCGTGAATTGTCTGAGGGCCTTAGAAGAGATCTTGAAGAAGGAGGGAGGAGTTGTCATCAACAAACCCATTGCCCATCATCTCCTCAACAGGTTTGTTTTCTTTGATATTAAGATGGGGCTGGAAGCTTCAGTATTGTTCTTGCGTTTTGTGTGCTGGCAGAGTGGGTGTTTCAGGGCTCCTGCCGATGTGAAGGGAAGAGCCAGGCACCCAGAGGTGGAGGTGCCCATCCTAAGAGCAACTGAATTACTTTTACCCTAAGATCTTCAGAGAGGTGCCCTGCTTTCCCAGGGAGTCTGTGCTTTAGCCGGTGCTTTGGTTTGGAATTGTAGGTTCATGTGATTAGGCTTTGGGGTTTTTTTCTGGTGACAGTACACATGATGTGTTTGTGTGACGGATGTGTTCTAATGTGCCTCCCAATCCATTGGAAGAGGTATAACTTATCCATTGCCTGAAGAAGTTAATTTTTCTGCAGGCAGTTCCACATGACCTGGCAAAAGGGGCATTTCTGTGCCCTGGGTTCTTGTCAATGTTCCTGTCTGCCTTCGTGCCAGCAAAAGCGCACGTGGCTGATACTGAGCTAAGGCTCTGTGTGTAAACTGGTCAATTCTCTTTGGATAAATTTGTGGTATCTACTTCTGGAGCACAGCATTCGGTTTGGAACAGAGACCGTAAGAAACTCAGAGGCTGAGTCCTCTACTCAGCACGGCGCAGATCTTCCTGCGCTCCTTGACTCCTGCAAACAGCGTTTCTTCTCTCGGCAGGATGGCTGATCTGGATCAGTGGGGGCAAAGTGAGGTGCTCACCTTCCTGCTGCGTTACAGACCCCGCAGTGAGGAGGAGCTCTTCGACATCCTCAATTTGCTGGATGGCTATCTGAAAAGCAGCAGCCCCAGCGTCGTGATGGCAGCCACCAAGCTATTCCTGGTGCTGGCCAAGGAGTACCCACATGTGCAGGCTGACGTTTTGGTGAGAGTGAAGGGGCCGCTGCTGTCAGCCTGCACCTCGGAGAGCAGGGAGCTCTGCTTCACCGCACTGTGCCACGTGCGTCAGATCCTTGGTAGCCTTCCTGGCCATTTTAGCAGCCACTACAAAAAGTTTTTCTGTTCGTATTCAGAACCCCACTACATCAAATGCCAGAAGATGGAGGTGTTGTGTGAGCTGGTGAACGATGAAAATGTACAGCAGGTGCTAGAGGAGCTGAAGGGCTATTGCACCGACGTGTCGGTGGAGCTTGCCCAAGGGGCCATCTTTGCCATAGGTAAGAGCTGGGTCTGGCCTCGTGAGCAGCTGCAGCCCTAGTCCTTTGAGGTGGGCGCTTCTCTGCTGAAGGGAGTTTGTGATGAGTAGCTGGGCTCGTCGTTCCCGTTTCACTCTGATCAAAGACTTGACTTCTGTGTCCTTTGGCGTCTCTGCAGGCAATATTGCTCGGACATACACAGAACAGTGTGTGGGGATTCTGACCGAGCTCCTGGGGCTTCAGCAGGAACACATCACTTCAGGTAATGGTCTGCGGGTTGTTTGCCTGGCTTATGCTTTCAGGAAGTGCCTTGCTGGGGCTTGTGATCCCAAACTCAAGGCTCTCAAAAGCCCTTGGCCTTTAATTTGATTGGCATCTTCAGGTGGAAGTCTTCCTGGTGGAGCTGGGGGTTTATAGTGTGGCCAGACACTGTAGTTTTTCCTCCCTTAGGAACTGCTCTTTGTGGGGAAGGGGTAGATGGTCGCAGCTGCGTTCACGGTGCGATGTGGAGGCTCCTTCTGGCTGCCACCTGCTGACTTAGGGAGAGAGGAGCTCAGCAGAGACGTTTTAGTGACTGGTCGAGGCCAAGATGATTAATAGATCCTTTAAGTTTCTGTGATTTCTGTTCCTCATGCAATAGTCTGGTTCGGTTGTACCCAGGCTGCTCTTTTGCTTCTGCTGCCCTGAGATCTAACTTCCTATCGTTGCTGTCTCTGCTCTCTATTTTAAATGGTCTTGCTTTCAGTTTTGAAATCCACACCCTTGCACTCAGCTGTTGAATTAGATCCCAGAAGCTGCTGGTGTTCCTGTAAGTGGGCAGCAGAGCCTGTAAAATGTTGACTTAAAATTCATGAGACTTGTTTTGAGTTGGTGTTAGTTTTAATTTGTCATTCTAACCTTGTGTGTCTGAAGCACCATGAGTCAGTGTCTTTTTAAAGGCTGGGGAATGTCCAGAAGAGGACAGAGGAACAACCTGAAATTTTGGTGCTTTATTTTAGACTTGGTGCAACTTTGCTCTGACAGACACAGTGTCATGGGACTTGGAAGAAGGGCATCTCACATCATAGTCACAAGCATGGCACTAAGCTCCCTAGATAAGATTTGCAAAATCTTGAGTGTTTTTTATTTTACTTTATTTTCCCTAGTGGTTTTATAGCTCTTGGGGAATGCTGAGTGTTTTGTTCCGTTGCAGCGGTAGTACAGGCGTTTCGGGACCTGGTTTGGCTGTGTCCACAGTGCACGGACGCCGTGTGTCAGGCACTGCCTGGCTGTGAGGACACCATCCAGGACAGCGAGGTAAGGTGGCTTTGTGCTAGGGGCTGGCACTGTTGAGGATGGGTGGACAGTGACTGTTGGGCTTTCCTTTGGGTCGTGATTGGTGGGCAAGGATCAGAAATCTTCAGAAGACTTGTTCTCTCCTATCTGTTTGTTTCACATCAACACTTTCTGGTAACGAGCGCCTGTTTGCTGGTTTTTCTGTGGTTTCTTCAGGGCAAGCAAGCACTGATCTGGCTCCTGGGCACACATGGTGAGAAAGTACCGAATGCCCCCTATGTTCTAGAGGACTTTGTGGAGAACATGAAATTGGAGATGTTCCCAGCAGTGAAGACGGAGCTTTTGACAGCATTGGTGCGGCTTTTCCTGTCTCGTCCTGCTGAGTGTCAGGACATGCTGGGGCGGCTGCTCTATTACTGCATAGGTGGGTTCCCTTCATTCTTTTTCACTGAAGCTGGGGTACAGGCTCTTTGGGCCCTGGTTTGGCTGTGTCCCCAGTGCACGGGTGCCGTGTGGCAGTATCTCAGCTGTGAGGAGACCGTCCAGGATGTCAAGGTGAGGTGATTTTATGCCTTGTGCTGCCACGTGACCCCTGGCTGTGTGGTTGGTGAGCGTAACAGGCTTACACTCTATCCCTGAGAATTTGTTTTCAGTAATTAAGGGTTAGTGCATCGGGGAAATCTGGATGATAGAACTCTCCATAAATTATGTCCCTCTTATTCCCAGAGGAGGAGATGGACATGGCAGTACGAGACCGTGGATTGTTCTACTATCGCCTTTTGCAGTCTGGTGTGGAAGAAGTGAAACGGGTCCTGTGTAGCCCCAAGTCTGACCCCTCTCTGGGGCTCCTGGAAGACCAAACAGAGCGACCTGTCAACACATGGGCTTCAGAGTTTAATACTCTTGCACCAGTTTATGGCAGAGAACGCTGGGCACTCATCACTGCTCACCAGCCAGCAGAACCCTCTTACACGTGTTCTCCTTGTACTGGCTCCAGGAACAGAGACACAGGTAACCTCCCTTGCCTTCATCTGGGATCCTGTTTGCCCTTGCCAGCAGATGTTCTCACGTGGGTTTCTTTGGAAGAAGATCTCAGTGCTTTGAGTGTTCTGACTATCTTGTGCCATGCATGGCTGATCACCCCACTAGCCCAGGGGATGTTGCTCAAGGTGCTGTGATTCCAGCCGCCTTCTGATGGCTCCATGAGATGATCTTTGTGAAATTGGGAGCTGCACTTTATATGTTGCATCTCACATGTTTGTGGTTTCATTTCAGAGTCACTGATTTCTGAAGGGAATAAAGAAGTCCTCAAGGTCCATCCTGATACAGGCAGCTTGACCTTAATTCCTGATGTTCACCTGACTGCAGAACGGTTTGAGAAGACCTGGCTGAGTTTGGATGTGAGCTGCCAACTCTCTCTGCCCTGGCGTGGGACCGTTCATCCGGATGCCATACAGACGGCTCTTCACGTTGTCCACATCCAGACTATTGCTATGAGCAAAGCTGGCGTCCAGCCATGGAAAGCTTATCTCAGTGCTCAGGATGACGCAGGGTGCCTCTTCCTGACGGAGCTTGTGCTGGAGGCGGCAGATTCGGAGATGCAGGTTTTGGTGAAGCAGAGCGAGGCAAAGCCGGAGATGCTGCAGACCTTCATTTCGGTGTTAAGGACGGTCATGGGGGCGGTTGCTGGACTGGGGTCCTGACTGGTCCCTGCTCCCAGTAGGATGCTTGCTCAGGGCACAGGAGGAGTTTTCTCTGGCTTCCTTGGCCATACTCGATGCTGGGTTTGTCCTTTTGAACTGCGGGAGCGTGGCAGGGGCCTGGCACGTGTGGAGCTGGGGCAGCTGGGAGTGGGGCAGGGTGACGGGAATGTCCTCCTGCAGGGCTGGGCAAAGGACAAGGTAACGTGCTCGTGAGCCTGCTGCTTCTGGCGTGAGTCAGTAGTGGCATCTGCGGCGGTCGTCACAGGACGCTAACGTGACTGGTAGAACCGGGAATGAGCAAAATTCAGGGGTCTGTTTTGGAGAGTTTTGTAAATCACAGGCAGTTCAGGGACTCCAGGACTCTGCTGCCTACCTCACATTAAGAGGAGCGGTGCAGTGAAGAGAGAAGTATTTAGTACTTGGCTCCCTTCACATGTGGTTTAGTTTGCATGTGACAGATTTTGACAGCAGCTTCATCACAGGTGAGCAGAGCTCTGCTGCGTCAGAGCTGGGTGCACAGGGAACATCGTCCTCGCTAGACCCGGCATGTTTCTTTTCAAAGAGGAAGAAGCGTATTCTCTAGTTGAAATGTGTTACCGTCATCACAAATTGCCCTTGCTGAAGTTCTCCCCTCAGGGTGGCTCTAAGAAAATGCCGGGCTGTGCAGGTTGTGTATGACGGGTTTGCCCGAGTTTTGTAGCCTGCATCGCTTCGGCCCCGTCAGTGAGCTGCCAGCGCTTGGTGCTCGCAGTGAGAGTGGAGAATTGCTGCTTGGGTACCTAACCTCTAACTTGTGCTGATAGGAATTTCACCATTTGTTACTTGTTAACCAGAATGGGCGTTTAAAGGTTTGTTTTCTGTGCAGTGCCATCATCCTGTCCTCGCAGCACCGCACGCGAGGTGGTGACGCGCTACGTGACTGAATTCTTAGTTTTTAAAGCTATCCTCTGGCTGTCCTCGGGACTTCTTTTTTCGAAGAGCATGTCGACAGTGCTCCATCCGCTCTGCGGGAAGTTATGGGGAGTCGGACTTTGTATACAGTATCATGAAGAGTTTCTGTGTCACCGCTGCTTGACACAGGGGCAAAGTCCTGAAGAAGGTTCTGTGGCTTAAGGTTGAGGTACACAGGTTACTGTAACCAGGCTTTATGGTCCTCCATAAGGAGTGGCTTTGTTAACCCTAATCTGTAAGATTTCTGGTAATTTTAAATTTCTCTTAGTGACTCTGTTGTACCTTTAAATTGCAATATGCCTTCCATGCACTTCACTGAAACACTGCTGTCACTGTTAAACAGGTTTTAGATTTTATTTCTCATTTGCCTAATAAAATTATGAATAATTCTTGGCTGTTTCCTGGAGCACTTGTTCGTTCAACTCTGAAGTCTGTGGGATGGAGTCATCTGGTCACCACCGTGGACCTGGAGAGAACTGCAGTCCCACTCCTGCCTCTGTGTCGGACAGGGCTCTTCTCTCTCAACTTCCTTGAAGCAAAGCTTCAAAGAGCAATCGTGCAATAATTGATTTCAGTCTCATGTGCCAAATTACTGTAACAAGTGGGCTACCTGTGGGTGAATTCAAAGGTAGACAAGAACTTGGCTGTAGCAGGGCTCCTATTAACAGTTTCTGGTGTCTTTCTGCATATGTTGTGTTCCTGTCCTTACAGAGAGCACGGGGGCACTGGCCTTACGCGATTTTCAGAAAAAAAATAGTTGATAGCTTATTGGCAAACTTCACTCTGCTGTGGCTAGACCAAGTCTAGTCTTTGAGCTGGGACTTGGGGCTTCTAGCCTTTTATCCAGACCCCCTTCCTGAGGGCAGCAGTCTTTGATAGCGTGTCAGCGTCTATTTCAGTTGATCTGAACAAAGTGACGAACCCCACCCATCATTTGAATGACAACAGTTAGAGCAAATATTGGCAAGTTGCACGGTCCTGGGAGGAGTCTGGGGTCACATTCTTCCCAGAAGGCAGAACTGGTGCAGCTCTGGGAAGAGGAAGACAAAATCCAGAGGCAAAGCTCACCTGGAGCTGAGCAGCTGTGGTGACGTCCCCACCTGTCCTGCGGCAGGAGATGGCAACCTTCGAGGTGCAGACGGCGTGCGTGGTGGAAGCCTTGTTCTCTGACCTCCTTGGCGAAGATGAGAGTGACTGCCGGAGCCTGGAGACAGACTCAGGTGATGAGGCCTGTTGCGGGGAGAAAACAGGGTTTCTTTGGTGCAGACGGTGGAGGAGCATTTAGACGGAACGCATAAAGGAGGCTGCAGCTCGGGGTTGCCGGGTTCCCTAATGTGCAGGCTTGTGATGACTTCCAAGCTATCTCTGTTTTGAGGGAAAGCTGGAGCAAGGTGAAGCGGTTTGAGGGCTGGGCAGCCCGCAGCTGCAGCCCCTTGGCAGGGCCGGGCAGTGAAGGCCGCCCGCCCGCTCTCTACCCGGGGCTCTGGGCGCTTGGGCTGTGCCAGCAGGGAAGGTGCTGCCGGCTGCCCGCGCCCCGCACGGGGCTGCGGGTCCCGGCCTCCTCCAGACCGACGGGCTGGCACAAATTCTAACTGTCTTTATCAGAAAGAAAACTCCTCTTGCTTTTCGGATAAAAGCAGTTGCTTTAACGTGTGACACAGAATGTGGTCTTTGCTTCCCGAACTCCCAATATCATTTGGGCTGCTTTGGTTTGCTGGGCAATGCTCAGGAGACCCAGAGTTTCGCCTGTATTCGTGTTGCTTTTCCCATTATTTTCTTGGCTATAAACTAGTTAAAATGTCCCAAGAGACTGGGATCTTGCTGACACCAGATAGCAAGCAAAATCCATTTCTCAAAAGCTTCATGGAAGTTTGTCATTTTGCCTGAAGGAAAAGCCCCCGCTGGTGTGTTGCTCGTTTCTCCCCCCGGATTAGACTCTTGTGCCTGCGCTGCCCAGAGCACCGTCACCCTGCCCGGAGCCCCAGAGACACAGGCACCTGAGCGAGAGAAGCTGAGCTGGAATTGGCAGCGGAATGCGGGGGGGTCGGATCAGGAAGCGATGCCTCCAGATAAAGTCACCCGAAGCTCTGTGTTGAAAGATCCTGCTTTCAGTTCCTTGTGGCTTTGTCAAATGTGGAAATGGTTTTGCTGAAACTCCCAGTGTCGAGTAGCTCCTTCTGGCTGAACCTTCTTTTAGTGATATTCAGAAAAAAAGAAATACTATTCTGTTGGATTTTTTGCCTCAGGATGCTTTAAGGGAAAATGCTTTAACCGAGGCTCTCCCTGTCACACACACGCTTTAGGTAGTTAAGCTGAGATATTCTAATGGTTTTATATATTTGAGATTTGCACAGTATGCCTTTTGTTCCTCGTGAAAACCTTCTCAAACTTGGGTCACTGTGAGACTTGGAAGCGCTGCGATTCGCACTTGATCAGAAGAGACCCTGAGCATAACATCTGAATTCTCCAAAGGCTGCACACGGTGATCTGCAGCCTCAAAATGCCGGGGGAATGCAGGCAGGACTTTGCCATCCAATCGATGCTGCCGTGTCACTGCAGTAAGAAGCGAGCCATGAGATGTTTGCCAGCTCCTCTGAGCTTCCTTGCTTGCTTCTGGCAGCCTGGGAGGAGGGAGGATCCAGCACTCAGAGGAGTAAAAGAGAGGCCTCAGTTACTCCTTGGAGAAGCCCAGTGTTGGGTTAATGATTAGACTTGGTGATCTTAAAGGCCTTTTCCAATCCAGGCAATTCTGTGAAACAGAGGTGGGGATGAACCGAGACTTGAAGCAACTGAGACTGGGGAAAGCCCGCGGCACAGAGCCCTTGGAATGGCTGTCTGACACTTCAGAGGGTTGTCCACTTCCTAATGCCTTCTCAGAGGTCTGCCCTGCGTGAACCTCCCCGGTGCTGGGGCAGTAGCTGCTGCAGCGTTCTGGGCACAGCAGGCAGCTGAAGAGGCTGGGCTGAGTTTCGCTGCCTTTCCTGTGCTTTGCTGAACCCCTCGCCCCGCTCTCTCTGCTCTAGAGCCTGCACGGTCTGCAGCAGAGCCTCTCACCACGTTTGACCCGGTCGTCATTGCCAGTCGCCTGCGGCGGATGGGGGACCAGTGCAACCTGGACTTTGAAAGGGTTTCCTCAGGGCCTCTTGCTGAAGTGCTGAAGGGAAAGGTAAAGCGCACCTCGTCCTGCCTGGCCTGGCCAGCCCTGTGTTGGAGGGCAGGAAAAGCCAGGGGAGCAGCACAGCTCATGCTGCAGAGGTCAGGGGTCCGAGGGGAAGGGGCACGACACCCCGCAGCCTCCCTTCGTTCCTGCATCATTGGTGGTGTGAAAGCCACCAACAACAGCCAGACAAGGACTGCAGGAGCTGCTTTTTTTCCTCCTCGCTTCCAAAGAACAGAATCATGGGTAGAAGGAGTAGATGCAGGACTTTAACTGAATGTTGGGTTTTGAGCCAAGACTTGGTTATCCCACTGTCATTTAAAAAAGCTAAAACCGTCCTCTCAATGCTTGCAGGTTGAGGAGTTTGGGGCTGCCGTGGACTCTCTCAGCAGGAGATGGAGTGACCAGAACCCCGAGCTAGCCTACGAGAGAGCTTTTCTCTGTGTTTCTGTGAAATTGTTCATGTATGTTGCTAAGAAAGTCCCAGCTATGATACGTCCCAACCAACTCACAGAAGTCATTAATGGAAATTCTCGAGTGAGAAACTACATTGAGGCCCGTGGCGGATGGGTAAGGATGTGAAGGTGGTGGTGATGTTTGACGGGGCATTTGTGGCTTTTCCTTTGTGTCCCTCCCCTCTCCCACCAGCTTGCTCGGCCCACGTCTGGTGCCCAGCGTGTCCCCCCAGACATGTGCACCAGCAGGAGCGCGGCTTTGCCAAGCACCTCGGTGAAGCCTTACTGGAGTCAGCATCAAACTTCCCACCCGCCTCTCTCTCTCAGGGTTTACTTCCATATCTCAGTATCTTGGGAGCTCAGCTTGCTCCCTTAGATGAGAATCAGAATAATGAAGGATGGGCCACACAGAAAGCACCGTCCTGCTCTTTACAGACCCCACCTGGTGCATTTTACCAGGGGAAGGGATTAAATTGGTCCAGGAGAGGGTCACAGCAGGAGGAGGGTCACTTGCCCCTCCATCCCACATCCTTCTCTCCCTGCTGGTTCCTTTAAACCTGTCTTGAATTCTTTCTCTAAAACACACACACATGGGGTTTGTTTGTTTGTTTTCAGGAGAACCTGGACAATTGAGAGAACGAGCTGTACTACTTTCCCAAAGGTGATGCTGGGCTTTCCACTGATCTGACGGGGCGCAATGCTGCTGTGGTTCTTCTGGAGACTGAAGCAGAACTCTACACATATGCAATATATAAAAGAGATTATGTATCACTACAAGCCAAAATTAATAAATGTGGGTTTTTTCTATTTGGTTTTCTTCTTCTGTTCCTCTTAAATTTAGCCATAAAAGTGGGCTCCACTCTTATTCAGGGTTTCTAGGTCAGTGCTTAGTGCCGCAGACTCATCAAGTGAATTTGTTTTAAAACATGTTTCCACTACTTGTTCTAAAGATCTCTCTGTTCCTCCCAGGTGAGCCAAGGGCTTATTTTTACAAAATTAACATCTGACGTTATTTTAAACTACGAATGATGGCTCTTCCAGAGTGATCAGCAGCCCTGATTTCTGTATCCAGCAACTGCATACAGAAATCTTGTTACTATTCTTTACCCAATCTGCAAGAAAACAAAGAAAGGGAACAAATTTAATGACTCCTGTAAGTGTTACTGAGGGTGAGGGAGGTGAGTCAGGTTGGCATAATTAACGTGATTTCTGTAGTCTACTGGAGTCAGATTATTTGACCCTGTTCTCTGGCACAAGGAGGCTGAGGCTCGAAGAGTTGACCTGAAGCACCTTGATCGGTTTTCTCTGTTCAGAAGCATTCGTGCGGTTCAGGGGAGCAACACGGGCCAGCCAGGTTCAGGTGCTCAGCATCTGCCTCAAGTATTCTTTCAAAATATTTTGCAGTCAATGTGGAAAACAGGCTAAGTTACAAGTGTGACGGGGAGCAGTGGGTTTTGCATGCTGCTCCAGGGACTCTTCTGGCCGCAGCACATTCCGAGCCTGCAGCCTTGACCCCGGCGCCTGGCACTGAAGCGCAGCCCCTGGGGACACAGGGCTCAGCTGCTGCCCCCGTGCCCACCTCTCTGGACCGTGCTGCTGGACATGGTGCTTCGGGAAGCCAGGTGCCAGGTGCTTGGCTCTGGTCTCCAACACCCACCACTGCCACGGGGCAGGGGCTGGGCACACTGGGCACACGTGGTGCCCGAGGGGCCCGGGGCAGCTCTGCCCAGCTCTGTGCTGCCTGCCCTGGCTGCCTGTGGTTTTAAAAGGAGGCGCGAGGGCCCCAGGTTGGGTGCTTTGTTTTGTTATTTGGCCACGATATCTGTTGCGTACTAATTTCCTTCAGGACTTGTGATGAAGTCAGTAAACCACAGCCTGCCGCGAGTGCTCTCTGTGCTGGTGCTTTCCGCTGCGGCACACACTTGACATGTCCGTTCCCAGGCTCGGCAGGCCAGTCACGCTCGGTCTCCGGCAACATGGACCAAAGGGAGATTCTGCTGCAACACCTGGAAAGGGCCCAAGGCAAAAAGCTCAACCGAGAGGAGTTTGCGGATGAGTTTTTGGTAAGTTTGCTTAAGGCACAGCTCTGTGTTTCGGTCGATTTTAGAGGGAACCGCTCTGTCACTTCTCAAACGGGGACATGATTTGCATGTGACAATAAGATCTATGAATTTTACAGCAGAAAAAGACACACGAGTTAGCTGAGGTAACGGGAATGCGAAGACAGAAGAGTAATTTTATAGCTTGCATTTAAAGTAAAACTGTTTAAATAATTGCCTAAGTGCTTCCTGTTTTCTGCTTTGCAAATGCACTTGTTGGGACACGGTTTCACTTCGCCTGGTAATCCAGGGGGGTAAAGTGAGGAATGGGGAGCCACTGCCCCTTCTCCCCACTGTGGTCCGTCACATTTGTGATGCATGTGCTCCTGTCAGTGGTCTCCCGCTGCTACTTGACAGAGCTTTTCCTTTTTTCACGTCGATAGAAGCCCCCAACCTGCCCCTGTACCACCAGCAGAGTAGGGAGTGAGTGTTCAGAGAAATGCCCCATGGACCTGAGACTGTTCCACCTCTCATCAACACTGGGCACCTCAGCCAAGGCGTGAGGAGACAGAGACCTGAGCAGCCGGACGGGCCATTTCTCCAGCCTCCAGCACTGCGCTCGTTGTGTGGAAGGGCTCATGCATCCATCGCAACGAGCGCACGTGCCGTGTGTCCTGCAGTACTTCTGGAAATGAATTTCTTGTTCCCTCAAGGCAAAATTATCAAAAAATGCTGACGGCTCTCACTTTCCCCTGCATTCTGCAGTGTCTAGCTGTTGACATGTGCCCTGATCTGTGAGCTCTCTGACATCTTTTATCTGTCTGGGAAGCAGGGCTGAGCCCTTGCTGGCAGTCCACTGTCTCGCAGTTAAAGCTTGACGGCTGTTGATGTATCAGCTGGAGGAAGGTCGCTCTGGCAGGCTGTCCGGGCTGCTCTGAGAAGCAAAGGCATTGCCCAGCTTTAGCGGACAAAGGGAAGGGCAAAAGTGGCACATCTGTAAGATCTGAGATGTCTCAAATGCCAGAATAACCACTGACCTCAGGCTACCCCCCCGACAAGGGCTGCATCAGGCAGGGGTCTCTGGGGAAGGGGCAGGAGTGCCCACGAGATCCAGCCCTGCCTTGTCATACCAGGGAAGACAGGCACTTCAAACACTCGGGAAAAGCTTAGTGCTCGGTTTCCAGGTGTCTGAGTTGGAGGGAAGTGATTAATCTGAGCCTGCAGCGACAGTCTGTTGTTCCATGGAACAAAGCGCTGTCAGAGGCTGCTGAATTTCCCCTCGCTGCTGTGCTGGGGCTGTACCGTGCCGTGCGGGGCACGGGCTGGTTGTAACAGCCAAATGGACGAGTTAATCTTCTGACTGAACTGGCAGGTAGAAGTGGTCAAGGCTGCGTTTCCTCTTGTGCTGGGAGGAGATCTTCCCCGGATGGCCTCAGCTGCCAACCACTTTTGCAGAAAAGAGCAGAAGCCTTAACAGGCGATAGCGACGGCTTGCCTTGCCAGACTTGGTTGAGATGTTCAGTGCTATTTCTCTGTCCCAATGTGTGAATTTCTCCACCCTCTCTTTATGAGAAAGGCATTCGTACACGCTAATTGTGGTGTTACTGTAAATGACCTTGTTTTCTGTTCTGTCCCCCTTTTCTGCACTCTCACAGCCAGAGTTTGATCCTTACTGCTCTCTCTTGCTTTCTCATTTGGAGGCATTTCCCAAGTAGTTTTTGTAGCATTGCTCGGGGGTTGCTTGGCTTGGTCAAGTACATACGAGATACAAAGTTCTCCAGCCCCTGGTGTGGCCTTTTGGCAAACACCATCATTCTGCAGCTCAATCCGTGCAGGCCTGGGGGGTGTCGTGTCCCAGCGAGTGCTCAACTGGAGCAGGCTGGAGTCAAGGGGAGTTCTGCAGTGGTCCCGCAGCTGCTGTCATGTTGGGTCTGCAGCAAGGAAGGACAGGATTCTCAAAACTGGACAAGAACTTTTGGGAGAGCTGAAACGTGGCCATTTGCGAGCTCCTGTGGGGAGGTCACTGGTGAGCTGACTCTCGAAGTGATTTATGGTGAGCACCTGAAACCCAGGGCCCCCAAACCATCAAGACACCTGTGATTCCTGCTCATGTGCTGTTGTGCCACATCTGCAGCCTCCAAAGCCTCGAGCGTGCCGGGGAGGGCTTTGCCAGTACTGGCCAAGGGACTGCTGCCTCTTCGGCGCTAACCCCCTTGGGCACGGTGCTATTTTGGTTCACCAACCCCAAGATGAGCGGGTTGTTCTTCCCTGTGCTGTAAGCAGCTGAGCTGCTGTTCCCACATCCCATTAACAGCTCAGGGGGGTCACTGGGAGGTGCACACAAGGCATGAGGAACCGTCTCACCTTGCAGCTCTGGTGTGCCCGTGGCCCCTTCCCTTTGCTCCTCACCCCTGCCCTCCCTCCTTTCATAAAGGTGCATGGTCCTGAGGGTTCTCCTGTGTCAGCCCAATTCTCTGGACCCCAACAGGGGTGTCCAGGAGAGGGGCTGTGCAGGTATGGCTCAGGGGTGGTGGGAAAGGGAGATTGCCCTTTGGAGGGTCAAACTGTAGAGGCACTGATGAGAAAAGGCCTTTTATTTTAAATCAAAAGCACCCCTTGGTGTCAAGAAAAGTGGATAGGTAGACAAAAAACTGTGAAAGAAAAATACAGCAAGAATGGTGCTTTTGAAATTGGTGGTAACTAACAACGTGTGTTATTTGTGAAATAAAGTTCTGTACTTTGGCAGGAAAATGATGGTTGAGCTCTCCAGGAGTGCTGCAGCCTTGTCCTGGAAATGAAAGAGAGGAGAGATTCATACCCGTAAGGGGCTCTCCTACGACCCCTTCTCCTTTCTCTTTCACCAGGACATGTAGCTACTTTGCTCCTACTGCTTGTGCTCCTTCAGGGGCTTGAGCATTGCTGCTGGCAGCTACAGGTGGGAGCATCTTTACCAAAGTGAGAAAAACCAATTGCCTCATCGGTCTTTCCTGACGTCATTTGTTAAAGGTGGCCTAACGTTGTTACTCCTCTTCTCTGGGTGCCATTTATACTGAGGATGATTTCCCCGTGTCTCACTCATTTTGGGGGCGATGCTTTCTGTGCTGTACCTATGCATTGTTTCACTTCGGAAGCCCACATGCCCAGCCTCGTGTGGGCACTGCCTCAGCACACACTTTCCATTCTTCAGAAGCCTCTGCCGGGGCTCTCAGGTGGCTTCGGGCTCTATTCTGAGTACCTTGAGAAAAGCCACTCAGGAAAGAATTAGTGGTGCAGACCTTGCTTTGTGGTAGAGAACCTGACCCCTGGAGACCTTCACATGTACTCTCTAGTAGCATGTTGTATGTAGCGCATCTGCTGTAATTTGTTCCATTCTTTCATCACAGAAGCTGAAAAGGCAGTCAACAAAGTACAGATCGGATAAAATCTACCCTACAGCAGCATCTGAGCAACCAGAGAACATCAAGAAGAACAGATACAAGGACATCTTACCCTGTAGGTTGGAAATGGCAGATGTTCCTATTCAGCTTTTTTTCCCTAGCTTGAGTCCGTTCTCATCCTCCAGCATTTGCCTGCACCATTGCTTCCACGTGAGCATGGCGCTGGCCATCAGTTGGCCTTCAGTTCTGCTGCTCAGATTTAAGGCTTTATCTTTGACCATTGCAGTGCATGCCCTGAAAGACTTTGGCCTGTATTTTCTACAGACAGAAGAGCTTCTCTTCAGTAGGAAACACATCCTCTAAGGATTGTCCTGGCAGGCTTTCTGGTAGCATTGCAACCATGTGTTTCCCAAGGCCTTATAGAGAATGGCTTTGGACAAAGATGTCTCCATGGTGTACAAAGCAGACTACAGGCAAAAGCTGTTGTGGCTTGTCCTGGCTTGATGCAGTTGTCTCCCAAGGACAGTCTGTCCTGGGATCAGAGCGGACTGTCTCTTTCATCCATTCTAGCTTGATAAAAAATCACCTAAACCCACGGACCCCACTTGTGCCTGTAAGATGGCGTGCAGGGCGGCTTTAGGCTTGGCTCGCTCCATGGCCAGCGCAGATGGGTGTTGCACCGGGGTAGTGCAGGATCTGCAGCTCCTGCCTAAGCCCTCCCACCCCTGAAGGAGAGGGTCCCGTCTGCTGCTGGCCTGCAGGCAGCGGCCACCCCGTGCAGGGCTGTCGGTGGGTGCAGGAGGACGTGTCAGCTGCCTGCATAGCCACTCATCTGCTCTGGGATGGGATCTCTGGTGTATGTGCTCCTCCAAAGCACCTTGTGCTGCAGTCTGAAGAGCTCGGCTACCATGAAAGACAAACAGTAACTGCTGCTGCTTCTGCTTTTGTGCCTGCAGTTGACCACAGCAGAGTGGAGCTGTCCCTGATTACATCAGATGCAGATTCTCACTACATCAACGCCAACTTCATCAAGGTATTGCTTCTTTCATGGCGTTTTGCTGTGCAAAGGTGTTTGTAGCAGCTGTTAGTGCTGCCTGGTTGAGTTGAGCCAGGAGGAGCAGGTCCTGTGGCTCTGGTGAGGACTGTGCCACTGTGTCTGGGCTGTGCTCAAGGATAACTGATGTAAGGAAGATGTGCAGGTCAGCAAGCCCCCCAGAAACAGCCCTTGCAACACAGAGGCACCAGGCTACAGGGCAAGGGATATGCTCATGATGAGGTGGGTGGCGGAACAGTTTGTGGCTCACAGACACAACTTCCTTGTTGGTGTTGCTGTCTTTGGTGAGTGACAGCGGTGCTAAACTGCCTGTGGCCAGAATCGCCTTGCCTGAAACCAGAGCAGAGGCCGGAAGCCCTCCACTGCAGCACAGCCGAGACCCACCACCGCCATGCAGGTCAATGCTGGCTGGCTCTCCATCAGCAGCTCCATCTGTTTTGGGGCCCTCCTGTCTCATGACCCTTCTCTGACTGACTGATGACAGATAGATAGATAGATAGATAGATAGATAGACAGACAGATAGATAGATAGATAGATAGACAGATAGACAGACAGACAGATAGATAGATAGATAGATAATCTTCGTTCAGCATAGTGACTGAGGGCTCTGTGTAACCTGTCTGCAGAAGAACAGACCTTCACAAGGGGACCATGGTTTGTTCTTTGGCCAAGAGCCACACGTGCCAGGCTGCACACCGCAGAGCTGCATCGGCTGTTGCAATATCACCTCTAAGCTCCCAAACACACCGCAAGAACTGGTGGTCTCTGGGAGCAGATCTCATGTCAAGCCCAGCTCCTTGGCTTGGGTCTGCCTCCGGGAGGTTTGCACACCGCTGGTTTCTGGTTGTTTAGTTTAACTTAGGTACCTATAAGCTGTTTTAAGTCTTTAATGGGCTTATTGGATAGAAGTAAGATTCAGAAAGAGGGATGACTTTATTTCTGCTAGTGAACTATGCAGAGATGTCTCTGTGTCTGATTTGTATGCTGTTTTAGGGTGTCTATGGGCCAAGAGCATACATTGCAACCCAGGGTCCTCTCCCCACTACTGTCATTGACTTTTGGAGGATGATTTGGGAGTATAAAGTCCTGGTAAGGTGCAGATTTATATGTCTTTCTTTCTTTCTTTTTTTTAAGAAAAGTTGTCCATGCTGCCAGCCAGAAGTTCTTTTTGTCTAAGCAGACAGTGGGAGTGTCAGGGTTTTACTCCAGATGTTGTGTGTGCCCCCCATCCTCCCTGTGACCTCCTCCCCACAGCTCGTGGCTGTCTCTGCATCTGGGCTCTGAATGGGAAAGGTCCTCGTGCCCGGGCTGTGGATGATGTCCTGAGTTCCATTTGCCCAGTGGTCCGGGACTCTGGGGATGAGTTTGATTTTGCTGCCTGGATAAGAAACTTGTGTTCAGACTTTCCTAATGAAACTTCTTTCTGCAGATTGTGGTCATGGCTTGTATGGAGTTTGAAATGGGAAAGGTGAGTAATGTGTCAGAGGGGGCCTCTGCTGTGACTGTGCCAGGGCAGGGTGGAGAGATGAAGATTTTTATTAAACCTCGTTAGTGAGAGGGAGTTTCTGTTTGATATAAGCTGTTTCCCAAGTCTCCAGCTGCTGATTCTTAAATCATTTCCAGTAGTGTAGCTAGCCTCTTTGGAAGAGAAAATCCAGCAATGGTGGCTGCAGGGAAGCAGGGCTGGAGCTGGCTGGCAGCAGGAGCTGGGCCTCCTCCCACCATGGGTTCTGTCCTCAAAGTGAGACAGGAGACAGTGCGGGTGGGCTGGTGGTGAATAACCAAACACGTCCTGCTTCCCACAACAGAAGAAATGTGAGCGGTACTGGGCAGAGGTGGACGGCTCTCCCCTGCAGTGCGGCGCTTTCTCCGTTGCCTGTGTGAGTACTGCTGCCGCCAGCTCCGCGCCACGTCACATGTGCTGGAAACTCGTGTCATCTGCAGAAAATGTGACTCTAACTTCTTGTTCTGCAGGCGGCTGAAGAGAAGAAAAATGAGTATGTGATTAGGACTTTAAAGGTGACCCTGAGTGAGGTAAGTGGGAAAGGTCAAGGCAGGAACTGCATCTTGGCTGGCTTTGTCATATAAATAATATATTAAAATGTGGCACACTTTGTGCAGAAAATTTTACCCTGCTCAGCCTGTTAGCTTAGATTTGACAGTAACTGAAGGAATAAAGTAAAAATTTAATTAACTCAAATGTCAATTTCTGAAGCTGTTTGTCAGCTATGACTCTGGGTAAGTGAGGCCAACAGGAAACATCAAGAATGTCATAAAATGGCAAGACCAGCTGCAAACTGCACCTCTAACCTTTGCCTGCCAACGCAGATGGGAACTGGAGATGTCCGCGGCACGCCAGCTTCCCCTTGCCGTGCTGACGCCCCAGCCCGCGCCTGCGGGAGCTGCAGCAGCAGCTCCTCGGACCTCGCCAGTGCTCCTCTCCTCTTGCAGGAAACCCGCACCGTCCACCAGTTCCACTACAGAAACTGGCCGGACCATGATGTCCCCTCATCCATCGACCCCATCCTGGAGCTCATTGGCGAGATTCGCTGCTACCAGCCTGATGACAGCGTTCCCCTCTGCATCCACTGCAGGTGGGTCAGCGGGTCATGGTAGGGAAGGGCTGGTCACAGTAGGGAAGGGCTGCCAGCCCTGGCCCCCACACTCCAGCTTCCCAGGTGGCCACAGGGCGAGCAACAGCCGACACAAGCTGGCCAAGCTCCTCTTGTAGGAAGTCCTAAGGCAAAGGTGTCCTCTGAGGACAGCTAGCACAGCAGGAAACAAGGCAGGTAGCAGCAGGCCAGCAGTAGCACGTGTAGTTAAGGGACCACCAACACCAGACATGCCCTTGGGCAGGCTGGTCACCACGGGAGGACTGAGAACTGTTCGCATGAGATGTGCCTTCCAGCCTGCAGCAGAGCTGTGGGCAGGTAGAGCCTTTCGTGGGTGGATGAAGCTGTTGCAGGGCTGTCGTGTGGGTCTGCACCCTCCATGGTGTGGGACGGGAGGGTCACAGGAGGCTGTGAATCTTTTCAAACATCCTTGTCAGACATATACAGTGTGCAGATCCTCTAACCTCTGGTAGCAACCTTGCTGTGCCTGTCGTTGCAGTGCTGGCTGCGGGAGAACAGGAGTCATCTGTGCCATCGACTACACCCAGAAGCTGCTGAAGGACGGGGTGAGCGTCAGCCTGGTCTGATGCAGCTGTCTCTGCCTCGCCTTCTCGCTCCCCTAATGCTCCTTTCACCCCGTTCTGACTGCAGGCAGACGTGTTTCAGATGACAGCCGTGAACGGGAACTCCCCACAGCCTGACTGGGGGTCGGCGGTGGCCAAACCGCTGGTACCTCGCTCCCAGTTTGTGCTGCCTCCGTCTCTTCAGGCTCTGCACTCTGTGCACTGTCTGCTGCACTTGCTCCCCTCCCCATTCCAATGCAAAGAGCCTCAGATGCTTGCACCGATGGGGCCAAATCCTCCCTCCCATTGCTCCCTCTGGCAGGACCTTCAGATCACGGGGCCTGGCTCTGCGCTGGCCTTCAGTCAGTGCAGCTTTACCGTCTGTACTTGTCTCTCTGCACTTAAGCACCAGAAATCCAGCATTTCCAAACTAACATCTTGCTTTACTCTGACTCTTCCACAAAAACATATGGGAAGTAGTCCCCGGCCTTGTGACAGGTTGCTGGGGCTCGGAGGAGGGGCTGCTTTCTGTACCGCACAAACCCCGCACCCGCTGACCCGCGAAATCCATGTCTTCTCCTTCGTGCTATTCACAGCTGCTACCAATGCTGCTGGAAAAAGGGTATTTTCTGCGGGGTGCAACACAGAAGGGAGGAGGCAAGCTGGTTCATAATAAAAAATAGCACTTCAAGCAGGTCCTTGGTTAAAAATTGTCACAATAGAAGGCCTGAATTTCGGATGCTGCTCTAAACTGCGTCACAACTTGGAAGCTGCTTGGAATTAGACCTGTCTGTAATTTTTCATCTTTTCTCTTTCTTGCAAGATTGTTCCCGTGAACTTTAGTATTTTCAGTCTGATCCAGGAGATGCGCACGCAAAGGCCTTCCATAGTGCAGACCAAGGTACGCTCGGGAAGTTCTGCCAACCAGCAGAGTCTCCGTCCCGGGACCTCAGCCTTCCCCAGGAGCATTCGCAGTATGGAAACAGAGAGAGGTTGTGCTGCTGGGAACTAGGGCGTGTAGATGTGCTGTAAGGTCCCTTTTCTGAACAGAAGAATGATTTTGCAGAAATTAGTTTGGTAGCTGACCATTTCATTGCAGACAGCTGGGATGGCTCAGTGCTTGCAGCTGGGTCTATTGAACGCTTGGGCTGTGAAACAAGGGACTGTGCAGGAAATAAAGTGGGAACACTTCTCAGCTGAGATAGACTGAAGAGGAAGCTCAATGCAGAACAGCTTTGCTTGTGCACCCTAAAAAACCCAAATGCTTCAGTCTGAACTCTTTGGAAGTTGTGGCTTCTACCTCTTCTGAGACTTTACCCTGTCAATAGACTGGAAGGGGGCAGCTTCTCTCATGGGCCGAGGGTTGATCTGGGTCACAGGTGACCATTGACAAGAACTGCAGGTGCTGGCGCTCACATCGGTTTTATTTGTCTGGAATGCAGGAGCAGTATGAGCTGGTTTATGACGCGGTGATTGAGCTCTTCAAAAGGCAGATTAAAGCACTTGACGCCCAGGAAGATTCTGCTGCTTCACAGGTAAAAGTCCCCAGGATAAACGCGCTGCCTCTTGCAGCCTTGGGCTTGCTGGCTCTAACCTAGATTCTTGCTGCAGACTTGCAATGAATCCCCGTGTTTTCTGCTACCCTTGGTGCCCAAACTGAGTCTCTGTTCGAGTAAACCCGTGAGAATCCAGCTGTTCCCTGAACGTGCAATGCTTGTCACAGGACTTGGCCCCAAGGGAGAGCTACATTTTCTTCTGTCTTAAAACCCTTTTCCATATACTTTTATGGCTGTTCAATGTAATGAGTGAATAGAAAAGCACCGACTTTCTACAGTAGCTGCTGATTTCCATGGACATGCCAGTGTATGAAGTTGCATATAAAAAGGAACATTCAAAGCATCCACGGTTAAGCTTTTCTTTGCTCTTGCTGTTCTGTGACTACTGGCACGACCCGTACCTTTCCCGGGTGGCTGCAGTCTGGATGAGGTAAACGCATTGCCATTCTTGGGCAAAGGCTGAAAGGTTACAGCCAACTTGTTTTGTCAGAAGCTTCTGTCCAAAGAATTGAGAACAGGATCCTGCGATGGGACTTGTGCCTCGTTTTGCCACAGGATTTGCAGGATGTTCCAAGCCAGAGAAGAGAGCTGGAAAGAGCCTCTTTCTATGCGCCGTGGACAGTCTGTAAGCAAAGGAGATGCAAGACTAGGTGACACAAAATGTAGAAAATGGTTCAAGTCCGGATGTGGTTTTGTAGCTCCTGGCCTAACCTCTCGCCCACCTGAACCTCACTGCCCTCTGAAAGCACTTCGCAGAGCATGGGGGCTGGTCACAAATGAAACCAGCACCAACTTGCCAGGCTGAATGCCTGCTTGGGGAGCTGTCTGTGCAGGCTGCTCTGCAGGTGTTTGGAACAGCTGGATGGTTGCACCCCTCACTGTACTCTCATTTCAAAAAGGTGCTGACAGGAACTGCTGTTCAGGAGGTTCTGTCCTCAGTTTTCAGTTCCAACTTGGTGTTTGTCTTTCCAAACTGCATTAATAATTAAAAGTGGTTGGCACAGATTTTATCTCCTGAAATAGCATGTTTCTGTTCTTTGCATTCTTCCTCCTCACTCTTGTTTTCGAACCTTTTATTTCACCAGGTACAAGCAAGGCATCCTGTAGCCAAACGCCTTCCGACTCCCGTGGAAGACATTTATTCTCTGCAATTGCTAACCTGGTAAGGCCACAGCACATGCATCTTCCGGGTTAGTGTTTTCTGTTGCCCATACGATTGCAGGAAGATGCATTTCTAGGTGCACTGTGACAGTTCTGGTTGAACATTGCACTTCAGTTGTCAGCAGGATGCGCAGCCTCCCTGCAGCCCCACTTTGACTCTCACATTTGTTCCTAAAATAATTCTGCTCTTCTGGCAGCTGTGTCCCTGAGACTGTCTCAGCCTCTTCCCTGCATGCCACTTGCTGTCCCACTCTTCTGCCCTTGGGTCTGTTTCATGTTGATCTTACACAGTGTTTCACACACAAACTGAAAACCTGTCACAGGGTGGCATAAAAAAAGGCTCACACACATGGAGACAGCCCAGTGCTGGCCGGTCTCTGTCCTCTGCCTGGAGCTGTGCATCCCGCAGGGTGCCCCAGCCTGCTCCCACCTTTCATCTGCACATGCCCCTCCAGTGCCCCTTGCTGTAGGAACAGCAAGCCTGAGGAGTCCAGCTTCTGACACGGGCAGCTTCAGAGGGTGGTGGGATCCTTCTGTGGGCGAGTTTTGGTTTGTGGTGTCTGCTTTCTGTAAATAATTTTGCCTTTTGGTGTCGTGTGCACTGAGGGTGTAGTTTACTTGCATAAAGGGGCCTCCTCTGTTCACCATTTAATGGTGTTCAAATGGGGCACCGAGGTGCACGGTCATTCCCTGTGCTCCTTACCTGAGGTTGAACCAGGCTCTACATTCCTGGATCTGCCCTCAGGAGCAATGTTGTGGGGCTGTGTTAGTAGCTAACAGAGATTTACAAGGACTAGACAGCTTTGACTTCACATCACGGTGCTTTATTGCAGCTCAGAGCAGGAGGAACAGGATGTGCATCAACACCTTCCTCCGGTGTTACAAAGCCAAGCATCTCTGACATCGTTGCCTGCCACGGGAGTACACAACAGCTCCGGACGTGGAGTCCCTCCCATCAGACAGGCCATCTCCTTTGGCACTTTGAACTTCATCAGCCGCAGAAGGGCAACTGCCACGGAGAAGTGGGCTGGGGATGCTCTTCAGAAGCACCGCAGTTTGGAGCTCAGCAGCATCTCTCCTGAGCAGCTGCTTCTGAACCTGGAGCTGAAGGGAGCAGGCAGGAGCGGGCCTCGTGGCAGAGCACCTCTGACACGGACGACATCCACCCCTTTTGTGCTGGCGCAGCAGGGAGCAGGCTGGGAGTGGGACAGAGGGGATGCAAAGCCTGGTTTGCGTTCACAGTTGCCAAATACGTCTTACTTGAGCTTTCAGGTGAAGAAACAGGATGGATTGTCCCCTGTTGAGCTGAACCACTCGAGCCAAGCAGTGGACAGCCCCCCAGGCCGCAGGAACTGTGGACAAGGTCCTTACCCTTACTGCTGCTCAGCAGAAGACCCGTACTTCTCCTCACTCTCTCCAGATGACCCCGTGTCTCCAGTGTTTGCCAAGTGCCCTGTGGAGGGGCAGGATGCTCTTCTCCCTTCTTGCAGTGCTGTGTGTGCCCCACTACAGCCTGCCGTGGCCAGCCCCCCACCACCCAGGCCTGTGTCCCACCACACTTCCCTGCTGAAGGACGAGAGGACATCCTCCCCAAGTAAGTGGGGCCATACTGCGACAAGCTGGGCTTGGTCACTTTGGACAGTGGTGTGCTGGAGGCAGTGACCACTGTTGTCTTTGGGTTTCCAGGCAGGGCTGCTCCTTGGTACTGTGTTCCCACAGGAGCTGAGGGAGCAACTGGTTTTGTCATTGCACTTGTTTCATCCTGCCTTAAATTTTCCCCATAAAAATAAAAAACACTGTTATAACAGTATGATTTTAGGGTTTGCGTTACACAACTGCTCTGGACTGCTGTGTCACCTCAGTACAGCTCTCAGAGGAAGGCAGGGGTTGGTGCTGACCATTTCTTAAAGCAGGGTGCTCCAAGAAACATTCAGAAAGCTCCCAGAAATGGTTTTCTCTGAGGATCTAATTTCCAGGTCAAAACCCACTCCTTTCTGCAGAGTGTTGTGCAGGGGAATGCTGACATCTCACTGAGATTGAAAGAACCAGGACTTCAACATTAGTGGTTTGCCCAGATCTGTAGCCTTAAAACCATCACCTGCCTCATGAAGAAAAGTAGAATTATTCCTTGGTCTGGTCTGTCCTGGTCCAGTTGGACATTTTCCGTTGTCCGCAGCTTTGTCCTGCTCAGGCCCTTCAACATCCAGTGTCACAAAGGTGTGCTCGCTATCTAGATGCTAGGAACTCTGAAAGTTTTGAGAGCTGCAGCACAAGCCAAGCAGCGATGGTGCGGCCAGCAGCGAGCCTGGCTGAGTGCTGGGGACATGCTGGCTGCTTCCCCTGTGTGATGGGAATTCTGCTGCCCACACTGTCAGAAGTCAGCCCTCACGTAGCTAGCGGTGGGTGAACGGGTGCGGAGGACTATCTGGAGTTTTAGCTCCAGTTCAGAGGTGTTTAACGATCACTTCTGGTGCACAGCTGGGCCAGAGCAGTCAGCCCTCAGAGTACCGACAAAGGTGTGTCACTGTCCTGCTGCACGGTGCCATGCAGTAACCTGTCCATGTCTCCCCAACCAGCCGCGTCACAGCCAGATGACGATGATCCTCCGCCCCTGCCCGAGCGAACCCCCGAGTCCTTTATTGTGGCCGGTGAATCTGGTGAGTGCGTTTAACAAAGCAGGGGCTGAGAAATGCTCTGAGGGCTCTTCCCATGCTTGCGTGGTATCGCAGCACCCGGCAGAGCCTTTGCTCTGGCTGCCCCGGATGAGAAATGACCTTTCTTGTGTTCAATTGCTTCCAGGACAAGTTCCTTTGGGCACTTCTGATTTTCAGCTTCCAGCCAGAAATAGAAATGTTGGAATCTCTTTAGAGTGGAGTGGTGAGTCTCACTCAGAGGTGTTTAATGACTCGGTGAGACTGAGACCATGTAGGGTAAGTGGCTTTTTATCCTTCCTCCAGCACTATCCCTGTGCCAATTTCCTTGTCGTGTTTCCTTCTGTAAGAAAGATCCTAGTTTTGGCACTGCATACTTCCCATAAATTATTTCAGGATTCAGGACTGGGAGGAAGATGTGGTCTCAGTCAGGCTCCTCCGCATCAATACCTACTTTACTCCAAACATTACTTTTGGGGTCCTAAATCCCATACAAGGTAGTAAAAATGTTGTCCCTCTTGTAGAGAAGGGTAATGAAGACAGGCAGGTAGTGGGCCGCTGAGGTTCACACTGCCCTGTGGAACAGGCAGGAGCTGAACAGAATTTAGGCATCTCTTGATCATCCCACAGCTGAATTAGAGCTTTGTAAAGTGAAACAATAAGGCGTAAATCTATCTTCCATTACCTGAGCATGGAGCTGTGTGTGGGAGGGTGTTTGCACGTAACATCATTTCCTTGTCTCTCTGGCTTGTTTGTGTGCAAGAGAATATCTGCTTGTGCGAATTTCAAATACTTTCCTTGTTTTTTGTTTCCAGAGTGTGAAGCTTCAGACCCCACAGACAGGTACAAGTTTAACGCTGGGATAAATATCTTTGGAAATAAGTCTGCTTTTTACTGAAGCCGGTTTACTGCGTGTTGTAAATGTCATCAGGATCTGTGCTCAGTCCAGTTGAAATTCTGTGTTGCTAAATAGTTTTGCAACTAAATAGTGCTTACAGAACTAGACCGTTCTGCAACCAAAGGAACTGGCAGGTTTCTGTTTTCTCATCACCCGGTGCACAATGATGCTCCTTGCAGCCTCCTCAGGCTGAGGGTGTCACATCTCGCTGCATGTTGTGTTTCCTTTGAGACGATTGACATGTGCCAGTCAGGGTGCTGCGGCCCTCTCAGTGAACGAATACCTACATATTTAAAGCTTGGTAACCGACTCTTTTATCTTTGCTCTCTTAGAGACAACCCGGGATCGCTCTAACTCTCCTCCCCCGCTTCCTGAAAGAACCCCGGAGTCATTTGTTCTTGCTGATGCAGCAAGTAAGTAAGGAGTTGTTCTCTCAGCACGTAACTGAGATTTTGTACTTACACCTAAGCCTGCAGACAGCTGAGGAGATCGTGGCCCACTTGTTCAAAGCACTACCAATGGTAGTGCTTCAGGACTTAATGGCAGGAGTATAAAGAAAACAAACACAACTAGGAGACCTGCTGGGAATTTCTAGAACTGCTGCATTAGAGGAAATGAAAAGCAACAACAAAGCACTTCGGAAAAAGCAGGGGGATTCTTGAATGGCCACTGAAAATGTTCTCATGTACGTTCCCAGGTCTGCAGCCTGCTGCAAGAAGTTCGACAACGAGTCTGGTGGACTTGCAGAACAATGCTTCCGAAACATCGTCAAAAGAAGCTACGAAGTGCTTCAGGAGAAGCAAGGTAAAAGGAACTAGAGAAAACAAAAGCTGCTGAAAATGGAGGGGGTGAGAAGAAGAGATCGTTCTAGCCACAGCTATTGCTACTTTCTCACTGCTAACCTTGTGAAGATTGCCTGCTTTGAGATCACTCAATATTCAGGGCGAGGAAATAAGACTAATAAAAATATTCTGCTGTAGAGCTGCAAACAAAACCACTGCCTGTGCTAGGAACAGAGCACGGAGCCGTCCCTGCGCGGACGGCTATGCCTCGGCACCCCGTCCACCCAGAGCGCCGGCTCCTCTGGGAAAGAGCTGCTCGAGCGGAGTCTGAGTCTGCCCACGTAGGACAGACTCTGCTCATCACCAGCCTCCTCCTGTGGCCCCAGTTCATTATCCTCGTGAGCAACTGTACTCGGGGATGTTATGGTTGAGCAGAAAAGCATTTGAGGGAAACGGCAAGAATAAGACAAACGGGAGGCACTCGGGCTGGCTCGAAAACAGCTGGAGACAAAGTGAATGGCAGAAATTTGCATTTAGGTCTCAGCTGCTGGGCATGATACTTCTGATGAGCTGGGAGACGTCTACTTGCCTGTGAATTCCCATTGTCATAGTAGCTCATCTACTGCTTGCTATATTTTTTTCCAACGTGCCTTATTTTTCTTTTCTTTTTTTTGTTGTTTTTCCACAGAGCTTGAAAATACTGAAAAACGTGAGAAAGAGTAAGTCTCCTAGGCTAACATGCAACTTCACGATGGCTTTAAGCAAGCGTATACAGAGCTATGTGGTACTAAATTTTCAAGAACCTGAACCTGTCAGATGTGGAACGCCCGCCCGCTGCGGAGCAGCCCGCAGGGAGCTGCGCTGGCACCACCTCACCTGGGAGCAACGGTTGCTTTAGCAGCAGCGTGAGGACACTGAGGTGCCCCTGTAGTGCCCTTTGGGTGCCTTGGGGACAGCTCCGGTGTATCCAGATGACCCTTCAGGTCTTTCAGACTGGTGTTGTGGGACAAATACTGTAAAAATGGGGGACAGGGGTGTGTGGGGAATGCAAGCCCCGTCCTGGATTCTGCCCGGTCTGTTTGGAACCCAGTCTATTAAATTCCCTTTGATCTAGAGTTAAAACGCTTATGTCGAAAACAGGAGTGCTAAAATCTGTTTAAAGCACTTCTGAGCAAACGCTCTCCCAGCGAGCTGTGCCGCGGCCATGCGCTCCTGCTCTGGGCGACCAGAGTCGTTGTGTGCCACTCGAGCTCCGCTACCGGGACTCGGTCTTGTGCCGACACGGCACCTGCGCGGTGTCACCGTGCTCGGGCAGCACGCGTTCTCCCGCAGCTGCGCCCGATCCAGCTCTTCAGGGACCCACCGCAGTGACTAACGCTTTGGCCTGATTTCTGTTTCTAGGCATCTGTAGTCCACCTTCACTGACAAAATCACCAGAACCTGCCCCGCCAAACCAGTCGAGGTCCTTCCTTAGCTTTGGTACGTTTTTCTCTTTGTGCTTTGGTTTACGGAGTACCTGGATTTTGAGAGTCTCAATGCAGGCGCCAGGCTGAATGCTAACAAATGGCAAACGTTACAAGTAATGCTTACTTCTTACACACGCACAGCTTTATTCATAAACTGCTTAAAGAACAGGTAAGGATGGAAAGCACGAACTGAAACCTACTCTGGCAAATGTTTCTTGGTGTGTGAAGAGTCTGAAGCATGTACTTGGCTTTCCTGCATCTAAAGCCTTTATGTAGCAGCAGAGGAAGATAAAGACAAAGCCGTAGCATTGTCACTCGCCTGCTGCCTTCTGTTGTGTAATGTGGCAGAAATACCTTGGTTTCCATTTCGAATTCTTCTACTGGAGAGTAATAATCTACTAGATTAGGCATAAAATCTAGTTACCTTGATATTCCTGCTGTAATGACAGTATTTGTCAGATAGACACACTGGTAGAGTGGTTTTGTACCAGCCGACTTGCATCTACAGGATGTTGCTTTAAGCCTACGGTATCCTACAGTTTGGGGAAGAACTGAAATTACAAGTATTTTGAAATACCATATTAAAGAATGACATAGTCAACATCTATAGCACACAGAATTTCTCACACTAAAAAAAAAAAAATAAATTTCTTCCTAGGCTTTGCAAATCGATTTTCAAAACCTAAAGGACCAAGAAACCCACCACCAGCATGGAACGTTTAGATATATTTTACAGAATATATCTGGCGCTGCAGATTTCCGGTGTCCTGATAGGCCCCGAGTGCTCATCCCAGCACATTTTCCATCAAAATAAATACATCAAAAGCTGTTGCACGGCATTTGCAGCGCAGGCGCTACTTGCACATTCCTCATCAAGTAAAGTTTTAAAGAAGAACACAGACGTCCCAGCAGCTGAGCACTTTCAGTTAATTTACAACAGGATGGAAGCTAAAAACGGGAACAGGTATTTTATCCTAAGGAAGGACACATTTTTTTGTTGTGCTTCGGGACTTCAAAGGGATGGATTTGAGCTTTCTGAAATAAAGCAGCATAACCTGCTGACGGGACCCGGCACAGAAGAGTGAATGATTTGGAAGGACAATGGACCAAAAGTGGACCAAAGCAGAGCACGACGGGATGGCGCAGACACGGCGCCTGTGTGCTTTCCTCACGCGTGGAGGTCCACTGGCATCAAAGACCCGCGCTTCTTCAATGTTTACATGAGCTGGACTAAACGAGAATTAGCATCTCAGGTTTTAGAAATAACCTGAGGTTTGCCTTTTTTTTTCCATCTGAGCAAATCAGATCACTTCGTTTAGGTTTTTGGTCAGCAAGACTAAGACGCTGCTGGTTGATCACACAGGCTGCACAGTTAGCTGACCCAACCGAAAAAACCGTTATCTGGAGAAGACCCAAGCGACCAGGCGGCCACCGGAGCGAGCAGAGCGCCGCTGGAGGCGACGCCGCGCTGGCTCCACCGAACCGACGTGCGACCGCCCAGCTCAGCGCGCCGGGCGGAAGAGGCGGTTTCCGGTCGGACTCCTCCGCTGCTTGTATCCTCCGCGGGGAGCGATAAAGCTGTTGAGAACCGCCCCGTGAGCCTGTTCTCCTCCCGGGAGAGAAGAGCGGCGCGGGACGGGGGGGGTTCGCTGGAGAGCGGGCTCCCGCCCGCGGCGCAGAACTCGCGTGGTCTAACGCTGCCGTTGCCGCAGCAACCGCGAGCGCGGCCCGGACGGCCCCGGTCACCCGTCTTCTCGGCGGCGGGAGCCACCGGCCCCAGCGCCG
>VZZY01000985.1:143976-160371 GCA_013400335.1 Eurystomus gularis | reverse complement strand
TCGGGGCGCCGGCAGCGGCAGCTCCGCGGGGCTGGCCGGAGCCGCTCCGGGTGCGGGCGCGTCCTTCCGTCTGTGCCCGCGGTAACAGGCGCTGGAACGGCGGAGCTGCTGCTCTGTCTCGCGTTTGGTTTCTTTTCTTGTTTGTTTGTTTTTTGAGTAAATGCCCTGAGATATCTCAAGTGGGAAGGAGGGCCAAAACATCTCTGATTTCGAGAGTGTGTGTGCCTCTTTTTAAACGGTACAGAATTACTGTTTTGGTTCTGCTCACAAACTTGTGATAGCAAAAAAACCTCATGGTGAGAGCAACATAGATAAAAAGCAATTGCAAAAAGTGCTACAATAAAGATACAACGTTGTGAGTTTGCTCCGGGGACGTATGTGATAGTGTTGTGCCAAGGAAACCAAAGTGCATGCGCTTACCAAAGTTACGTTTATAGTGTAAACTCTAGATAAGAGTGGGCAAACCTATTCTGAGGAGAGACTTCTCACTGTCTAATGCTTCTAAACCACTGGGTTTGAATAGCGACAATAAAAGCTACGGGATTGTAAATATCGAACTTTGACTTGATAAATGTTGTTAAAAGTACAGAAGTGGCATATCTTTGTTGACTGGGAATGTGGCTGTATGTCAGATATAACCTAGTAATCAAATCAGGCCTTCTTTTAGCAAAGGCTTAAACATGCTTGAAATTACCATCCAGATTCTGCATTTGCACAGGAAAGCTGTTCTGCCTGGGAATCTGAAGCTCTCCAGTGCTGGTCCTAGACTGCCGGTTGTAGTGGGTTTAGGATGGGGCTAAATTTCTTTTCCTGTTTTTCAGTATAGGTTTTTATTTCTATGTATAATCTAATTTAACTGCCTGTTTCTTTGTGCGATTCTTATATTTGGCCACAGGTGATGATAATCTCAGCGTTTGCGCTGTTCAGTAGCGATACTCATGTATTTGGTTATGTGATGGCTCATAGTTTGAGACTAGCTGGGTTATTGGCACTGCTGCTGCTCTACCCCACCATGGGAGCCTGTAGTTTGATGACCTGGCTGTAGCTTGCTTTGTTTGAGGTACTGGAGGCTTTCCATTTATTTAAAGGAATAATTAAAACTCTATTTCCTTCGAGATTGTTGGGCATTACTCTAATGTCACTGTCTCACTTCACTTAATAGAGAGGCCGCTGTCACTGTAGTGACTGGATGCAGCAGTAGTTGGGATAGCTTTTATCCTGAAAATCGACCAGTGTTCACTGGAAGTTCCAAAATGTGATGAGTGCTGGGTGTATGTCTGCTATTGGGGAGTATCTTTAAATGGGAAGATACTATGAATTAAAAGCAGTGCATGTCAGGTGTTCTTAAACTATATCTAAAATTAGGAATGCTTGAAATAAGATACCTTTAACAACCAAAAATCAGCATAGAAACATCTACAGGGAGGTATTCCCAACAGCTCAGTGATGGCGTGAAGTTCCTATTTAGTTTCAGTTTAGAATCTCTGGTCCCACTGGAACCAAGATCTGTGTGATTAGTGTATTCATAGCAGTTTGTAAAGCAGTATCTATGCTTGAGAGCTTACTGATGGAGTAAGCTTAGGCACACTTAACTTCTGAGACTTCCAGAAGAGCTTATTCAGAGAACTGTTGCAGTTGACTTGCCAAAACGAGCAATGCCACCTTTCTTTTCCTGTTTTCCCAGCTGTAAGGTAAAAGTAAGGGCATTTGTTGTTTGTAAAGGCTAACAGCAGAACTGTGAAAACTTGTATTTCAGGTCCTAAGGCAATTGTATGAAGTTAGTATTAAGCAATCGACTCTTTCTTTGCTTCAAGAGTAATTCTGCTCATTACAGCAGGCTGTTACGAAGGTCAACCATCTTTACTGAAGAGCTCGAGACCAAGCTAGTAATGATTGAGTTAAACGCTGTGGTTAGACCAAGTAACTTGAAGCTTCATGTATTTATCATTATACCTTTTCTCATAGATCAGTGTAACATGTTTGTGTTTTTTTTTTCCTTCAAGTGCTGCAAGTGAGTAAAGAGGGAATAAAAATTTGATAGCTTTGCAGACAGGAAGTTTTGTTAACAGGGAGCTGTGTGCGGTGGGAAACTGAGAAACTTCAGCTATTGCATCTTCTAGTTAGAGGTTACCTCCAGCAGCAGATTGTTCTGGTCCCTGTAGCTCTCCTGGTAATATGGCTCTGAGGGGCTTACGTGCATAGTTGGCAAGAAATAGTTCTTTGATTCAGGCAGATCAAAATCTTGTCTTGGCAGTTGAGTTTTTTAACAGCTGGAACATGAAGATTTCTAACTGCCATTGTGACTTGCTAAATACTATTTGAATTAGTTTTTATTCCTAAAAGACAAACAGTTAAACTATGACATTTTTCCTAACAGACCTATTTCTTCACATTTTATCTCTCAGCCTTTAGCCTTTTACAGGTTGAATAACCTTTTAAAAAACCAAAAGTAACAAACAACCACCTCTTAATTTCTAGCTTTAACTGAATAAATAACTCTAAGACTAACAGAAGGTAGCTGAAGATGTGGATGTGATGATTTAGATCCTTTAATACAAAAGATCAGCAGTCTAAGATTTATTTTTTTCTTTTGGCCAGAAGGCTAACTGCTTCAAGTGTTTTTTACCTCTGAATGACAATAATGTTTGTGCATCTTCAGTTGCCCCCTGTTTTGCTTCTGTATTGTGTGTCCGAGATCAGGGAAGCATTCTGTGATGAATCTCTTAATATTTAAGTGTTACACATACTTGTTTATCCTCTTCCCCTGCATGGCACTGCATTAAATGTCAGAAGTTATTAATTTACTTAATTATAGATCTTCTGAATATAGGCTGCTTTTAAAGGTATTCTAATAAATCTATTAAATGGGAAGTTTTCTTTAAGTCAAGGCTTTCTTTGCGTAATAATTACGTGTACTGCATTTTCGTTGTTGTATACTTAAGTCTTGTAAGTCAAAATTCAAGGTAATACTATTGGTCGGTCTTCCTGGGAATAGGTAGCTTTAGCAAATGAGAGGTCTTCATTCTTTTTGGGTGCAACTGCAGAACTCTAATCTTCTCTTTATTGTTGCTGCCAGAAACTCCAGATGAAAATGGCAAAACTCAGCGAGCTGACAGTCTTATTATGAAGAAGATAAAGAAAAAAAAGAAAAAGAAACACCGGGAAGACATGAGGGGAAAACGGCTGAAGATGTACAACAAAGAAGTGCAGACAGTGTGTGCTGGACTCACTCGCATCGACAAAGAGACTCTGTCTCAAGGACAGTGTGATAACTTGGAAATGAACAAGGAATCCTTCAGGTATCTGAAGGATGAGCAGCTCTGCAGACTGAATTTGGGTATGCAGGAATATCGGATACCCCAGGGAGTACAGACACCATTTGTGACACACCAGGAGCATTCTGTTCGTAGCAGCTTCTTGAAAACTGGCACTAAATTTAGTAACTTCATTCATGAAGAGCATCAGTCTAATGGTGGTGCTCTGGTCCTTCATGCTTACATGGATGAACTCTCATTTTTGTCTCCAGTGGAGATGGAGAGGTTCGCAGAAGAGTTTCTTGCGCTGTCATTCAGTGAAAATGATAAAAATGCAGCTTACTATGCTTTAGCCATAGTACATGGAGCAGCTGCTTATTTACCAGACTTCCTGGATTACTTTGCTTTTAACTTTCCTAACACTCCAGTGAAAATGGAAATTTTGGGCAAGAAGGACATTGAAACAACAACAATTTCAAATTTTCACTCTCAGGTAAGAATGGGTAAGAAAGCATGAGAGCTGCACAACATTTAAATTTGATTAATCTAATTAATCCAGAGCAGGGAATGGCCTAAAGTACGTGAGGCACATTTTTTTCTAAGCAGATGAAAAAATGTTGGAACTGCTGCTGTTCTGTTTATTCTCGTTTCTGCTTAAAGCTCTTTTGTGCCCACTAGTGCTGCTGAATCACGTTTCAGACACGGCTAGCTGTGACCTGCAGAAAGATCTGTGCTGATCATCTTGCAGACTTCCAGCTGTAAGCTTGGGAGAACACTGACATTGTTCAAAACAATGGGCAAGTCTGTATTAGGAGTTGTATGGATTGCAAACGCTAACACTGTTGTGGTTTTTTTGTTGTTCAATAAATCTGGGGGTTTTTGCAGTGATGTTACTTTTCAGTAACACATGAAGTTTTTTAACATGTTAATTCTGTCAGTGGCTTATGTTGGCTGTTACCTTTCCAATTCAGAGAGGTGTTTAGAGTGTCTTTTAAACTGCCTTTGGAAAGGGCTTTCATTTTATGTAATACCTTGACTTCCACAGCAGGCTTAAACTATCTTAAATTCTCAAACTGTGTCTCTGTGTAACTTAAATGGATGCAACAGTAATAAGTAAGCTGATTTCAATATTTCCATATAGAAAAACTCTTGCATTTGACTCTTGTGAGCAAGCTTAGAAGTATCTGTGGACGTACAGCACCATTACAGTTCAGATAAATTTTGTTTCAGGTGGAATAAAACCTCTTCCTGCCTGTTCTAGTATGAGAACAGATTCAAACAGCTGATTACTTTTAAAGACCTCAGTTACCTTTACTGCTTCGCTTGTAGTGGGGGCACTGCACTACTGGAACATACCACCTTCGGCAGCATATTTGGAAATGGTGATGCTTGTGGATGGGCTCTCTGGATCTCTCTGGAGTTCACCACGTGCCTGTATGGAGGATTTGTGTTGGAAAAAGTTTCTGCTTTACAGAAAGTTACTGCGTGGTCCCATGCAGACCTTTGAGTACGTCCCAGCAGTTATAGATACCATTAAATTAGTAATTCTGACACTTAGCTTGTGAAGTGGTTGACAAGGAATAGCTGCTGCAGCATTTATCCTAGACTAGCTTCTGTTTCTTGGTTTAAGTCATTCGTTGCACTGACAGAGCTGCGTCCCTGTGCTAGCACTCTGAAAACAGCCTGGGTGCAGTGGCTGCTGTTCTGGCACGAGCACTTCTGCGTGGTGCACACCTCTGCTCTGCTGGTGTGAAACCTGCCCACGGTTTAGGTTTTAAAGTCTTCTGTGTTAGTGATTTGTCTGTGTTCTTTGGCATCATGATTATGTGCTAATTTCCTTTGGCTGCATGTGGTGACCCCCTAAAATGGCTAAATAGTACCAATTAGATATTTAACGATTACACTTCCTCGGTGAATGTCTCAGTGTTGTGAACATGAATACCTTATACTATAAATACGTGAGAAATGTATGGTAATAAATAAGAGGCTTCACTGGGTTATAGTCTGTGCTGGTATTTCAATTAATTCTATTTGAAGTGCTGTCTAAACATGATTAAGATTGAGTCATGACACAAGGTTTACTTGGTCTAAAACACCTCTCTGAAGGCAGCTTCAGCACGACCTGGTTAATCCTCTCTGGCTGAAATTTGTGTAGCTCACGCACCGAGCAAAGAGGGAAGTGGCGTCATCACAACTCGTGAGACAGCTGAAATGGGATTCCAGAGAGCAGAGATGATGGTAAAGTGTCTAGTTTAAGGATGCTTTCAGCAGATGGTGGATTCAACTCTGGTAGCTGCACGCTGCTGAAACTCGGGTTTTGCAAGCCAGTGACCTGCTTGAGGGAGCACGGGGGACACATCTGGCTGTTCTCTGGCTGGTCCTTGGCAGCACTGAGGAATGAACAGGTTGGCTCAGCTTCACTTTTGGACCTTCTTGTATGAAAAACTGTATGATACGGAAGCACTTTATAGTTATACCTTTGCAGGTTAAGGATGTTACAATATTGCTGTAGTACTGATACTATTTTTGATTGAAGACACTCGGTTAAAAGTCACCTCCTTTCTAGACTGAACCTTCTGTATGCGTGAACTTGCTTGATGCTGTGTACTGTGGCAAGGGGGTTTTGAGCGTTTGAGTCTGGGGTCCTGGAGACTTAGTGTCAAGAAATCAAAGTTTGATCTGTGAACTGCAAGTTAACTGAAAGATATGACCTTTGGCTGGTCCAACATTCAGCTGTTCTGTGTACCTCTTCAGACAATTTTAGTAGGAAGTATCTTCAATTCAAAATAAGCACTTTAACCTGGAAGACTTCATAAAAATCTAGTGATAATTAATTTTCTTGCAAGATTAATTCCTTTGTTCTCAGGGCAGTGAAGACAAATTGAATGTTTATAACGAAGTGCTCCAATGTGTATTTGTAGTAAAACTGTTTGGTTTCTGTATTTTAAAATAATTAAGCTTTGGTGTTCTCTGGATTTCTTGCTTGCGTTGGCTCTGGCTCATTTGTTCTTAATACTTCAGCTGAGCTTTAGCTGGAAGCTGTTCACTGGGACTAAGAGCTTTCCAGACTCAGATCACTGAGCAGTAATTTGTAAGCTTTCTTTGGATAAGGGCATACTTCAGACTGAAAGTTCTTGGTAGTGCAGCTGGAATGAACGCTGATTTTTTTTCCTTATTGGGTGTCTCAGTGCAGCTGCTTCTAGGTCTGCTCAGTGCTTTGAAATATATCTAGACTTGAAATACCACTTTTGCTTTTTTCCCAAGAAGCAGCTGATGAGCTGCCTTGGCTGATCTTGATATGGTCCAAAGAACAGTTAAACTGTCTCAGAGGAGCAGGGTTCTGGGAACAGGCCCAGAGAGTTGGGGGAAGCAGGTTTTGCATAAGCTGCTATTCCTTCTGGGGAGGTGGTGGGAGAAGCAGCCAACAGGTGATAATAGGATCAGTTTTCTTACTCCTGCAACATGCTGTCAGAAAAGGTTTCTCTACTTGTGACAGCTTTGGTTAATGAACCGTGTCACAGTTTGGTTGTCTGCCCCAACTTTTCTTGAAATACAAGATTTCCTCAATGTATTTCTAGTGTCTCCTTGAATTCTTGAATTCTTCTATTTTTTCATTGCATTCCAGTGCATTAAAAATACTGTTAAAGCTTCTAGTTTTTCATTAGCTTTGAAAACATACGGAAAAAGTGCATATGGTATAATTCCTTTGAACTTGTGACAAACGTAGGTGAAATATTAGTGGATGTCACCACGTGGTTTTGCTGAAATGAATCCTATCTGGAAGCTGTCTGTCTCCACTTGCTGTAATAGCACCTGGCAGTTAACCAGGCTAAGGACCAGAGCTTCAGTCCTTGGTTCTCCGGCAGGTGCACAGAGCTAGAGTAAGGTATGGGTTTCCTACACTGCTGCTCTGAATTGCGTTCTGGCTAGCTGGTGAAATCATCCCACTTTGCTCACGTTAGATCAAGAGCCAGAAAGAGTTAACGGCCTCTGAAGATAGTGCCATGTTCATAAAATCTGTGTGGTCAAACTCAAAGTTCGGTGCTTGTTCAGCTGCTGGTGGTTTGGTAGAATTGAAGGTCGGGTGCTTGATCTGCACAGTGAAGTTCTGTGGGTGATTTGGGATGTACATTTCTTCACATGCAGGCAGAGGTGACGCAGTAGAGCAGTTGGCTCAGGGCTGAGGAACAGAGCTATGTGTGAAGTGGTCTTTGGCATCTACTGAGCTTTTAATTAAAATGTAAGTGTGTGCAATCAATGCGGAACTGCCAACTGCACATAAACAGAGCTAAAGAAAGGAGAACTCTGGAAATAGCAGTGAGCTAAACTCCTATAATTAAGAAGCTAAATATCCATGGTTGCTGCTGGAGGATAAAATTGCAGCATGGCTGTAACTTTTTGTTCATCTCCTAATTTACCTTTAACAGCTTCATGGAGTGGTTTAACTACATCTGGTTTGTTGGCTAAACTGCAAAGCTTAAACCTTAAAATGAAGCTGCTTCATACATACCTTTTATAACTCCAGTTATATCATACGTTCTGAACATTACTATAAAATCACAGATTTACTGGTAACCCTTTGTCCTTTGTACTTGTCCTACCACAGAGCCGTGGCTGTAGTTGTTCACCACAAGAACTACTTGATGAATGTAGAGAGGCTGTTGGAGAGTGGTGGAAGGTTGAGGCTCAGACACAACTGAGTATGACAGACTAATTATGGCAGAATTTCTGATCTTTTGAGTAGCTGCTATGTCTACATACAACCTACTCTGGTCATATGGCACGTTACAGCTGCAGTCCATAGGAGGAGACTAGAGAAATCTGGAGTCTTGCCAGTGTTTCTCCTCTGGGAACAGGGAATTGGCAGGAGAACTTTCCAGATGACCTGGGAAGTGGGACAGCATGTACTACAGAGGATGGCAAAAAGCTGTGAGTGAGATTAAGGAGTTCCTGGCCAGAGCAGTGACAGCAGGTTATGCTGCAAATAGTAATCCTAGAATTGCTGGGTGTCAGTGCTGGATTTCTAGCTAGACCTCTCATTTCCTCATTTTTTTTTGTCCAATTTTGTGTATACACTACAGCAGTATTATCAGAACCATGGTGTGAAGGACACCATGAATTTTCACTACAGTCATAGGGAAGATTCCTGTGGGACACGAGTGAAATTGAGTCCGTGTGTTTCAGTAGCAAGTGATTTGAAATGTAGAAACAACAGTCAGCTGCATAAATTGGTAGAGAGTTTAAGTTTGCTGGTGGAAGACTGAGTCACAGTGAAACTGTGTGGTAGATTTCTCAAGTCAGCCTGGAAGTGTTGAATTTTTCCTGAATTAGTCAAATAAATACCACCTTGCTATTATTCAAACTTAAGAAGTGTTTCCTGTCAGTACAGACAGGAGTTCTTTTCTCTTGGGATCCCTGTGGGAATCAGTTCTAAACCATCTGCATATTCCCAAAGGCATCTCTAACGAAAAAGATGTAGATGAGTCCAAGATTCATCTTAGCTGTGGCCTAGTGTATTATATGGATTGATTTTAATCTCGTGTAGCAGAACTGAAGCTGTGGTGGTGTTGTCTTTTCTGGCCACGCAGGTCAATCGAACGTACTGCTGTGGAACCTACAGAGCAGGACCCATGCGGCAGATCAGTCTTGTTGGAGCAGTCGATGAAGAAGTTGGGGACTACTTCCCGGAATTTCTGGATATGTTAGAAGAATCTCCGTTTCTCAGAGTAAGCAGTAACTTGTGTTTTGTTTGGAGCACTATAGATATTTAAACAATTCCTAAATTTCACATATTTCTAAGTAATTGGTAACCATAAAAGTATTTTTGCTGTTGATGTGCTTATTGTTTGAGCTACTGAGGTACATACTTTCCTGTGTCCAAACAAAAGAGACTGAATGAGGGAACTACAGTTGTATGCATAATTAAAAAATCAAATAGTTTAGATGATTATGCAGTGCATATATAGGATACTTCCCTAAAAACTAAGTTTGATAAAGTTATCTTGGAATATATTACGTCTCTCAAGCTTATTTTAGTTTCCATGCAATTCTTTTGACAGCAAATTTGAAGCACTTTTACCAAAGGCATAATTTTTTCTATCTCACCCAGTGTTTTGTTCTGTGTGTTTCGTGGATTTTGTTGTTTTCTTGCAGATGACTTTGCCCTGGGGTACTCTTTCTAGTCTCAGACTTCAGTGCAGGTCACAAAGTGATGATGGTCCCATAATGTGGGTGAGACCAGGAGAGCAGATGATCCCGACAGCTGATATGCCAAAATCGCCATTCAAACGGCGCCGGTAATGTTTTTGTTTTCCTTTCCGTATTCAAGGTAAAACATGGCATTTGTCTGGGTTAGATTTGAGAATAAAACCTAAATACTTTGTGTAACTAGTTCTTCAGAAGCCTAATTCGCAGATTGAAGTTTCATTTTCACTTCTGTTTCAGATGGCTTAGTGGATAAGACAGATATGTTATTTGTGATAGTTATTTTACCACTTTTCCTAGCAGTATGTCCTAGATCAGTGCTTTCTTGAGATTGAAACTTCTAAAACTATCCTTCAGGAGACTCGTTTCATTTGTCTGATTTCTGTGCAAAGAACTAATTTGGTGAACAGGTGAAATGCTTTAAACCAGCAGAGATCCTCACGCTGCTCATGGTGCGTTTTACTGGTGGTGCTAAAGCACTTGTACTGCTGTCTGCCCCCTCAGGAAATGTTGTGGATGGACTTGCTGTCTTTCTCAGTGTGCTGTACAGCTGATGGTGAGAGATAAACAATTGGAAGCATATTTTAATTGTAATTTTCAAGCAATATTTTTGGACGTACTCCTAAATAACTAAACTTCAGTATCTATAAAAATAGCTCTGTTTTGCATACCATTAAATTCCTGGAAGAATTCTTTCAGCTCAAGTGAACAAAAATGTTTTTTGGTCATTGGATTTATTTTACAAAGCTTGATCTCATAACCTGAACTGTACTTTGCTGTATCTGTTTCAGTCTTTTGTTGAATAAACACCTAGAAGAAATCAGAGGGAAGTGCTTTGGTCTCATATTTTTGAAGCTTGCAGCACGCAGCATTTTAAGATTATTTTAATACAAGTATTTATTTTTGGAATAATTTTTAGTATGTCTTTCTATCCTGTTGTAGGTCAATGAATGAAATAAAGAATCTCCAGTACCTACCTCGGACCAGCGAGCCCCGTGAGGTTCTGTTTGAAGACAGAACAAGAGCTCACGCTGATCACGTGGGTCAAGGGTTTGACTGGCAGAGTACAGCTGCTGTAGGTGTTCTGAAGGCGGTACAGTTTGGGGAGTGGTAAGTGCAGTGGAAATGCAACTGTTCTAGTGGGAAGGGATGGTTCTAAACATTTTCTCTTAGATTTCCTTGGAAAGCGAGCCTGGTCAAAGAAATGGTTTAAACCCTGCTTTCACAGCTACTGTGCTCTCTCATTTCATGCACCCAGGACACTGCTGTTGACCTTGCACAGAAGCTAGACTTGCAGCATTGTTATTTCTAGAAATATCAGTAGAAATTGGATGGCGTCATTAGCAGTATCATTAGATTTTTCAGATGGAATAAAAGGTGCCAGAACTTCTTTTACTCTGATTTATAGCTGTCACATAAAACCCAGCTCCTCACTGCTTTGGCTTCAGGGTTACTTTGTTTTTCCTTTAATACAGAATTATTCTGTCTAGTTACAGAATGGAAGAATTGAGGCAAGTTGTGGTTCTTAGAACATACAGAGAACTTTGATAGTGGCAATTTGAACCCAGTTCTCAGACATTTTGGTATAATATTTGGCCACAAAAACATCACTTCTGCTGTGCGTGCATCAAGAAAATAAACAAAACAACAAAAAAACCCACCCCAAACTAGAGAAATCTATGAATTGCACCTCCTTTTCAAAATAATATCTATATTGGGAAGTGATGAGACTTCCTGCGCGGTGTAAAACTGAAGTAGGTCGTTGGTTCAGTAAACTTTCTGCTGTAAAGAGCTATAATTCTCTAACTCAAATTCTTTAAAAACTCCTGGAATTCTTATCTTTTTCTAGGAGTGACCAGCCTCGTATAACCAAAGATGTGGTTTGTTTTCATGCTGAAGATTTTACTGATGTTGTACAGAGACTTCAGTTGGACCTGCATGAACCTCCAGTGTCACAGGTATTGAATCTTCCCAAGTGGGAGCTTGTTCTTAGTGTTTTGGAAGTAGCTTCTGTTGGTTTGCAGGCCCCCTGTGTAGCCTGCTCCTGCATGTCCTCGGTGGCCTTCAGTCCCCAGCTCTCTTGGACCATTTCCCATCTCGTGTTTCAGAATAGAGTAGCTGAGTTGGAAGGGACCTTCAATGATCACATAGTCTGAATGCTTTTCCTTTCCACCAAGCTGGGATTTATGCTGTTGGCCATGATATGTGCTATAGAAACAGTTAGAAGTTGAAGTCATGAATGCACATTTCTGCTTTTTCTGATGTTGTCTTGGGATATGAACTCAGCCCTGTCGGCCAAAGCAAGGCAGCCTCACATCAAACCTGCTGTTCTCTACTTGTAACTGTAGAATGCTCTGAACTGCTCATCACCCTCTCCTAAAATGTGCACATTAGACAAGAATTGGACTTTTAAAATTGATATTTGAAGTTTTACCTGTTAAACATCCTGATTTAGACACAAAGTACGTTGAAAACGGGTAGATACTGAATTGTTCACTCTAAACAGCGTCCCACTAACTCTGCCGTCTTTCCTTCTCCCAGTGTGTTCAATGGGTGGATGAAGCCAAACTAAACCAAATGAGACGGGAAGGCATTCGCTATGCTAGAATTCAGTTGTGTGACAATGACATCTACTTCATCCCTAGAAATGTCATTCATCAGTTCAAAACCGTGTCAGCGGTCTGCAGCTTGGCCTGGCACATAAGACTTAAACAGTATCACCCCGTGGAGGAGGCTTCTCAGGATGCAGAAAGCAATTCAAGCCTCAACAGCAGTGCTCCTGGGAAGACAGAGTCAGAAGGTGAACCCCAGTGCGTGAGCCTAAAAATAGAGCCTGAAGAACCAGGTACAGAAATGCAGCTTACAGCTGGGCTGCTCGCCTCCTCTGCTTCGATATCAGGACTTGTGCAACCAGACCAGGTGGCCCAGCCCCTTCCAGGGTTTAAAATAGAGTCTGATCAGCAACACAATCCACAGGATCATGCAGGCTCTTCTGTGTGATATGTATATAATCAAACATTTTTTAACAACTTTTTAAAATTTTGATGTGAAGTTATAGTTTTATAACTGGCTTATGTTTTATTGGAGAAATCTTGCCTATAATTCTATAAAGAAAGGTGACATTCCAAAATGTCAAGCATATCTTTTTTACACAGATTATGCAAAATTCAAGTTGTATTTTAACCCCTTAGTACAACCTGTAACAGTGGTCTACCACTTCTTTCTGTTTAAGTAAAGAGATATTGAGTATCTCCTCAAAGTCAGAATGAAATTCTTCCAGGAACATAAAATGATTGAACTACATTGGTCAGTGTTATTTCCCTACTTTACTTTGTCTCCAGTCTTCACCAGGAAGTGATGCTTTTGTAGAAGACTTGCAAAGTGACTTTCCCATACTTTTAATTGCTTAAAAAAAAAACAACAAAGCACAGCACTTTTGATGAGTTATGAAATTTTTGGTATGTCTGTTCTTGACATGTTGGTTTATATACAAGTTGGTTTATATACAAGCTATAGAAACTGATCTCCACTTCTTAAGAGTTCCTACAAAGGTGATCTGTACAATTAACTGAAGAAAGTGTCTGATCCTGTTGAAATGCAATGACTTACTGACCTAACACTTTCCATAGCACTGCTTATGTTGTTTGTGAGGATTCTGCTTCCAAAATACATCTTCCCTGAACATGATGAGTACTAGTGTCAGAATTAGAACCTATCGGTAGTCTTGTGGAGGAACTGCTATCTTTGAGCACTTTAAGGCTTTACAATACTAACCAACGTGGCAGCTTGTTTTGATCAGGTCGTAACGTGTCCAATGGAACCACACTTTCCCTTGTACTGATGCACTTAATGTAATAGCATTGAGTCGATACTGACGTACACAGTAAGGCTGTTCTTATGCTAGGAAGTTCTGTGTTACTGTTTCACAATAAACTGTTACGGCATTGGGCTGCTTTTTCCATGTGTAGCTTCTGGGGGCCCAGGTACTGTGGAAAAATCAGTGGCACAGGCTCAATGTGTAGTGTCGGCTATCAACAGTTTTTAAACAATCTTTCAATATCTCTGGATGTTAATGTGTAATCTGTATTTGACTTTCACTCACCCCGTTTCTTACTGCCCTTTCCAGCCATCAAAAGGAAGAGTCCTGTCCCCTTCTGCCTCTCCCACCCCTCCCCTGCTTAGAGTACAAGTTGGGTTTTGGTGCAAGTTAAGCTGTCTCCAGATAACTTTATTTGTTCGAATCCTCACTGGGGTAGGAAAGATTTGAAACACTATGTTAGACTAGACAAAAGCAAAGATGCTGTGTTAGTTCTGGATGCATCTTTTTAATATCAATTATTACTCTTCTCTTTATAAGGGTCTCTAAAATATGTTACTCTATTATAAATCTTACTTTGTGCAATATTGTTTGTGTAGGCTTTTATATACATATTAGCACCTCAGTGTAGAGGTCACTATTTTAAACTGATAGAAAAATAATCATCAGAAGATACTGCAGTGATTAGTTAGAACCTGTATTACTCCTTATGTGTATGTATGTATTGTCTTCGGTACAAAAATGAGGACTAGGAAATATTTCAATTTAAAATGGATTTACAGATTGAAGTGGTAGTGACTTGTTTAGTAATCTGTGTAAATAAGGTGTTAGAATGGAAAACTTATATGATGAAAGTAATGTGATTCATGCAGGGGTGTAATTTAATCTTAGCAGAAATTCTAGATGACCCAGACTGGTTCATAAATGAGCTGTCTGTTCTCTGGTGGGTTTTTTCCACTTTTTATGTTGAGAGGAATTTCATAGCTTTAAGGGTTGTGCAAAGTAACATTCCTCACAGGCAATAGTGATTTCAGTTCATCCTTCGCATTCAAAGATTTATTACCCAAGGGTGTTCTTTCCTTTTTACAAAGTCTGCTAGTCTTCCAAGTGCCCATTTCACTTCTCACGTGCTAGTCTCCGGTCGTGTCAGAGGTACATCAATTCGGTGGCCGTTCTTTGACAGCCAGCACTGCGTACAATCACTCAGGAATTGACAAACTGGCAGATGCTACAGCCAGTCTGCAAACATAACTTCAAAGGCAGATAAACAGATTAAGAGCCCACATACACCAGCTTGTCTGTTGTAGAGGGAAAGTTGATTCCCTCTTCCTTCTATTTCAGTTTGGAAGTGCTCTATAAATTCTAGTGGCATGTCTTCAGATGGATAATGGAAGAAGACTAGAGTGGCTCCTGCTGCTTTCAGAGCTCTAGCTTCAGTGAAGTCTGTGGCTACAGCCTGAAATGCCCAGAGAATGCTCTGACTTCCCTCTTTGGAGGGAGGGACATGGCCAATAGTATCAGGCTCTCTTCATGTTCCATTACTGACTTACATTTCTGTATTTAAATCTGACATTAGATACTATCTTCAAATGACTTGAATGTTGCTGATGCTCTTCTAGCATGCTTGGAAGATGGAGGAAGAGGAGCAAACTTGATAAAGTCTATTACCTAAATCCATGGTCAGCTTGGTACGCTTTAACCAAAATGATGTACTGCTTCAAACTCCACACCAATTCTGGATGTAAGCTGAGAGGGATTGCTGAGAGCTGGTCACTGTGCTGTCCAGCTATTGCTTCAAGATCGCTTAAGTTGCACTGAAAACAGCGCAGAATTAGAACAATGTCTTGGTGTGAAAGATGCAAATGTAGAATACTGATTTTTTTTTTTAATAAGCTGTAGCTGTTCAGAAATGAAGTTATGAGTTCAAGCCACTTAGTGTTTGCTGAGCAAAACAGGTCTCTGGTGTACCCAGAGATACAGAACAGTTGATAAATATGAATGTGCTGGTGAGTTCCTGTAAATCCTCAATTCTGTGTTTAGAAGGATCTACCCTGTGGTATGTGTCAGTTAGGTAGAAAACTCCTGCTTTATGCTGGAGACAACTGCTAATAGAGTGATCAGCTCTGAAATACGGACCTTGGGCTTAGGCTTCTGTTTTAAATAGAGTGCCGTTGATTGAAAATGTCCCTTGGGATTGTGGCGCGTGGCTCAGGTGTGCTAGAAGTAGGCCAGCAAAATGCGATTGAAAGATGAAATACTGTTAGCCTCAGCATCCTCTCTCCTCCAGTCATGTTGTGCAGGTACTTGACACATTATCTTCCAGGAAGGTGGGACACTTGCTGAAGTGTTCTCAGGGGATTTATAATGAACACTTTGCCCAGGTGTAGATCTTGCCATACAGAAAAGGGCTCTCTGCCGTGCTGCGTGGGTTTTCCTGCATGTTATGGTTCTGTTCCCCCAGACCAGGCTCCTTGTCAGAGCTTCTCCTATGAGCGTGAGCTCAGTCCTTAACCCGCCGTGGCCCTGCTGGTTCTTGGGTGTGAATCAACCAAGTAACAGACGCTGGAGTTGCGTTGTCGCGGGGTGTTGACCGTTGGCAGCTCCCCCTCACTTGAGGGCTGGGAGCAGGAGAGGCCTGTTCCCGCTTCCCGCAGAGCTGAAGTGCCGGTGGGAAGCGCCGGGTCACGGGGCACCGAGTGTCCGGAGAAACACAAACGCTTCTGATTTCTTTGTGCAACTGTAAAGAGACTTCTTCTGTATTGCTGTTTTGTGATTTAATTTGACTTTGATTGGCAGCTACGATTGTTTTCTGTGGTTTTAATTTATCCGGGGCCTCTGCCCGCAGGGGCCGCGTCCCTCGCCTGGCAGACTTCGCTTTGCGCGGCCTTCGTGTATTTATTGGCAGGAGCGAGTGCGGCGGCAGCCCGGCGCGGACTGGACACCCGTGTCAAACTGTTAAGCTATTTCTTTGTAAAATAGTCCGACGGAATGCATAGAATTTTTTCCTGTAAAGTATTTTTTTAATAAACAAAGTCTGATTTTGTCCTTTACCCGCCTCGGCTGCTTCTTCCCGCCCCGCCGGGGGGCGGTGCCGCGCTCGGCGCTCTCCCAGCGCTGCCT
>VZZY01000985.1:68937-143547 GCA_013400335.1 Eurystomus gularis | reverse complement strand
CTGTCGGTGCAAGGGGGCGGTGAGAGCGCGGAGGCGGAGGCGGGAGGAACCGGGGGCGTTCAGCGCCGGCCGGGCCGAGCGGGTGGCGAGGGCAGAGCTGCGGAGGCAGGGGAGGGCCAGCGGCCGGCGAGCTGAGCGAAGGTTTGAGAGCTCTGGCTGCTCGTGGACGCGCCGTTTGGGCTGTCCGGGCTGGGCGCACGCCTGCGGTCGAGCTGCGGTCGCTCTTCTGAGCTGCAGCGTCCGGGCAGGGCTTGGTTTGGGCCAAAGGGGAAGTCGTAGGTACGGAAATCAGTGCAGTTCATGATTTTCCTTTAATCCCAAGGTTCTACATTTGCCAAAGCCAAGCCCGAAATCCCCTGGACATCGCTAACTCGGAAGGGAATTGTGAGAGTTGTGTTTTTTCCGTTGTTCAGCCAGTGGTGGATACAGGTGACGTCCCAACGCATTTTTATGTGGCTCCTGGTGCTCTACGTTATGCAAGGTGAGGGCCGGGAGCAGCCTGTGCCGCAATCCTTTTCTGCAAGGAATGGGACATCGTGTTGTGGTCCATAACCTAAAGCATAAGGATCCTGTCTGAAACCTGCTTAATGAAGCTTTTGGGATGCGTGGCACTGGTATCTGCAGAAATTATAAAACAGAGTAAAAGTAAATAGTTAAGACAGCAGAACCGGGCCACGCTCTTGCTCGTTGCACTTGATACAGTTTTCTCCCTTCCAGTCATAGCGGTTGTGTTGTACTTCATGGTGCCTGTTGTGAATGCAAGTGAAGTCATGGGACCAATGTGCCTTATGCTGCTGATGGGAACGGTTCACTGTCAGATCGTGTCCACCCAGATCCACAGACCTTCCGGGAGCAACGGCCTGAGCAGGCGCCGGAGGTGAGCGGGGAGCCGGGTTCACTGGGTGGCATAAAGCATGTGATGGGTTGCTCATGGTAGGAGTTAGTGGGTAAAAATCGTCTATTTTTATGCAAATATTATTTAATTATAAATGTGAAAATGAGCATTTTCTGTCTTGCTTGTAATCTTCTCATAGCCAAGGCAGATGCTGCAGACTGACCGGGCTGTGAAGGTCTGGTTTAGGTGTCAGCTGGGCCTTCTCTTTCCGAGGGAGGTTTTTAAGGCCGTTTCTTTTTGTGGCAAGAGGGGGACATTCTGTGCAGAGAGGCACCCTCAAGGTTCTGCCAACTGCTCGGGTGTCCTGCTTCAGCATCGACTGTGGGGAGCTGCTGACGTGTGTGGAGAGTAGGGAAACGGTGACAGAGATGAGTGTGGGGGATTCGTTGCTGGCAGTTTGCATGTGTGGGAAATGTTATGGTCTATCTGCTGGATATTTAACTGTTTGGTGTCTGGCTCAGTTTAAGCACTAATATAGTGTATTTGAGCACAGGATGGTGGGTGCGGATGGAGTTTTGTCTCTGCTAGATTTCTACAGCACAGATTTTGTGCAGGTGTTGTCTGTTGCATCCTTTGTTAGTGATGTACTGATGTCCTGCGGGTATGTGCGTTATTTCTGTTAATCCAAATAGCATTTATTTTATTTGGGAATAAGCATTCTGTCTGCAAGAAAAATAGCATCTAAAAAGCTGTTCAAATCTAATCCCGATCTTTCAAGAAAGACCTAAGAGTAGCTTGCTATGCAAGTTTAATTCTCCTTTTTTAAATAATCAGGAAGTTACGCAAATCTGTGGGTGTTGATGGGAACAGTTGGTCCTCTCCTGACACAAACAGTAAAGAAGAGCAGTCTGAGTCTGCATCCATTCGGAATTTGTTTAGTACACTGTTCCGAAGGAGGTACGTGATCTTCACTGGGTTTGTCGTGTTCGAAATGATGCGGTGAACAAGCCAGTATCTGGCAATGAAGGCAGAATGTATCTGACACCCCCAAAGTCTGCCAGTTAGTTTCTGGTGAACTAAAAGCACTCTTGGTATTGTAGGAGGCTGATTTCTTGTGAATTCCTACTCTGTCCTTATTAGGAGACCTTACCCTATCTCACAGGGAGCTAAAACCGAGTGTTAGATGAGTTGCAGAAAGTGGCGGAGCTCATTTTAATTAGATGCGTGACCTTTCTTGAACACGTACGCTTAAGCTACGCTACTGTTTTACCTGATTGCTTGGGCTGTCACCCCGCTTTACCACCTTCTTCTAAAAGTAACTCGAGGAAAAGGAGGACAGAAATATTTCATTGTCTTCTACTGTTTTCTCAGGTGAGTTTCTTGATGAGTTTTCAGCTGACAGGCCCTTTCTCTTAGTGAGGACACTTTGTATTTTGAACTGCTCTTTTTTTTTTAAATAACAATAAGAAAAAAATTCCCTCCTGGTTTAGAAGTTTTAAGATACTGTTAAAGTTACAAAAGAACCATCAGGTGAGAGTGAAGCAGATAGAATTCTCTCCAACAGAATCAGGACACAGCCTGTCAGCAGAAGACAGCGATGTGTTCCCTTAGCTGTGTTTCACGCTGTACCTGTGTGGCAAGTGAAAGAGACCGCGATGTTTTCCGCAAAGAGCTTTTCTCTGACATGAAAGCATTTAATTGTCTTTTCTCTCATAGGATTAGGAGAGTAAAGTTGGTAGCTGAGAAAGGGACTGAGACAGAAAATGGTGCGAGCGCTGTGACTAATGGCGTTAAACTCAGACACGCCAGATCTGAGTACAGGCTGTTGCACTTCAAAGAGAAAAATAAACTTTCCGATGGGGAAAAGAGCCACCAGGTACTGGCAGGAGAGAGCCGTTTGAAGTCAAACATTTCGGTGGATGTGCCCAGAAGTTTGTTGATAACCGTATGAGTTGCCTTTCTCTTACTTTGACTGCTGTGTCTCTAGGATGACTGCACCAACAGAGGTGGTGTTTCTGAGGAGCTCTCGAGTGAGGAGGATGCTGAAGCAATGGCACAAAGGATCTTGTTGCGCCAGACTGTGGAAGGGGCTTCCAGTGACAATAGCTATGAAGAGAAGAAAAAGAGGCCTCTTGTTTCTCTGAACCAGGCTGTCTCACAGGTACTCGGGCTGGATTTGTGCCATTTCCCATACAAATTTTTGCTATGGATAATGACCTGGTTTTCCTTTGGCTTTGGCAGGTCAAGCAAGCCCTGAAGGGTGCCAGAGACTCCGATAGTGTCGTGGAATCTGAACTGGAATCCACATTATATAGTCAGGTATGGCTGTGAATTCAAGAGCAGAGCTTCATGGGGCCTGGCGGGTGCAGGGCTGTCCCCCCCTTCAGAACAGACTGTTACTCAGTGATAGTGCTTCAGGGACAGGCTGTGGCCGCCCTCCCTGCTTGATGGCAAACAAGTGTGAGGACACTACTTTGCTTAACAACAAACCAAACAAAAACTGGCTCTACTGGCAGGGTAGCGTGGCCCAAGCTGCCGCTAATTGCCCGTGTTGGGCTGCTGCCGTTGCTGCCGTGCTTTGGGAGGCAGCACCGTGCTGTAGTTTCTGTGCCGATAAATTCCAATTTTAAAATGAAGAAATAAATCTGTTCTGTGATACAGGGTCATTCACTTCATTACTTTGTTAATCAATAATGCAAAAAGCCAGAAAATTTTTTGTCGTTAGAATGAATCTGCTGATTTTTACTTTGTGAAGCTGGGGATGGAGGTGGGGCACCGCCGCTGCCTGCGCGCGGAGAACGCCGGGTGCGAGAGCTCTCACCGAGTAACGTCTGTCCCAGTTTGCAGCGGGTGGGTGACTGGGAGCTCCCGGGGCTGCTGCAGACAAGGGCTCTGGGGGGAGGGCTGGTGTGGGGTGCGCTCTGTGACTTCTGCTGCTCTTCAAAGGACTCGAGGTCCTGCATTAGTGTGGGCTCCCGGAGCTGCAGCGTGACCCGGAGAGACTCGGAAAGCACCCGCCACGACTCTGAGACGGAGGACATGCTTTGGGATGATCTGCTGCACGGGCCAGAGTGTCGCTCCTCCTGCACCAGTGACAGCGAGGAGACCACGGTCAGAGGCACCAGGCGGGACCTGAAGGAGGATGTTTTCCAGCAGGTTTGTTGATTCATACCTGGAAACTGAGAATACTACGAACGATTCCACCACCCCCCTGCCTTTTCCCTCGTCTGCCCAAGTAATACAAATGACACCTCTGGATGCTGTTGGTATAACGTGAGCGACCTGATGCAGGGGAAGCCCCTTCTGTCACCTGCTCATCACACGGAAGCCTGGAATGATGCAGATGGTATCAGTGCTCAGGTCCCTCTTCCCTGCCAGTGTGAGCTAGACCACCGCTGATCCCAAAACAAATTCACAAATTTGGAATCCCCCTTTCAATCTAAATGCTTTCTAGGAAAAAGCATTATTTAATAGCAGGACAGAAATAGATGATGCACCTTTTGCCTTCTTTTCTCTTTTATAGAACCATTTGTTTTGGCTGCAGCATACAAGCCCAGCGTCTGCAAAAGTGAGCGCCCTGATATGGGAGGGGAACGACTGCAAGAAGGTGGACATGTCCGTGTTGGAGATCAGTGGGATCATCATGAGCAGGGTAAGAGGGCTGTGAGGCATTGCAACCTCCCTCCCGCCTTTAAAAACCACCCACAAAACAAGCTATACGTGCAGATATGATGTGCAGTGTAAAACTGGTCCCTCCTCAGCTGCAAATACAGTTGCCCCAAATGTTCTTACTCAAAAATTGCTTAACTCAGAATTTTGGAGGCCCTTTTGAAGACAGATGGGCACTGATTGTTGTTGGCTGTCTCTGAGTGTGCTGAGGGTGGTGGTTTTATTATTTGTTGACTGATTGTTGTTGGGTTTGGCATGAAGTGGGTGGAATTGTTTTAGACTCTGTCCTTTGAAGGGAAGGGGAACTGCGAGATTTAATGCTGCCACCACAACATGTCTTTTCATTCATGCAAAACCCCAGGTACTCATCCTGGTTTTGTTCCCGCTTGCCAGGTCAACACCTACCAGCAAGGAGTGGGGTATCAGATGCTGGGGAACATCATCACCATTGGATTAGCCTTCCTACCCTTCCTCTACAGGCTCTTCCGCACAGATAATCTGGAGCAGCTCTGCTCCATTTCTCTGAAGGAGCTTCTGCACATCTTCTGTGGAGCACCGGCCAGCACCCCTGTCATCCTTTTGTCTGCGATCAACTTCCTGGAAAGACTTTGCTTAACCTGGATGTTTTTCTTCATGATGTGTGTTGCTGAGAGAACATACAAACAGGCAGGTTTGAACGTACTGAACCCTGGGGCAGGTGTTCTTCCAGACTTTGCTGCCTGTCCCAGAGGACACTGGCCAGACAAGCGTGTCTGAGCAAGCTGAGCGTCATGGCTGCTGATGTCTAGGTTTGGGGTGGGAGTCTGGTAAGACTCGTGTTCATCAGTCACAAATTGAAACCTGTCAGTTCCCTTCCTGACCTCTGCCCCCAAGAGAAAAAGAACCTTTTAACGTCCGGACCTGGTGCTCTGCACAAGGGAACGCTGCAGCCGCGGCTGTTTGGGAAGAAGAGGGACCCTGCAGTGGTCCTGGTCTAAGATGGGGCATTAGATATTGGCTGCAGCACATTCAGGTCCCCCTTGACTGTGGACAGGAGCCTTGTCGAAGCGGCTGCAGATGTCGTGCGGTCGGCAGGCTGCTGTTTTCACCGTTTTGGTGAGAGCTCTGAGGCTCAGGCCGTGGCAGCAGCAGCTCTGCCTTGGCCGTGCACCAGGTGACCACTGTCACCGTTGGGTGACCAAGGGCCCCGTTGGGCTTCCCCAGTGCCACCAGGCGCTCAGCCAGAGGTTTCTGCTGCTACCACTAATGAATCCCAAACCATTTCGTTTAATTTATGTTTTTGTGTGTGTATGTTTTTAATTTGCAGAGGTTTTTGTTTGCCAAGCTTTTTAGCCACATTACATCTGCTCGGAAAGCCAGGAAATACGAAATTCCTCACTTCAGACTCAAGAAGGTAGAAAACATTAAGATCTGGTTATCTCTTCGTTCCTATCTGAAGGTGAGTTCTGATCCCAGGTTCCAGCACTACGGCGGGTGTACCGACGTCTCCAGGTACACGTTCTTTACCCCGCTGCTGTTGGGCAGCTCTGCTGGGACCGTGAACGGTTGCAGCAGTTTGTGGTGAGCCCCGGTCGAGCCCTGACTCGCTGTCCTTGCTCCCGCAGAGGCGAGGCCCCCAGCGATCCGTGGACGTCGTTGTATCGTCCATCTTCTTACTGGCGCTTTCGATCGCCTTTATCTGCTGCGCCCAGGTGAGATTTTGAACCTCCTGTTTTTTTAAAGAATTAGGGGGAAAACTCTTGGAGGCTTTTCTTTTGCCAAAGTGCTGAACTGTAGCTGTTTGTCCCCAGAGTAATATGGAGCGTGTTGCATATTGTAAAAAGCTTTGTAAGGATGGGTTGGCAATAGCCCTTCGTTCTCTGTGTTTGGAGAGAAAAGTCCGGGTTTTTATAATGTTAAGGAAATCTCAGGACACGGGGTTTTGTGCACAAGGGAACGTTCCTCTGCCTCAGTCCTTCAAGTGTTTGCAGGACACCGTATCTGAGAGGCCTGATCGCAGCAGCCTCTCGAACCACCGCTGCTGAAAAGCAGGTCAATAATTTTAATCCTTCACTGAACCTTCCCTCAGCGTGAGCTGTGTCCGTTAGAAACCAGACCCTTACCCTGGTGACACCAACGAATTACAGGGCAAGGGGAAGTGTCGGCAGCCGCAGAGCACGGACGTCTGTGCCGCGGGGAGCGAGGGCAAAGCTCTCGCTCTTCTCCCGAGAACAGGCACGTTACTTGCTACTGACATTGGCACATTCTTTTTTTTTTTCAATGCAGGTTCTTAAGGGTCACAAAACGTTTCTGAATGCAGCTTACAACTGGGAGTTCCTCATCTGGGAGGCAGCACTCCTCCTCTTTCTACTACGTCTGGCCTCTTTGGGCTCTGAAACCAACAAGAAATACAGCAACATTTCAATCTTGCTCACTGAGCAGGTATCTCCATGGAGCTTATTCTCCCGCTGCCTTTGTGGCTCGTTTGGATACAATTATCCAACTTAAAAAACACTGGAATCTAATTTTAAAATTTAGAAATCAACACTTGTGCTGGCCAGGAGGCAATAAAACGTAGTACAGCTGGGGAGGGACAAGCTGTTCAACGTGGACTGACCCAAACTGTAAAACTCTGTATTAGTTTGGCTCAGGGTTAACAAGTCAGCCATGTCAATCAGAAAAAGAACGATACTGTCACTGCTCCATTCCTGTCTGCGGCTGCATCACTCAGCGACAGCAGATGGCAAAAATGGCTCCAACTTCCCGTAGAAATCAGTCGGGGGCTAGTGCTGGAATAGTGACCTCTGCTCTGTCGTGTCTGTCACAGATAAACTTGTACCTGAAGATGGAGAAGAAGCCAAACAAGAAGGAACAGCTCTCTCTAGTAAACAATGTTTTGAAGCTCTCCACGAAGCTGCTGAAGGTGAGCTGCCCCCACCAGAGCTGCGGACTCGTAGGGGAGCAACAACTACGGCCACAGACCCTGGTTCTGCTCTTCCTGCTTGAGCAGGGACCGCAGTTCTCGGCAGGTGTCTTGGTGTGCTCCCAGAGCCATGGCACGGGATCAGTGTGGGTAATTAGTGCTGCAAACGTTTCATTAGTAGCAGCTTACTAAGGTTTAGCTAAGTGAGAGGAGAGGCTGGTATGAACACAGCAGCTCTTACTGCCTGAACCGCGTCTTCTGCATCAGCTTTGCTGGTGAGCCTTGTTGACAGCGGCAGAGTAGATTTTTTTGGAAAAGGAAGTGCAGTCTAAGAGTCACGTAAATTAGTCTGGGCCAGTTCTACAGCCCCTGTTACGCAGCTTGTGCTGCTCCGAAGGCGACGGTTCAGACCCAGCGTGGCCGTGGGAAACATCTTTGAGCTGCGAGGCCTGGAATGGAGGGGGAATTTCTGTACTTGGGTTTAAGGACACGGAGGCAGCGCTTGGATAGCGAAGCCTGGCAGAGAGCCAGGATTGACCTAGAAGTCAGAGGATTAATCACTTCTGGTACGGATCAGCACTAATGGACTTTTTCCCCCTTTCACGGCAGGAATTAGATACTCCCTTTAGGCTGTACGGACTGACCATGAATCCATTAATCTACAACATAACGCGTGTTGTGATACTCTCTGCTGTCTCGGGTGTCATAAGTGATCTTCTAGGATTCAATATCAGAGTAAGTACAAGTCCTGCTTGAACTAACAGGAAACATCGTGCGGGGATCACTTTGTGCCGCTTTTAGAGTCTCCCCCAGAAGCAGAAAGGTTTGAGTTGGGCTCCTCTACCTGGGGATCGAGAGCCCAGCCCAGGCTGTCTCCCTGAGCCCGGCTGGGGGAGGGACAGGGCTGGCAAATTTCAGTCCTGTTTAGTCAGAATCCAGGTTCTTTCCCTTTGGAATGAAGACAAGAGGCCTCCTGTGGCTCACACACAAGCTGGAGCTCGCTGAGCAGAGCATTCAAGGCAGGATGGGCAGAGGGGACGGAGCCTTCCCTGGCGAGGACGGGCACGCAGACCTGTGGCTTCCAGGCCCACGCTCACGCTTGGTTTCTGTTTTCAGTTATGGAAAATTAAACCATGACCTGACCAACCATCAGTGCTCAGCCCTCACCACCAGAAGACAGACCAGAGAAGATAACCAACAGCTTGGGCAAAAGGCAGAGGTGCTCTCCAGCCACGGAAATCTATAATTATTATTTTTTTGAACAGATTCTCAGTGTACGTATCGGAAGTTCTCCCTCTGCGTTACTGTGCTACAACACCCAGACTAAACTGGTCTGATTGGTGGAGCCAGCCCAGGGCCTGCACGTGCCGAATTACTGGGGCCAACCCCCGGTGCGTGGCTCTGAGCCCAGCCCGAGCCGTGCGCGGGGGCATCGGCACAAAGCCGCGGGCGCCCGTCGGGGACGCCGAGTGCTCCAGAGCCTGTTCTGCGACGTCTGCAGGGCAGAGGCCTCGCTCCGTCAGCTCCGGAGCGACCCTGAAATGCTCCTTGCCCGCGATGCCGAGCGTTGTGCTGCGTTCGCTGCGTGACGCCGCGCGCGGGGGGCTCTGTCCCGGGGCTCCCAGCTCCGCTCGGCAGCGGTGCCTGACCCCGAGCGGCGGGAAGGAGACGCGGCAAAGGCTTCCCCATCCAGAACTGAGCCGTGTTCGAAGGGGCAGAGGGGAGAAACGAACCGTTTTAAAGGCATCTGGTAAACTCGCATTCCTCTTAACTGACTCTTATCTTCTATTTATTAATAATGAAAAAGCAAAAACTGAGGAACTTTCCATAGCTTCATTTTTTCACATAAGGGGCAAGATGGCATAAGAATTTTTGGTAGTAAATTGTTTACAGCTATTTTCTGTACAAGGAAAAGTTGTAAAAGGAGATGACAATTTTATATATCAAAATGTACAAATAAAGCTACAGTACAAGTATTTCACCATTACAGCTGTTTCTACATGACTCGATGATTTGTATAATACCTGTGTTGAACATTTGTTACTTGAACAGGGAGTCAAGGGAACTTCCAGTGACAAACGGCATCTTTTCCAGGAGCGTTATGTTTGTGGGTAAAACCTGGGTCACAGATGGAGCTGTTCAACGTGAACAAAGCCACTGAAAGTCAACAAAGAACCGATTTGATACAGCGCAGAACCAACAGGCCAGGGACTGGGGTTTCTTTTTAATATCTATATAAAAAATAATGAGCGATTTACAGTCTCTCTCTAGTCAGAACCTCTCAAGTATGTATAAAGGTGCTGTACAATATATAAACATTTACACCCAGCACATCCATAGGTTGCTTCGCATTCCAAGGCCGCGTTGCCAAGTCATCCAATACCGTAAGTACAGCCACGAGTCCTATGGCAGCAGAAATCACACACAGGTAGGACACGAAATCAGGTCACATTAACGTAGAGAAAAAATCTCGGGGGAGCTGATGCCAGGGAAGGGATTTCATTGGAGCTAATTCACCTCTGTCCTAAACGGCTGAAGTTTAGTGCACAAAACTCAACGTAAAACAGACTCGTTAAGAACACACGGGTAATATCTACAGAGGCTACTTCAACGTATTAAATATCTTCACAGTCATACTCCGCACCACGGAGTATTTGTACGTGTTGCGCTACACAGCAAGTCTCTGGGTCATCCCGTGTCGCGCCGCGGAGCACAGCCCAGAGCTGCTTCACAGCCTGGTTCGTTTCCAAAGTCTGCGTTTAAAAAGCTGTTTTGAGTGGTCATCAGCGCTTCCGAGGAATTCAACTCGGAACTGCTTCACTGAGCTTTAAAACATTACATGTTTCAAAGCCAAAATGAGACACTTGCTCATTCTCTTCATGTTAGTTTGAATTTTAACCTAAGTTAAGCTTCACCTTTTCCACTCCTTTCTCCTGCAAACTGGACCAACGGGCTCCTTTCGCCACCTTTCTGCAGTCGTTCAACACCCCACACGTCACAAAAACTGAATAAGAGAAACCCCCTCAGCTCCTGCAGGCTGCTGTTCTTTGGTGCAGCTGAGAACGGGCGTGTTGGTGGGTGGGAACGTTCCTGCGCGTGTTCCAGCCCAAACCACAGGTCGTGTCCCACGTTCCCCGCACGCTGTCCGGGCCGGAGCGCACATCCAGTCTGGAACAGGGGAGACGCTGAACCCGCGCAGGCAAGAACCTCGTTTTGGAAGCCACGATGGCAGCTGGCTCTGTCCTCGAGGTCGGTTGTTCTCTGGGAGCAAATCCAATTCCTAACTGGCATTAAATAAAGGTGGGACGTGGGGACCTCGTCCGCAGTGAGGCTGGACATAAAACTGCTTTCAAAGGGTGCTGAGGACACAGAGCGCCACAAGTGACACCCAAGGAATTATGTTATTTAACAGAGCCCAGAATTTCCTCTTTTCAGACGTGTCTGCGAACAGTTGTTAGAACATTCTCGCGAGTCAACAAAATAAAGCAATTTTGCTGTGTTGGTAAAAAGCCAAATTACAAAACATTGATTATGTGAAATATAATTTTTATCTACATGATTTTGTATTAGGCGTAAAAATTTAAGAAAAAACCATCAACTGAACAGCATCAGGGGCTCAGCTGCTGCCCTAGAACCGACAGAACCAACTCACCCACCTCCAGTGAGCCAGGAAGAAGACGGGTATTGCCTGATGTAACCGCGCAACACGCGCCTGAGAAAACACCCGGCTCAGACAAACCCGGCCCTTCTGGGGCTGGAACGGCCGGGAGAAGGGCGGGAGTGACGGGATACAGCCGATAACTTGGCACAAGAACGAGAAGTGAGTCATGACCACATTGGCAATCAGGCATCAAACGATTTTGTTCAGGAACTCACAACACCCCCGGCGGAGGCCGAGCAGCGCGGGGCTGGGCGCAGGGCACGGGGACAGCAGCTCATGGCCGAGTTTCACTGAAGCGATCCAAAAGGTCCTTCATGCAGCTTAGATAATTTAGGAATGAATCACATACCTTCCACCCTCTAACCAGTTTCTGAAAAAAACGACAACTTTGTGAGAAAAGCCAATGCTTTTAAATGACCGTTCCTAGAAACTTGATTGAAACATGTCCTACAAAAAGCGTCAGTCAAACCCGTTTTTCAGCCACGCCTGCTGCCGGGGTGACTTTACATGCGCTCGGTACCCTCCAAGGTCCAGGAGTGATCGGAGTTTTCTTGACTGGAGAACTGTTCTCAGATTTGGAAATTCCGTCATCTTTGGTTTCCTCGGGCAGCTCCACGCGTCTCTCTCCGTGTTGTCTGTTCAGCAGAAGAGTCTCCTCTGATCCCAGCCTTCTTTGCTTCTCCATGGAAAGCAGCGGAATATTGGAAAGACTGGAAGTTTTGAATCTGCTGGAACTTGGCCCTCCAGAGTTTGACTTCTTTAGTTTTTCATCTTCAGATGCATTTCTCCTCGAGCCACTGAATGGAAGATGATTCTCATCAAACGCTGCACGTTGTCGCTCTGGAGACCACCCTTCCACCCTTCCAGAAGTTTTCTGCTTCGTCTCTTTCCTGGTGACTCCCGATTTACCATTTCCACCTTTCAGCTGCTCAGCAATCCCCTTATCACCACCAGTTGTTCCATCTTGATATTCCCGTAACCTGCCTGCCGCTTCTGCGCTTCCCTGCTTACTGAGATGCTTTTGGGGACTGGCAGACCTTCCCTGATTTCCACTGGAATACTCTCTTTTGTTACTGTTGTTCATCCCCGTTTCTGTGGCTTTGCTCTCGCTCTTCCTGGAACTCTCAGATTTACGTGACAAGTTGCCGTAGGTTTTTTCAGGATCCCCTTTTCTGGGGCTGTGGAACCCTGCGTGAGGGTGTCCCTCAGCAGCCACTGACCCTTCTGGACTTGCAGAGCTGTCTCTTCTGGTCCCTAATTCCAAACTACCTTTTGTGATTTCAAACCCAGGGCTGGAGGGACGTTCCCGTCTGTTCTTTGATCTCTGGGGAGAAGACTGAGGCTTCATCTCAAACTGGTTTTCGGTTAAAGTGCTTATCTTTTCAGGCACAGTGTTCTTTGCTTGTTCCAGTTTCCCACACAGCTGAACTCTCGTTAAAGCTTCTCCTGGTACCGGTAAATGACACACTTCAGATGGGGAAGCGGAATGTGAAGATGAAGGTAATGGTGACTGTTCTTCATATATCACATTTGATGAAGATGGATTATAACTATCCCAATCACCTGGAAGTGAACAGTGAGAGATTTGACTAAATGCCTACACGCACCAAAAAAATCACTAAATATTTTAGAAACACGCAGACAACTGAGGCTCGGGGATGCTACGTGAAACCCTCAGTTTAAAAAGGACTTCACAGCGGCATCCCCTCCAAGTCTTATTTAGTCAGGTTTCTATATTTCATCGTTCTACAACCTACAACAATCACAAGGATGAGATTTTTGGAAATACACTTGTGCTCAGAAGGCTGGCACGATCTCTGCGGGCCTGACACGGTCTGGCAGCAGCAGAACTTCAGGGCCTGCGCAGCACAACGTCCCTGACCCACACCGTTCGGTGCGAGAAAACCAAACAACTGACACCGTTAGTCTAAAGGAAAACTGAGAGCAGGGAAAAGCTGGGGTTGTTCGTAGCTTTGCACTTTAACCACAGGAAGAGACGGAACACAAGACATGCAGATTTACCAAGTCTTTAAGGAAAAACCAAGAAAAGCACTGAAAGCCCTTAATGTTGCTCAGGTTTCACGTAGGGACACAGACTGGAAGGAGCCAAACCTGAAGGAGGAAGAGAAAAAGCCCAGAACTACATACCAAAAATCACAGAGAACAGCAAGCAAGATTTCAATCAGAAACGTGTGATCAACAGCGAGACAGGAGGAAACACCACCCTTCCCCTCTCGCCGCTGCTGATCTAAGCTAGGTTTAACCTCGTCTCAGGCCCCGCTTTGGACAGAGGGCTGGGCCAGATGGTCTCCAGAGGTTCCTCCAGACTTTTCCGTGATTCTGCATTTCTACCTCGGACTCGGGAGATTTCTGCGCACAGCAGGGCCGGGGTGACTCCGGAGAGGCACCGCGCAGGATAAACACCTTGTACGGCTGCCGCAGCTCCACCAGCCGTGAGCGAGGGGAGAGCTGGAGGCGTCCTCACGCTGCCTCCCTCTCGCCTGCCTTCTAAATGCTGATTTTACAGAGGACCTCAAGAGAAGCTCGTCAGAACACAAGGACAAGGAGACCTTCCAGCTCTCCAGAGGAAAGAAATGGAGACAGTTCTGAGCAGATTTTATCCCTTGAGCGGGTGCCAGTCGCTGCCTGTAAGTGACTGAACCCAACCCACTATTTGGCAGCTCAAACTGTGTTTTGGAACTTCCACAGGATAAACTCTGGGCTGGTCTCTACTATTGAAAAGCTCTTCAGCAGGAAAAGTGACCCTACAGGTTCAGAGGTTTTCTAATCAGATTCTCGGTGTCAGCATCACGGGTTAAAAGACTAAAACATGTCCCTGGAGAGAAAGCGTTCTCCGCTTCAGAGCGCGGCCGCAGCCGCGAGTTTCGGGGCATTTCCAAACTCAGACTCAAACCCATCAGTTCCGTGCTCTGCCGCTCAACTCGGGGCTCCTGCAAGCACTTGCTGTTCTATCCCTCCTTTCTTTTGTCTTTTCCCTCCAAAGCTCTGCTTTGCTGACGAGCAGTCTCGCCGTGAGACGCACAGAACCTCTCCGAGAGCAAAGCTCTCTCCCCCTCGCCTTCTGAAGTTTCGGCTTTGAAAAACAAAGTGTTCCATAATTTAGAAGGCTAAAGTAAAATATTCTCAGTAATTTGGGCATTTTGAACTGAGTACTGTATCAGAGAGAATTTTAATTTAAATTAAAAAGCAATCAGTGTTAATTATCACATTTTGTATAGGAAAACTTGATTAGTTTGGACAGAGCTGAGAAACTTAACTACAATCACAAATATGCAAGAATTTCAGCCTGTGGAACATTCCCCGGTACTTGTCCTGTGTTCATTTTACCAAAAATATTCCTTATATTTTGAAATAAATGTGAACAGCTGCAGAGCTGTCAAAGAGGGAACCATTCACGGTTTCAGTGAACAAGGACCGAAGTCTCCTGGCCAGACTGTGCTCCACCACCCAGGACCCTCACGACAAACAGCCCTGGAGACGACCTACTGTGATCTGGGATCAAGCCAGTCCCTGGTCGCAGCAGCAGCAGAACTTTATTCCCTCCAGCCTGAATCAGCTCAATGGCTCGTGTGTGGGTGATTCCCTGTGTGGGTTCTCCATTAATTTCAACAATCTGATCACCAACCTGATGAGAAAAGAGCAACCAAGTTAGTCTTTGTGATTAAATTAATTTTTCACAGTCTCTGCCAAAGGAGGTCACTGGCTGTTGCTCATGGGACAGGACAGGACACTCCACACCACCGATGTGCCTCCTGGCAGGCTCAGCTGCCATTAACCGGTTGACAAATCCCTCTTCCTTGTTTTAAAGCACAGCCAGAAAACGACACCATTTTCCAGCTGAGGAGGGAGAAGCCGAATGACACAAAACTGGGAACAACCTCAGGCTGGGCGAGCACAGCCCCTCGGTGCTCTGAGCTGCTGGGACCCTGTGCTGGTGGCACCTGCTTGGTGCCATGCGGTGGGAGGGGGCTTTACGCAGGACTGCTGAGGACCGTGGTCCAAAGCGAAGGTCAATGCGTGGGAGCTGGGGCGCTTGCAGCCGTATCTTGCTGTCCCGGTTCCCCAGCAGCCCCTGCCCTGGCACAGGGCGTCTGCGTGAAGCAGAGAACACTCAGCTGGGAACCTTTGGGTTGCTCTGGCCTGGAAAGCGAAGCCCTGGAGCTCCGTGTGACACCACGTGAAGGAGCAATACCAGAGAAAACAGTAGTACTGAACACCATACTTGTGTAGTCCCTCAAGCTTAAGGGATGGCAAAGAACAGGATAACAGAAGCCAGCAATACTTAGAATTTCACGAGACGAAACCCCAGAGTAGCCCCAGCAGGTCTCTGTGTCAGCCCTGTTCTGCACAAAGGGCTGGCGCTCCTGAGCTGCTCTGCCTGCTGGGACCACGTGCTCCTGAGAGAACAAAGTTTGTGGCCACTGCAGGTGAACTCGCATGTCAAAAGGCCAACTTGATCAACAAATTGATTAGAGAAGACAAACTCACATGGACTCTCCCGTCTTTGACAGCCGGCCCATCTTCAGCGAGCCGAAGGATGAACAAGCCCATGTTGTATTCCTTCCCTCCTCGAAGGCTGAAACCAAACCCTCGAGGGCCCCTCTCCAGCTCTACTGGGAAACAGCCAGGATTCTGTGTGGGAAGTCAGAGGAAAAGAAGATGAGGACCTGTAGGCAGATTTAAACATTTGTTTTTTTCTGGAAAGACCCTTCTCACATTTCTATACTTTCACAAACGTGTGATCCACGATTTAAGTGAATTCGTTCACCCCTGAGTGTAACAGCTTCATTCTGAGTCTAAACACACACACAACGTTTTTCCTTCTAAGTTTTAGATACGCGTGAAATTTCTTTAACGAACTTTGCCAGGGGGTCTGTAGTACCCCTTTGCAAGCATTTTCTGTTTCTTTTATAATTATAACGAGCATTCAACTACTCTAAGGAGATAATAAAATTTAAACCATTAGCAAAGATATTCTGTGAAACACTTCAGTGCATTTCTATGTGCAACCTCTCTGCCCATGTGTGACAGGGAAGCGTTTTCTTGTTCTGCTTGTGAACACGCTGTGGCAAGGCCCCCGCGGCGTCCCGACGAAGGAGCTGTGGGTGTCTCCGCAGCCGGTCCCTGTACCTGGGGATGGCGGCTACCAGCAGCTGAGGCAGCGCCAGCGTCGGTCGGCGTCAGGTGCTTATGCTCGGGCCAGGAAGGCCTGAAACTGTTTGAGACTTCTTTTCCAGCTTCACCTTCCGTAGCTCCCCTGCACAGAGGTGAAAGGACGCGGATGTTACTTCGCGTTAGCAAAGCCCCTGGTCAAGCCCCTCTGGCTGCTCTCCGTTCCTCCTGCCGAACCCGAGAGCGCGGTACCTGTCGGTGCTGGAAGGGTTGCTCTGCGCTGACCCCAGCGGCCGGTGCTGCGGAGCCGGGCTCTGCCTGGCCGAGTTTGTTCCCGACGGAGGGCCGCGGTGTTCTGGTAAATTCAAATAACACCAACAGTCAGAGAGAACTTCCCAAACATAAAGCAAGATATTGACCATCAGCCCGCGGGGCCCAGCAGTGCTGTGGCTGCTGTTCCGGCCGCAGCGCCTCAGCCTGAGCTGAGCCCGCCACAGGCACAGGGTGGGGAGGATTTTCCAAGGTCTAACACCATAAGCCAGGAACCAAAGCACTGTTCATTGGTTCCATGGAATTTTATTCTTACTTACGCTGCTTCTCCCTAGAAAACACAATTTTAACCAAAGCAGATGTGAACAGAAGGGTTTTAGACCGTCTGCAAGTTGATAAAGACTGAAAGGAATAGGGATAGTCAGATCTGGGAAGTTGGTTTGGATATTCAATACAATAACATTTTGTGAGAGATGAAGAATAGTGTCCATTTGAGAACACAGCCCTTTTTAAAGGTAAGAGGATAAGGATCTGCAGGGGCAGCGAGGACGCAGAGGTGAAGACCCTACAGTGGAGGGGAACTGTCACCTCGTGCAAGGCACAAGGGAGAGTCTGAAGGTTATGAACTGCTCCTACGACCACACTGGAGGGACTGGTTCACTGACACATTAGCAATGACAATTTCAAAGTGTTTTGCCTTCTCCCAAAGGCTAAATAAAAATTAAACTATAATGACATTTTACTAAAATCTTTTAAAATAGCTTAAGATTATTTTCTCTTCCACACAAAGTACAGTGACTGTGCACTTTACATTAAATCCAATGCGTTGATGAAAAAACACGTTTCAGGGCACAAAATGTCTCTGCCGCTTCAGAGTAACGAGCTGGAGTCGATGCAAAAAGCCACCTCTTAGCTGGAGCCTGCGATGGCAAGTAACAGCCTGAGATGAACTTCTGTGCTGAATTATAAACTAAAACTCCTCTTCCTTATAAGGGTTAAAAAAAAATAATCCTGCACTAGAGGTGCTCCAGTCCTCTCTTAGGCGCATCCCTTCACTGCGCTTCTCAGTGGAGAGCAAACAAACCCCAGTAAAAAACACAGAGCACTTGAGCATCGCAAGGGAAGGAAAATGTAACGCGGGTGATTGGACTGAATTTCTCAGGTACGCGAGACCTCCCGAGTCCTTCACAGGACTGCTTGGTGCTGCTGTGACATGCCTGGAAGAGGTTTTTCTCCAGAGACAAAATGTCAACTTTTACTCCTGGTTTATACTCAGAGTTTTAATTTAGAAGCACAGGCAAGAAAAATGCCATCTGTTGGTACCAATTCTCCAGCCCTCTCTCAGCCTGCTCTCTTGTGTTTCCAGCTAATACATGACAAAAGCTGACAGGCTCCTGCTTCTGTGAAAAATGCTAAAGAATGTCTTCTGGCGCGTGAAGTGGAATCCGTTTATTCGTCTGAAAAGCGGAGATCACACGCGTGTGAAAGCCTGGGAGAGGGAAGGGGTGCACGGCCGGGCTTCTGGCGCCAGCCTCTGAGGACAGCGCTGAAGATGATGTGCTGGGGAACAGCAAGCTCTGTCTGGGTTTACGCTTTGTGATGCTGAACAGCGTCTGGCTAAGCAGGCGTCTTTCTCTTTGGAGCTGCATCCTGCATCTCCCTCGGCGTGAACCATCTCTGTGAGCTCAGCTCTGCCCCGGCAACCCAGCGGGGCCAACGCCCGAAGCCCCGACTCGCCCCCACCCTGCCTTGCTCTGCTGCACGGAGGGTTCCGCTGTGAGCTACATTTATTTCTCCAGCTAAATCAGGGAGAACTTTACAGTGTGATATATTCCCATTTCAGCAGAACAGGTTCTCTCCTTCATTGTCACAAAACTCGTTACATCTGAAACACGCCAAGTCCAGCTCCTCTAAGTCACACATTTTTTCTGACTGGTCTCTTCGGTCTGGTTTTATCACCTGCTACTGACTTTTTTTTTTTCCCCTCTCTTTATTGAGTCCCCTCAGGTTCTTGTTTTATCTCTACAATTTGACTCCAAATCTGTAATTGAGGAAGTGGGAGAACTTCTGAGACAGAGTCCAAGGTAAAGTCATGCATAAATAAAGGACAAAAATGTATATTCAGAAAGCTCATTTTGAAAACAAAGCTGATGAAGAGCCCCAAGAAACAGACCTAATGCAACCAACTCGCTCCAGCTGCAGTAGAAACATCACCCTGGGCAACTGCTTTGAGGTGTGTCCCTTCAAACTGGAATGAATTAGATTTGATAAAAATGAAAATCTTAATAGAAAAATAACAATTTATAGAAGTCTCTCTGCTTCAGGCAAAAGGAAAATTAAGTCTTTGAAATTCTGTATAACAGACTGAGATAGCATGTTAAATATTTGCAATGAGTGTGAGATTAGAGAATCATCTGTTGGCTTTATTCACTTTCTGGCTTTAGGTATTTATTATTTAAAAGGTGAAGAAAGCCAACTTCCTGGCAAAATAATGATAGCGAGTTTAATTAAACCCACAAGCAGCAATCCAGAAAAATGCAGTGGTAAGCAGGGCTGGCAAACAGCTTTTCTCCTCAAATGACTGGATTCTACATATTCATAGCGCGCTGTTTGTGTAGAAGCAATACCACTGAACACAGGAGCTCCCACTAGATTCGGTCTCTGAAGATGGGACTCTGTAGTCACCAGTACTGGCTTTGCTGCCCAGGTGACGTGGCAGCTGCAAGTGCAGAACGCGCTGGAAGGCTCTGCAGGAAAACCCCGAGCAGGGTTCTCATGGCGAGAAGGGACCTCTCCTCAATGGGTGGCTTTGGCAGACAGAACTACGGGATGTTTCTGCTCTATCCCAGGCACAATCTGTGTATTTTACCATGTCAGGAATAACTCGGAGCACCTAAATGGAGAGGATCTGGGAAGCAGGTGTCCCTGTGGCCTCAGAGCACCTTAGCTCTGCCCGGCAGAGCCGCTCCAGAGCATCCCTTGAGCACCTGCCTCATCTGGGACAAAGCTGCTGGCAGCGACCAGAGCAGCAAGAGATAGGCACTGCCTGGGGCCGAGAAGGTTTGCTCACGGAGCATCACCCCGTGTCTGCTGGGGACAGGTCACTTCTCTTTGGTTGAAGAACACAAGGTCTGGACAGGACACATTTCCATGTGAGCAGCAGTCTCTCTCTCTCACATAAGAAACAACGAGAATTTATCTTACCCTGCATCATCTTGTTAATACTTGTTTCTTATTTTCCCGTATAACACCTTGGCAGCTGTCTCACTGCCTCATCTGCCTCCAGCTCTTTCAGAGCAAATGGATGAACTTCACTCTCTTTTCTTTAATTTCCAAACATCTCAAAAATCTTCACTTTAAGTGAATTAACTTTAGAAGTTGCAAACATCAGACTCTGGCAGTGTGGCAGGACCCGTCCACCCCCTGGGGCCACGTGCCCTCCTTACCTTCCTCAGCCACCACAGTCAGAGTGACCACGTTGCCCGCGTCCTTGATGAGCTGCACTATGCTGTCATGCGAGAGCTCCACGATGGATTGACCGTTCACCGCCGAGATGCGGTCTCCCACTTTCAGCTTCCCGCACTGGTCAGCTGGGCTCCCATCTATAACTCGCCCGATCTTGTGAGGAATCACTAGGAAAGCAAGAACAGGCACAGCAACGTGATTAGTGTTCACGGCAGAGACGCGTCACCCAGACCCAGAATTGCCACGGTCATCCCTGAGACCCCTCCTGCTCTAAAGGGCAGCACTGCCAGCACCAGAAAAACTTGCAGATCGTGAAGAACACTCCACTCAGCAGAGCGAACGGAAACACCAGCCCCTGCCAGCATGGCCTTGTCCCATACAAGGTGTTGTGCCTAAAGGGAAACATGGGAAGGAAATGGGTCACGTCTGCAAAGGGACAAGTAAGACCCCGTGTCCCAGGAGCGCTCTGAAGCACTTTTGCCACTCTTACTGTCTTGTTTTCCATTTCACACGTGGGCCCTGGGACACTGTGTGGATGCAGAGACAGTTATGGGCAACCAGTTTAACACAGCCATTAGAAATCTGGATGCACAAATTAACCCTTCTTGTGACCAAAAATTAAGCCTCAAATACACTTGAAAAGGAAATCAATCTCCTCTTGCCAGAGTAACGTGGTGAGCACCTTGGCAGCAGCCCTCAGCACACCCAGGCAGCAGAAGGGGCAGAACGAACAAGGCACAAGGAGGGAGGGATGCTCCACTCCAGCCCAGAGCCACGGCCCCCGCGCTTCCCCGGCTGGTGCTCGGGGAGAGATCCCGTTTTACGGAGTGCTGCCCCGAACGCCGCACTGCCGATGGCACTTGGCAGCCAGGGAGATGCCACCGCGACGGGAGGAGCCGGCCAAAACCCGGGGCAAGAGAGCAGCTCGCCGAGCTGACATGGCCCCGACAGAGCAGATCCACGTTACATCGAAGCACATCAGTCAGCGTGCTTTCCCATGCGTCTGAAACAGCCTCTCGCTCATCTGGATGCCCGAGAGCACAGAAAATTGGCTCCTGTCCTTCCCAGATTCCTCCTCAGGGCTCCTCTGCGCAGGAACCACTCCACTGCTCCTCTGTCACTCGTTTCCAAACACCTCTCCAGACTGACCCCCACACGTTTCATAAATGCTCTTCCTGGTCCTTCACATAAAGCCTGTTTGCGTCTCCAACGCCTGCAGCGGGGTTGGTGGATACCTGTTCTCTGCAGCTGCTGCTCCCCCAAACACGCTTTCCTCTGAGGACTGGAGAGGTGGGAACATCGCGCGCCTGTCGGGATTGTCAGCTGGCTTTTCAAAACCACGGCATAAATCCGAGACACTGCCACAGTGTCATCAGCCACCCGAGATTAAAAAGCCATCAAGGATTGTTTTAATGAGCTAGCACACGCAGAAGTTACTGCGAAGAAAAAGACATTGATGCCTTCTAGCACTTACCATCAGTTTACATTTTAATTACACTTCCCTTAATAGGCTGTTTTTAAGTATTATATAAACCTAAGAGCCAACTGTGAAGAGTAAAGCACTGCAGGGTTGCAGACTCAATTGCTGATTACTTGTTTTAAAATATCCTGGCTTTAGAAGGACGCAGGAGCTTCGTGTTAAAACTGTGGATGCACCAGTGTCTCTTTTTTCCTGTGTCACAAACACGCTGGATCACAGGGCTTACGGTTCCAGCCCTGGAATTGGCTTCAGTTGTCTTCTACTTTCAGTTCTAATGTCAAATAAACAGGGATTTGCAGCAGACCCTCAGACAAAGTTGTCTGTAGACCAGTTACATTATAACAGAACGCCAATATATTACAGAATAATGCTGCTCATAATATTTTTTCTTAATATCTGACTGACCAGACAACAGACCGTGGACCCCGGCCGCGCTGACGCGGACACCACTCCTGTAGCAGCTGCGCTTGCGTTCCTGAAGAGCTACCGTCCGAGCCAAGACTGCATCACAACCCTAGATATGTATCCTATGAATTCAGCACAATGTTATTTAAAAGCAGCTTTTTTCTGTGCTCCTGCTGTTTTTTTATTGTGCAGTAAAATGAAGTGGAAAACCAGAAGAAAGTGTCTGAGGCACAGTAAAAGAGAGACGCTTTTGAGCCATCGTTATGTCTGTCTGGAACAGCCGAGGAGGTCTCCAAAGGGTGGTTCACACCAAGGAGCTAACGGAATCGAGTCAGGGTTTCAGGAGTTAATGTCAGTGCACTGAGCTTTTTGTGGCTGAACACACCGAGCTGGCTTGTGCTTCGAGGGCTGCCGCAGATAACCCAGACCTGCTGGCCAAAGGGAACGCATCTCAGAAGGACGATCCTGCCTCATGCAGAGAACACCCCGTGGCCCGTAGCGGGCAGGGCGGGCGAGCAGCAGCCACTGGCGTGAGGAACACCAACGCACCCGACGGCCCTGAGCAGACCTGCTCCCACGCACGGGCCACGGATCTCTCCACTAACTGAGCTGGACTCCGGGGCTTCCTGCAAAAAGCTTCTCCTATTCGCTTCTGCTCACACCATTTCTTTTTATTTTTGCTTTTAACCTCGGTTATTTTGCTGTTTATCTTTACAACTATGCCTGAGGCCATGCCCTTATATCAGAACTGTAATTCCGGAGCAAGCTACTTTTTCATTTTGATGATCTTTCCAGACAAACCCTCCATCTGTCTGACAGTAACAACTTCATTGCTTGCTTCCCAGCACTGCAGTCTCTACCTTCTCCATCCCCCAAATAAGAAATGTGACCGGATCAGGTAATATAAAGCCAAGGCTGAAACTTTACTTCCATTAAACTGCCTATGAATTAACGCAGTGTGAGAATCGACATCACCACCACAGCCTGACAACTCCACGGCCTGAAGCCTGCCCTGTGCAAGTGCACGCTCCTGTGCACGGCAGACACTTCCCCCTGCTCCCCACTTATGTCACAGAGCATGAACGTGAAGTGAGACAGACCACGCTGCAGCTGGTGGGGCTGCGAAATAGTGTGAGGCGACTGTATCTGCGCAGGTAACACCGGCACGTCAGAGACGGGGAAACGCCGGCAGATGCCGCAGCCCCGCTCATGCCGGCCGGTGCCGGCAGCAGCTTTGGCACCAGCACCGCACAGCGAGGCCGCCAGACACGGCACTTACCACCTGGAGGAGGCTTGTTCTTCGAGGTGAGGATGACGAAGCCAAATCCTTCGTTCTCCTTCCGCTGCAGACGGACATCGTAGACCTCTGGGGACTGCTGGTTTGCAAACTCCCCCCGATTCAGCCGGGGAGAGCCGTTCTGTGCCAAGACGGGCTGCGGCTCCTCCTCCTCCGGTTGCTTCTCCCCTTGTAGGTAACAGACAAAGAACACGTAAGGAAAAACCAGTACTGCTGTTTTACCAAGCAACTGCAGCAAAACTGGCACCTCAGCGCCAGCACAAGGAAACACTGTCTGCCTGGGAAAGTAAGGGGCCAGTTTATTAACCGTACGATTTGGATCAAACAGAAATTGGGTGCAGGATAAAGCATTCAAGGCCTGGAGTCCTCCCCAGGTGTGCACACCTGTGCAAGGAAATCGTGCTGCACACAGCCGGACAGACCTGGCCCTGCGTACACAGGCTTGTCAGAGTGATCTGATGCCTTTTCATAGCAAAACTGGACACTGATCTCACAAGGTGCTGCCCTCAATCATCTCTGAATGCATTTATTCTTGCTACAGACAGATGCCAAAAGACTTGAGAACACAGCATGTTGTACAGAAAAGAGACTGCACTACTACTTGATTTGTGTAGCATTAGTAGCTGTTCTAACTAACACCCGCCCGAAGTTTTGAGGAAAACGCCACTGCCACCATGATTTGCAGAGCCCTACCTGTGCGAGCAGTGCAAACTAGCAAGCACCAAAGCATCAGCTAACTAAATTCTGCTTTTCTCCTTTTAAAATTACAGCTGACCCTCCTGCATCTCAGGCTGCTCAGCCCTAGTGCAGGAATTTATAAATTTCAGAGCAGCTTTAGTTGGTTTGATTACAAAAATAGAAGTGTTCTTTTAGCCAGACGTGTGTCCTGCAGCACCCTCTCCAGACAGACAGACACGTACCGCCAAAGAAGATCTTCCTCCGGACAGTGAGCAGCACCTGGCCATTCCGTGCAGCACTGGTCATTAAGTCCAGAACTTGTTTGTGTGACTTCCCTTTCACAGGAACCCCATCGATGCACATCAGCTCATCCGCAGCTCGAAGCCTGCCGTCCTTCTCGGCTGCTCCCAACGGGATTATGGCTCCAATGTAAATCTGTCAGCAGAGCAGAGCCAGGGCTTTGAACAGCGGAACGCGAACTCATCAGAACACGCAATGGTTGGAACCCAGGTGAATCCAGACAGATGAGGGCTTGTGGGAAGATATTTTTAAAGATATCTGTCTGTCCGGTTCTAGCAGAAACACAGCCAGCGAGTGCACTTCGCACAAGCTGACTCACTGGATACAAGCCGGGGGCTCAAAGCATTCAGTAAATACCGAAGGACTAAAAATTCCCCAGAACTCTATTTCCATGAACTCTGGAAGTATCACTATCCTTCGAGCATATTTGTGAGCCTGTTAAAAAGCCCAACTTTTGGCATAAGCACACACTGTGTGCTTACCACATATATATGATTCCCCAGACTTTATTGAAACCAAAGCCTCTGTCAATCATTCATTCTTTTTTTTTTTTTTTTTCTCACCAAGACTAGGCCACAGTGATTGGGAAAGAAGTAAAAGCTTTCCAAAGAACTCCAACTTACTTCTGCAAAGCTACTGGGACAGTTCCACCTTTGAAGGTTTTTCAGTGCACAGCTTTTGGTGATTAGATTCAAACCCAAACAGCTGTACTGCCCTTATCGATTTTATCTACCCCAACTTCACAGGGTGCTACTAAATATAACACAGGTAAGGACAGGACGCACTATTTTATGTGCTAGAATCACATTCAAGTTAAATGAAAGTTTAACAATCATGGCCAGTATTTGCTGGAGGTTGAGCAGCGGTGGGCAGGTCATCCGCGCAGAGCGCTCAGGACGTTGGCCTGACACGTCCCAGCTGCTCCGGCTGTTACGGAAACAAAACACCACAAATGCTATAAAGTGCAACAGAAGTAAACTTCTTTGGTTTTGCTCTTCCTTCTCTTTAAGTGCATGTTAGGGGTGAAAAAGAAAAAAAAAAAGGCTAGCACTGGATCACAGCTATTGGTGGAAAAACCATATTCTCTAACCGTAATCAGAAATCAACCTACGAGCATCAATTCCAAAAGCTTTTCCTCTTGACTGGACAGCTGAAGGGGTGGCCCCTGACATACACTACAAGTCTTAGTACTTCTTCCCACAGAAAAAGTTCTCACTTACGGGCTGATCTGGTCCATCCCCTCCAAGCACCCGGAAACCGAAGCCTGACTCTTGTTTTCGCAGGAAAACATCCAAATCTCTAGTGTTGGGAGCTAAGACAGAGCAACATTTCAACACATGTAAGGAACTCTCTTTGATTACCACACACATGACACAAAAAAAATCCTTCATAATTTCGGATTTCCAAGCTGAAGCTGATATACTCACGTTTGTCCTCGTATATACTCTTAGACTTCAGGTAGACCTCTGAAGGGTCTAGTTTAGGAGAGCCTGGTCGTACAGCAGTGGGTGGAAACGGCATCGGCTGTGGGATGGGCTCGCTGACAGCTTCCAAACTCCCTGAGCTGTCCTGCCTGTCCTTCTGAAACAGACCCCAGCCCACACAACCCATATTAAATCACAAGCATAACTGACCTTGTGTGCTTGTGCACACAACGCCGGGTGGTTTGCCGCATTATGAACGCCGAACAGGAGGAGCGCGCCTGGGCAGCGTGCGGCGTTAGGAATTCAGCATTTGCAGGTTTTTTTTATGATCTGATAGCTGCCACACTCCTATCAGTATTTCACGAAGAAAGGACAGCAAGTGTCCTTGTGGTCTCCCATCCTAATTTCCAATCAATTATGCAGTGAAGTAACTCCAAACACTTATGCTGAGCTGAAACCCAGCCTGGAAAACTGGAACATGGTTCTGTGGTAGTCTGCATGTGTCTGTGCACGTTAAAGAAAAGCACAAGCGGAACAGACTTAGATATGCCCTTTTACGAAGGGTGGAAGAAACCTCCCCCAAGCGATTTAGCACTTTGACACTTCTTGTATGTTTACAAACACAAGGACTTGCCCTTTTTAACTGAATTATTTTGCCATGGTGCTTAATGCCACTGAACATCAAGTGGTCCATGGGAAGTTGCTCAGGCACGTGTGCTGGAACGCTGGCCCCCGAGTCTGGGGTATTTTTAGCACTGACAGGGAGCCACGCTGGCAAGGCTCGTGTCCTCCAACTGCGGAGATCTATGCAGATTTATTTAGTGTGGGCAGCTGTACGCTTGCAAGGAACAGAATCTGCAGCTCTTAGTGAGCCCAGTCTGTTTCGAGCACGCCGGACTCGTGTGCTCACATTATCCCACTGCTCGAACACGACTCCAGTGCTCCAACAGCAAGACAAAAATCCAGAGGGACTAAAATCCAGAGGAGATGGGATTACAAAAGCAGGCCAAAGCGTGCTCACAGATAGTAACTTCAAGCACCGTGCAGAAAAAGGAAATAACGACAGAACTTAAGTGCTGATGTCGTATTTAAAATCGTGACAAATCAACAACACTACACCTATTGTCATACGAGATCTTGGCTGCATTCTTGATCCTTCAGGAGTAAGGAGAGAGACATCTACCCCTTCCATCACACAACTCAAAAAACTCGAAGGAATCTTTTGTACTAAGTAGACCATATTTACCAGTCTGTTTTGCAACCAAAACCCCCTGAACATTCTCCATCAGAAACCCTTTAAAATACATCACTAATACTCACCCCTTTGGTAGTTTTAGTAGGGGAGGGTGGACCTGAGGAAAACACAACACAGAAAGTGATTTCAGTGCTAGGCCAGCAAAGGTTTAAACAGCATTAAGGCAATATAATCAGCTCCTCCTGGGTTCAAAATAGTAACTGCTTATTCACTCCCTTTTAAATGGCAAAGTGAGCGTTCAGTTGACCAAAAACATCGCTTCAGAGAAGTCTCAAATTAGAATTGTGAGCTGCGCAGTGAAAAACAGCCATTTCCCTTTTTGCCAGGCACCGGTCAGCCACATCACACGTCAGCTCACCGGATACAGAGACACTGTGAATTTGTCTAGATGAATTTCACTTGGTACCAAAGATATCTAATTACTTCCTCAGCTGATTAAGGAATAGTGGCATTTATACAGAAGATCTGGAGATTTTCGCAAGTGTTGATGATTGTTTGCAGCGACACTCCCAGGGCTACAATAAAAGCTTAAAGGGACTAAGCAGCAACACATGTTGCTTCGAAATTGATTCAGCTCCTTCGGGCAAACACACTATCTACTGGTCAGCTTTTGGGGAGAAGACACATTCTGGTCTGTGACTGACAGTCAGTGAGGAGGTATAAATACACACAAATGTGAAAACGAGAATTTTTCTGGCATTCCCAGCGATCAGCCCCACCTCACTGCTGATGCCTCCTCCTGTCTCCTGGGATCAGCTGCCCATTGCAGCTACAGTTACGGGAACACATTTGGTCAGCCTCACAAGACCCTGTCCACCATACACTTTATATTATGCTGGAGATCGCATTTTTGCTGTAGCACTCCCCAGACACCTGGAGGAGGCAGTGTATAAACATACCATAATAACATTTTTGAAAAAAACCCAAACCCTAGCAACAGGCTCTCACCCCAAATAGTCAGGGGTATAAATTAAACTTAGAACGTAATGGCTCAGAGACACAATAAGCTCTACTTAACTGTCAAGACTGGATGTGATGTAGATATCACACGAAAAAGGGACTTTTAAAAGGCCTATAACCATAAATGACAACTGTAAATTTCTGTATGTACCTCCTCTCAAGATAAGCAGCGGCACCTCTGCTCCTACTGGAAACTGCTTCAGTACTTCCACCACCTGCAGGTGCGTCAAGCTCTGTACGTTCTGATGGCAAATCTCCTTGATTACGTCCCCCTTCTGAAGGCCTTGGCACCACTGGCTGTCCAAAATCATTTTCACCTTTTGTCCCGTAGGACTGTCTGCAATGGCAAACCCAAAGCCTTTGGGACCTTTGACTAGAGGAATGGTGACCAGCTCTGGCTGAGAGCCTCCTGAAGATGCAAGAGAGATCCTCTGCTCAGTTGTATCCATGGAAGGGCCGTTCAGACGCCCGTTAACCAACATAGGGCCCATTTTTCCATTCTGGTCCAACACAACCGTTCCTGCTATTAAATCTTGGCTGGACATGCAAACATCTCCTTTAGTCACAGGTGGTCCGTTGATAATAGGTGTAGCTGTCACTATATCTACCACAGGGTCTTCACTGTCGTCAGGAAGAGGATAACCACGACACAAAGTCATGTTCACATACTGATTGACAGGAACCAGCTGAAACATCTGGACAACATCTGCATGGGTATGGCCAAGGACACAGCTTCCATTTATGTCTACAATGACATCGCCTGTTACAAAAGAAAGTTCAACAGTGTCAAAAAAGCAGAAAAGGAACCAGCCCCACTTGTCCAGTGCTGCTCTGAGGCCGAGACCAAGCCCAAGTGGAGGAAACTGCCGTGCAGCCTTCACAACTAATAACAAATGATGGCTGGGCTTGGCTATCTGTTGCCAAAAAGCACGAAGGATTTCATCTTTGCTTTTATTCTATTTCATCTCAGAACGCAGTGTGCTAAATATATAAAGTTTAATCTGCAGCAGATTTAAAAAATGATACTGTACAGCCACGGGAGATGAAGCAGTGCACACACACACTACTGCAAGCAGATGCCTTCTACTTTAATTCATATTGCACAGTGTCCTAAACTCAATCCAGAATAAATCGGATTTTGGGGGGAGGGGTCCTGTGTTTATTTTAGGAGTGGCTGAACCTAAGCTAGGATTGCACCCACACACGGTCCGTACCCTTGCGCTGTTGCCACACGCGGCTAAACACGTACTTCCAAGACAAAGTGGAAGTAGGCTTCAGATCCTGACACCTTTCTTCATAATTTCCATCATTTTCATAACGAACCTTCGCATGGGCAATGCGATATTCTTAGCAAGGAAACCATCTGACCACTTAAATGCCCGAGCATGAGGGAAACAGCTACTCTCTTATTACAAGAGCTACAACAGGAGTAGACACACATCTTCCCATTCAAACGTCGGTGCACCACAGCACAGTGCTGCAGGACCGTCTTTGTCTTTACAGAAGGGGAAAAGGAACCGCATACAAACAATTTCAAACAACGGGTCAGCAACAAAACAGGAAATTGTTCCATTTGATAAGTAAATAGCATTAAACCATCGAAAGTTGAACTCTTCTTGCTCCTCTCATCTGAAGAGTAAGAGAGTTTATGTGATACGTAAAGAAGCATTTTGCCCTTTCTAGTATGTAAACCATATGTTACAGGAAGCTTATAGGTAACTTAATTAAATGTATAATAACAATGAAAAAGTGTGCAGCTCCTTACAGGCTGCAGGTACTCTCATCCCTTGTCTCCTCACTCGTCCCGTTCATACAGCTTTGCTTGCTCATTCCTGCTGCAGGTTTTTTGCTATTTCAATATTTGGTGTTGGGTTTTTTGGCAGCAACAAGGCAAACCATGCTGCTCTGCACAGATCTTTCACAAATCTGAAAACTACTTCGTTCCGTGAGGCGTTCATATTCAGAGTCAGCGCACGGAGTCGTCCCTTCCTGTGCCTCAGGAGCTGTGCTCTCTGAAAGCATCCCAGGAAATGGAAGTTCAGAGAAATAATACTTGACCTGGTGCAATTCTCCCATCCTGTGCAGCGGGCCCGTCTTTTAACACGTTCTTCACCTGGAGAAACTCATCAGGTCTGTCCCCTCCGATGATTGTAAAGCCAAATCCCATTGTACTTTTTTTCAGTGACGTCCGTATAAGTGCTCCTGTGAGCTGGGATGGATCTCGAGTGAAGACAGACTTCTCTGGTCCTTTTGAAAAAAGAATGGAATGAAGAGGCATGAAAGTAGGAAACCGGGGTTAGTTTTGGCACGTTGTTTGTTTGGTTGGTTTTTAAGGTGTCATAAAATGTTGATGATTTGTTTGGTTAACATTGGTTAACCTCTGCAGCACTGTTATGGAGTAAAGCAAACAAGGCACTGTCACACTCACTTCACAGCTGAGTTAAGCAAATAGAAAGGTTACGAGTTCTTTCAAGACCATAGTCCAGATTACAAGAGTTGGAATTAAAGCTCCCACCCATAGTTTCCAGTTTTACACTCTAGCCCTTGAACACCAAGCTTAAAGCAGACCAAAAGCATAACAATTCAAGGTGTGGTTTTAGCTGCGCCTTCCAGCTGGCTCTTCTAACCCTCCGTGTAGTCAAAAGCTGCTTGTGACAACCAGCTTCAGAATGACTAAAATTATTTTAAAACCGTGTCAGTTCAATTTTAACATTAAAAATGTCATTCAAAACACCCTACAGATTTGGGAGGGCAACACCACAATGGCCCACAAGAAGACAAGGCTAGTGCCTCGAATTCCAAAACTGGCTACTTTTGATGCGTACTTGCAGACACGGACATTGATGACAAAGAACACAATATTCAGCAATACCTGATTTTGAAGGGCCCGCATCACTCTGTCCTAGCTGTTTTTTTCTTTTGGCTTCCAATACTGGGTTTTCAAACTGAGTTTTCTGGTTAATATGGCTGTAGACATACAAAAGGTACATCAGGATTTCAGCAGAAAGCGGTCTGCCTATTTCACAGAAGAGACAACCACAAATGATACAGCTACAAATACTATTTTTTATTATCTCAAATTGCTGCTCTGGAGGAATGAACAATAAACTATCATCATCACTGAAACTTTCTGTGTTTTCAACAACTTGGCATACTTTAAGAGCCAACACAATCTTACTTCCTGTTACTGTGAGGTACAGCACACCCTCCTTCCCCTCTGAAAAGTGTCAAAAGCTTGTCATAGTTCAGAATTTAGAAAACTTGCTTTTTCTCTGGACCCAGTGCACTGCTTCCATCTACCTATCATGTTTACAAACTCAGACATCACCTTTGTACTAGTAGATGCTGGAGTAACACAGCAGAGCCGAAAAAAACAGCGAGTTTGAGCAGAATTTAAATACCTGTGTTGGCTTTGCAGTCAAAAAATGTTGGCTTGTTCTCTGAAGCCAACACTTTCAACTCTCACTAATTTTCTTTTCCATGGTTAAAGAGAGATTTCACTTACTGTGACCCGAAGGAGATTCAGAAGAGCTCTGGCAGCCGTTAATAATTATTTACTTGGCTCTTTGGGGACAGTGATGAGATATAAGTTATTTTTCCTCTTTTACAGTTACCAGGTGCCACTCTTAAATCAAGTGACCTCATTTTTGTTAAAGCTAAGAAAAATGACATCAGCTCTTTCCCATTAATAAATTACCTTGGTTAAAGCTTGTTTTCCCTCCCCAAAAGAAATACACTGCAGTAGGGTCACGCCATGGATCTTCCCACACGCCAGCGTTTCAGAAGGTGCACGGTGTGTTCCCTGCCCCTGGAACTGCTTCTGCTGGGTATGTTTGATACTTCCTTTGCCTTACAACCTATACATACTGCATATCACGTGCTTTACTATTTTCTGCTCGATTTAGAACTATGTCAAATTAATAATTAATACTTACTCAACATAATATGTTCCGTACTGAGGGTCTTCTATTTTTTCCCATCCATAAGGAAGTTCTGCAATCAGAAAGAACACAATTCTCCATTGCAGTGAAAAACTATCTGCAAATATCAGAGTTCTTGTGAAGGGATGAAAGGACACATTACAGACTCAGGACAATATGAGGAAAATACAGGTCCTTCTTTCTTCCCTTCATTTGTTTGACACTGGTCCTTCTGATGAAAGGGCATCAGCCTGTTCCAGGAATCTGAAGCCCTGTAACTCTCATTCTTTGTTTCACTAGAGAAGGAGACTTGTATTCAACAAAATCACACCACTTTAAACGTACAATAAACTTAAAGACAAGATACAAACTAACCTATTTAGAGAGGAAGAATCTATAAAGGGGAAGAAAAATGCATTATTTAAAATTAAAGTATTAATGCGATAACTGTCAACTTTTAAGGCTATACAACGTGAATATGGTCGCAGCACTTCTGTCCCAAAATGCACCACAAAAGAGAGCCATAAACACCTTGCAGAACTGCATCCCAAGCCTGTAAATCCACGCATCTCCATTCCTCTGGTACTTGCTGTTTAAGATCACCTGGCACAAGTAACGCCACCTTTATTTATTCTCTCAATAATATCAGGACACTTCACTGTATTCTGACAATGTTTCAGTTTTCAGTCAACCCAAGAAACCTTCAGTCGGAACAGTCACTTGTGAGGAGAGCCCGCACCATGGCTGGCTATTTGTCCCAACGTTTACAACACAGTGATACGCCCCGAAGGTAGCCAGCACGTGGTTGGGTCTGCCTGCATCAAATTCAGCTCCTTTTCATGGCAAATTCAGGATCTGGGCAGACAGTGCCCAGCAGCAGATCATTACTGACTGAAGGTGATAAGCAGTTAACGCAGAGGTCCAATTATGCCAGCTTTACTGTTCTAGTGGTGACAGTCGGGTAGGCAGACATCTGAAGGATAAAATTGCTATGTAATCTTGTTGGAGGCTGCCCTAAGTTTGACGGTAATGGGAATTTTCCTAGCACATGGCAGCATGTTACCAATTATTAATACCAGCATCGCTCCACAGGGTTTGACAAAAGACCCAGTGGGTCTATTCATTTAAATGTTGTTCATCTGGGTATCCTGCACCTCCCTGTTTAAAGCGCTCTTTCTGTCCTGTGGTGAGCTGCACGAATGTTTAATAAGCAGCAGTGTGCGTCCGTTGCTCCAGCTGCCTTCATTACAAATACATGGTGGCGAGGCTCTGCAATTTAGGAAGAGACAGGCTATTCGGAGCCTGCCTCAGCTTTTGTAACATGTCAGGCATTTGCCAAAGACAGAGCTATTTGCGACTCTGCTCCAGCTGACTAAATTGCAAGACCATGCAGGAAAGGGTTGCAGGAACTGTCTGTAGGCCAGTCATGAACCTGACCTGTAAGTCTTGAAGCAACAGTGAAGAGCAGAAGGGACTCAGATTGTTCCCCCTACTTACACATTCAAATGTTGTATCATGTCACACGCAATTGGCATCACCAGCAGTAGTCATTATGCTGTATCTTCTTCATTACTCCTATATTCTAACACTTACGGACCTTTTCCTCCTGCCATATTCCACCCGCACAACAATTTCCAGTGAGATCGTCACTAACACATGCAGTTTTATCTCTAGAAATGATAGTTACTGAAACAAAATATCTCATTCTCATCTCAGGAATGCGGATAAACCTATGATTTGGTCAGATTCCACTACTCCAGGGAAAACATGCTATGGACTTTCCCAGTCTTACATAAACTCCTATTGCCCCTAAACGAGGGACACTCAGCACCACACTATCTGCTCCACAGTCACATGTATCAGGAAGAAACTTCTACCACAGCAGTAAGGGACTGTATCCAGCTACGATAAACTCAGACATGTACCAGTCACAGGTGACAAAGTCTGACCATCTCACCTCCATCTTCACAATCTTCAGGAGCTTTGGCTTTCTTACAGAGCCGCGGATCAAGCCACGTGGTTGTCTTGGTGTTATGACTGTGGAGCAGAACACAACCCATTAGAAGAAGAGAACTCGCCCAGACTGAAGCAACTTTGCTTTGCTTTAACTTTCAATATTGACTACCATGAGCAAACTGTAGCCTTTAGAGAATGTGATCTTTATCTGTGCCTCAGTTACATCATGAGGTGCTAAAAAAGGGAACAACGACGCTCAGAGGTACAAGAGCACTGGAGAGTCTCCAGGACAGATGTGAAATGTGAGAGGTACACTCAACTGCCCTGTCCCCATGAGCTCATGTGGGAATATCAGCTCTTTCTACCTGAAAGGAAAAAAAAAAATTTAGCCTCTTCTTATGCTTTCACTCTTAGTAAGGTTTTTGTTTCCTTTAGAAATTAGTGAGGTGTTTCACATGTGCACGTACGAGCTGCTTTCCCATCCCGGGCTTTCCTCAGTGCTATCTGTATTTTTAAGCACACTTTCTCAGCCGAGGAACAGAAGCAGTGAAGAAAGAATAAACGAGCTCTTGGATTTCACAAGAATTTGACACAGTGAAGGTTTACATGCTGTTACTCCTCACCTAGCAGTACCCACCCAGCGTTGTACTTTGGGAGGTACAAAACCTGTATTACAAACAGACTGACTTTGCACGTGGAACCATAAGGCTTTCCTGCGCAACAGCAATCGCACAAGGATGCAGCAGAGACAACTTTCAGCAAGGAACAAAACAGTAGGAATATATTAAATTGTACAGAGAAATAGAAGCAGTGAGGGCAGAAGAAGAGAGGCACAAGAGCAGCAGGCAGCTTCCCAGACCGCAGCTCCTCAGCACTCCCCCAAGGAGCACAGCAACCCCTCCGCCGTGCCAGTCTACTCACTCGATGAAGTAGATCATGCCAGTGTCGGTGTAGGCCATCTCCCAGTTCTTGGGCAGCGGTTCCAGGGTTTCATCCCTCGACAAGTAATTTCTGAAGTCCATGGAGCTGCTTGTCTGGTTGTAGCTGGGAACAGTTTTCATCCAGTCAGGAGAATCTGAATGTTTTTCTTTGTTTTCTGCAGTTGTTCAGGGAAAGTGTTACTATTTGTCATATGTTTATCTTGTTTCTCACAAAGAACCACCCTCTTAATCTGGCGACGAGTGGATGTCAAACACGTCCCTCTATGTGATGTGCGTTTTTCCACTTTTTTTTTTTTTTCAGCTATGAACTTTGAAAAGCTGACATGAAAACACTGAACTCTGCTCTTCCCCTGCCAAACAGAATTAACCTTGTATTATGTGTCTGAGCCTATGCTGAAAAGTCAACGCTGGCAGAAATCCAAGTTGACTACAACTTCGTTGTCGTTCCTAGAGAAGTGTTTGCAATGCCATCAAAAAAACCCCCAATCCTACTAATATTCCTCAAAGCAACAGAATAAAACATAGAGAAGACCCAAACTGTCAACAAAACCACCACCACCCTCCTGCAAGCTACAGCGAGAAAAAGCTCCTAAAAATCCCTGCAGAAAACTTTAAATGCAAGCCTCCACCCCGCAGTCCCAAGGTTGTGCTCAGTATCCTCCATCACCCACGATGTCCGTGACCTTCACCTAACCACCAGCCCGGCCACCAGCTCTGAGCTGTGGCGTTGCCAGCCCTGAAGCTGGCAAGATGAGGTCAGGTCTGGTCAATAGAAGTCTGTCTCTAACACTCACACAGAGTATCATCTGCAAATGCAATGTGACAGTTTCTCTCCGCCATCAGTTCTTCCCCCTCGAGATGAGTAACCATGACAGCAAAAGAGAGAGGGCATCCTGCCAACCTCTGAAACGTCCGACTGGACACTGGTCCAGTCTCAGCACGCTCCGCTTTATTTCTCTCCACAAACTCCCCTTCAGGCAGTTTCAGGCTGTGCGATAGTTCCCTTAACCAAAATGATCTGAAAATTTTACAGTACGAGCTGGTGTTGTCTCTTAAACCAACTGCTCTGCTGAAATCTCCCGCATACAAATTCGGTAATCTCCTCAAAATCAAACAATAACTTTTACAGGGTATGAATTATACTCCACAAAGGATTCTGTTATTTGAAGAGTGAATAAGTTTTTCCTTCCTCCTCATGGAACTGGCCGATACCCAGCACTACATGTTCTCTACTGAGCAGTGCATTTTATGATGCAATTGCACATCTGGCTGGGAAAACAGCTGTTTCTTTTTAAAAGATAATTTCAAAACTGAGTAAAAACACCAGTCTGAATAGAAAACCACCTTCAAACTTTACCAAAACTAAGGAAGCGGTTCGAGCGAGCACAAATGTTATTTGTACAGTTCTTATCCATTCATACCACACTTCAGGGAGTTTCTCCCCTTGTCAACCAACCTATCCCGCCGCTGCCATTAACGGCTTCCTTTTCCTCCTCCTCCTCCTCTTCAGGCAGAAAACTGTCCATCCTTTGCATCTTGCTGACGGACGTGGTTCTTTTCCTCTGTGATTCGGTATCAAAATCATTGTCAAAAAGAACTTGATCCACTGGATCAGGCTGAAAGGGGCTGGGCTCTGCCGGAGGCTTCGGAGTACCGTAAAAATTACCTGACAACGAGAGAGAAATCAAGACCACCACAGCAGTGACATCGCTCGGAGCGCGGGCGGGGAGTGTCCTCCTGCCCATGTAACGTGCTTTTGGTGAGACTCCAACTGTAACCCAGCTTCTGAAAGAAGACACCGAGACACAAACCTGCTTATTCCTACATTGACTTTTTGCCAATGATGCTTTTAGAAAACAATAGCTTGAATTCAAAATTTCTACCCCACCACATGTTTTCAAAGAAAAAGATGGATTTGTTACTTTATCTGGAATTCACTGACGCTCCATAAAGAGACTTGGGGAACGGGCTGAGAGAAGGGAACAGTGAAAATCAATGGCTCTTTCTCTGTCTACTGATTAACACAGTAAAACACAGCAACAGAAACATACTAAAGCCAAAAAGCAAATCAATTTGTGTAAAAACATGAAGTATCTATTTACATAAAAACAGTTACAAGTAATTTGATCTTAAAACTACAGCCCTACAATTTCCTGCTGACAATACACTTAACACTGTTAATACAGCTCCATCTAAAAATGACTTGTACTTGAGAAAAATGAACAGATTTTTACTTCAGTATTTTAATCTAAAACACAAAGACCAGGAATCATCTGTTGTTTTCTGGAAAAGAATTTCAGCAATTGACCTCTCTCCTGACTGCTCATATGATTTTTATTAGGGAATTGAGCACACAGCAAGAGAGCTTCCCAGAATTTCTGCTGGGGTAACTTTTGGTGGCTGGATATGGTTCTGACCATGTAAAAAAAAAAATAGTAAGAAATCCTTCTGAAAAATATCAGTGAGGGCGAGGCTCAAAGTAGTGACAGCCAGATAAAGGGGAGCTAAGGAAAAAAAAAAGTGCTAGTTTAGCCTGAATGTGCTTAGGAGATTTGCACAGACAGGACAATGTTAACAGGCAGCAGCAGACACGGAGATTCAGAGCTGCTCACAGAATCTTCTATTTTCTTTTTCTTTTTTTTGGGGGGGGGCGATGAATCTAATTCATTCAAGTGCCAGTAAAACCACCACTTACAAACAAGACCTCTACATGCATGCTTGAATAAATACGTGTTAAACATATGTAAAAATCAGGCAAGTTTATAATCTGGTATATTCTGTTGAGCATCAACAAAAGCTGCACACCGTTCTGAAAACTTTGTTGTGATTCAGCTGACTTCAAGTACAACTACATATTTGAAAAAAAATCTAGCCAGATCATATTTCAGGTTTTATGAACTTAGATACCAGAAGCAACGTGAGATGTTCACAATTTGCTCCGTTCACAGTGTCAAGAGGAAAGTCGTTCAACAGCAAACAGCAGCAGGAACCAGGCAGTGACTGGAGCCCATCTGCAGGCAGGGCACGCTCCAGGGGCACAGGACCCCGCGGGGCTGAGCCCACCTCGCCTCCCTCGCACTGCAAACAGAGGTGGGTGTCGGTCCGTCCCCCACCCCGAGTACAGGCACGGGACGAGCCTCCAAGTTACCTCTGGCTGCCATCGAACACTTTAAACCACAACAAAACAAAGCAAAAGCCCATCATGCAGGGCAGCTCCAGGATTCCTCTGGACAAGCAGATCCAGATGGTTTGCTACCTTCATTACAAGGTTTTTCCCCATCACATTGGACAAAATCAACTTTGCTACAGATTTGGACAACCTGGTCTAGCACTGTTCAATTTTTCATTGCAAAATGCTTTTTTTTCCCCCCCCTGCTGTATCAGAATTTCCCTCGCCTTCTGTCCTTTTGATGAGTGCTTCTGAGAAGAACGCGGCTCTCTTCTCAAAGGTTTGAACAAAATTGACTGAATTCCGTTACAACAAAATTGTACCAAGCACAGACAAACATTTTCAGAATGCTTCCTCAAAAGTGCAATAGGGGAAATAATCAGATGGCGTTAAGGCTGGTTGAGAGGACAACCTGTGATTTAGTAGGGAGCTTTAAAACAAGACCACTACTCCTCTTCACAGGTAGTCCAAAAACATTGCAGCTCTACTAGTGTAGTGACCATCAACAGGCAGGAAAAGTGGCACCTCCTGGGTACAAGGAGCTACGCTTAGCTCAAGACACTGGATGTGAGTACCAGGTCCTTGTTCCCATTCCATTAAACGTCATCAACGTACCATCGTATGTTCCGCTTTCTAGCAAGGCTCCACTTTCTTCCAGTGCTTTGAATTGCTCAACAGGAATGAAATTATAGTCTACCCCAGGGACCTCCCCATCTCTGGGAGCCCTCGTCGTGCCTGAAAAGACAGAGAAAACACTCTTGTAAGAGACGTAACTGCTGCCTGCTGACCAAACGCTGCCTGCTGTACACTTCAGAAAAAAACAATATATTTTTGAATCTTTACACAATGCTGACATCACTCCAGTACGGTAAGAGGTAGAACACTGGTGAAGAAGTGAACAATAAGGTATGAAAACCAGCCCAATAAATTACATAGAAATGACAGTTCTGGTATTGAGTAAGGAGGAGAAAAAAAGCCAAGTGAAGTGGTAATTAGAGAGAATTCTTTGTTCTGCTCAGTGAACTGAAAAATCCTGTGGAAGCTGGCAAGGCCCAGGCCAGGTGATCGCAGTCTGGGATCCCGGGGAGCCGCTGAACAGCTGCCCGCTGTAGCACAGCTGGAAGGTGCTGCATTGCTCCGCTGCTTCCACCAGCACCGACACACCAACTCGCAATGAGGTCGGCGTGACTAAGCACGTTCGATTTTTGGGCCACCAAATCCACAACTGGGCACAGAACCAGTGTTTTAACCTCAGGATTCGGAGGTAACTTGGCTGTACTGCAAACCCTGGCTGCAGGTGAGCTTCTGCACAGTGACCAGTAAATTGCTGTATTAATGCAGTTCTCAAAGTGCTAAACTCAGGCCTCCCAGGGTTCTAACAGTGTAATTAAAGGTCTCCTAGAAAGGACTCCCGTGATTCATTATTGCCTATAACCTAATAGCATTTTAAAGGCATATGGCAATTTTTTCAGGCAGCAGCACGAACAAGAGCAGCTAGTAAATAAACTGCACTTCACCATTACTGTATTTAAAGAAAGTCACAAACTCCTGGGCACACTCAGTATGAAAATGATGCTGAATTGAGAAGGGAATTCCTGTAGATACAAAAATGTTAGTTGACAAATTTAAGTTCTTAGTGCAAAGAATACAGTTGGTATTGAGCCTTTTCAATCAGTGAACCTTTGAGACAAGGTAAAGGATGATCTTGTGATAATCAGGAAAAGAAATAGCCCAGCAATGTGAGGTGCAACAGCAGGATGTTTGGCAGCTGTCAGTGTCCTGTACCTTGGACAGTGCTTGCTCTGACCACCCGCTCGCGGGAGCGGCAACCAACCCCTGGGCTCCTGGCTGAAGGCAGGTCTACGCCTGTGCCGGTCGGACCGAGCGATGCCAGCAGATGCTCAGAGCAGAAGGGCTGGCGTAAGTGACAAGACAGGTCCAGCCAGATTCTCTCACTCATTAATTCTTGCTGTGACATTAAGGTCTGGGGCCATGGATTTGCTCTCCCTCCTGCCACCACCACCTCTTCGTCTCAGGATGAGCAACCAACAGCTCTCCCGCACCACTGCAAAGCTTTCTGCACGTAATCCCTCCTGCAACTCTCCTTCCAGCTGCACTGCTCTGCCCAACACACGGGACCCTCTCGAGGTCTCAGATTCCTCTTTAGGCGAAAAGCAAAACATGACAAAAACGACACCACGCTCGCATTGCATGTTCATGCTGAGGAAGACCCGTTTCCCGTGGGGGCTGTGGTTATTCTAACAACCAGAACAACCAACAAACTTCCAAACAGTAAAACACAGATATTACCAAAACACTCTGAGCTTTGAACGCCAAGTTTTTGCTGATTTGTGAGCCCATACTGGCTGCACCTTTCCACTGTGACTTAAAATATGAAACTGTTCTAGCAAAGCCGTTTACAGAAGTTCCTGCTGCAAGGCAGAACTATAACCCAGATTAAGAGAGAAGGCATTTCGAGCTCTCAAACTATGTGACGGTTGGCAGGAACAGATGAAATGAGGCTGATCTTTACATACTTACAAGGGATGGTTCTCAAGTAGAGATTGTCTCTGATCACTTGCTGGAGTTTATGGTCTATCGAGCCCTTCTGGAACTGGAGGCTCAAGTAGTGGCGCAAGTCTTTGTTGATGACTTTTCCTTAAAAAACAACAAACAAGAATAACTTGTAAACATTCGGCAGGGTCTCACAGCAAGAATGGCGTTTCATCACTACAAACGTTTCAAAAAAAGAAAACAGCTGAAAGAGTTGGGTTGTTTTCAATGCAATGACCTGAACAGAGAAGCCCTTCTGTGCCACCCAAGCCCAACTATGCTGCTCTAAATTGGGACAGTGATTTTAAGCACAGCTGAGCAACAACCATCCAACCTCAGTATCTCCCAGGCAAGACAGTGACAATATTCTGGAATTGTTTGGAAATCAATGAGAAGTATTAAAATATGAAATCTATCACCAAAATTAAAAGTCTCTGCAGACAGGAAACTGCTTCTAAACACACTGACAATACTTTCTATTCCATTTACACCCACTGGCTAGGAACTTGAATTCAATATTTTGTCACACGGGAATACGCATTCTTGTTTTCATAATAAGAAAATATTTTCTTTTTAAAAACACTGCGCGATAGAAGAGAGGGGTTTTTTTACAATTATCCCTTTGCAATACTTCTGTCAGGTATCATTAGCGAATCTGTCATATCGCCAGATAACCATGGCCCCTTCAGCACACAAATAACCGAGCTCTTGTATTACTGCTTCATCCTTCTGACAGAAGGGTACAAACCAATCTTTTGTACCCTGTCATCTTCTCAGAAAGCACATTAAATAGGGTTCAGTGACCTTGATAAATTTAAGTTACATACTACGGCAGAACACTCAGGGCTTTAGGGAAAAGACTCATTCTTTGTCTTCAAAACCCCATCTAGGAGATGGCCAGCAGCAGGCATATGCTGGTGTCTCGCAACAGCGGGAACAAAAGCTGGAACAGACAACTGCTCCTTTTCAATGACGTCAGCAACAGGTTACGAAACGTAAGAATCTGCCGCAGGAGTGATTCTGACAGGAGCCTTCAAAGCTGCTGAGACCAGCTGCTGAAGAGACCCTCTCGAAAGGCTCGAGAATGAAGCAGGGCACAGACCCACATGAGTCTTAATACAAAGCTCACCAACAGCTTACACCAAGATTACTGTACTTAAAATGTCAAATCCAGAAAAAACCCAACAAACCAAAACCACCAAAACCCAAAGAACCTTTCCACCACTAACCAAGTTTTCCCAACCATGTGTCACTGCTGCAAAGCCGTTTGCATGTTTTGGATTTGGCAAATTTGTCCTTTCCCTTCCCTTTTTGCCAAGTTGAGGGCAGACACACACCTTGTGCTCATCTCTCAGACATCACCTTGGCTACCACCACTCGCTAACAGCAAACCAAAATTCCATTTCCACCCTTTTCCCTCCAAGCAAAAACAGCCGCATGCTGGAAAGTATTTAAAAGCAAAACCAAGATCATCTACGAGCCTTCTCTTCATAGAGGTCTGTGCTGTCCACAAATTAACCACAACCCAAACAAGATCACCCTAAGTCCCCAAGCAAACAAAGGAAAATCCCACCACACAGAGGCACGTGTCCCAGGAACAAGGGCAGCAATCCCAGCACCTAATGCCAGCCCTGAGCTCCAAATAAAGTCCATTTCTCATCCTCCTTTAATGCTGTCATTTATTTTAAAATCACGCCCAGAGACACAAGAAGCATTCTACAGCTCTGAGTCGGCCCAGCAGAGTCCTCGTGGCTCTCCGGGAGTTCTACAAGGGACACAGAAATTGTCCCTCACGTGGTGGGTGAGCAGCATCCCCGTCCCCCGGCTCCTTCCCCAGCACAGACTCCAGCAGCTCGGCAGCTCTCCCGGGCCCGACGCTCTCCGTTGTTATGACAGCGCGTCCTCAGCTCAATTCCCTCTTCTGCCATCATGAGCTGCTCTTTATAAAACTTTGGGTTTGCTTCCTGGAGCATAATGAGCAAAACATGTCATAGAAAATGAAAACAAATGCTGTAATCTGCAGCAAGAAAAATATTTTCCATTTGTTACTAGAAATCGCTTTACTGTTGGTAGACAAGATGGTTTCTCAACATTAAAAAATGTTTTACCACTGAGATGGCCCACCCGTCTCCCTGCCAAGGCCAGATCCATCGCACTGTGCTCCAGCAACACCAGCGGACTGCGCTCGGGCAGATCAATACACACGTTTTTCACTCGGGCAGATGAATCGGCTCTTGGCTACGTTCGCAGCGTTGCACGTCGGAAAAACTTGGCGAGAAGTGAAAATCCGTAATAGATGTAGAATTACAGAGATTTTATTTATTCACTGATCTTACCCTCCTCATGTTTTAAAATTTCAAAGCTCATAAACCCTTTTCAATAAACACCAACTCAGTCAAACAAAAAGTAGAAGCAAAGGTGCTACTAAGGATACGCCAGCACTGAGGGGTTAATCTTAACATTAAAACCTTAAAGATGGACTGTACTCTGAGACCGAGATGACTAAACTGGAGATTGAAAGGATTGCCTGGGGAAAAGAGAAGAAAGTCAAACAAAATAGTAGGCAGAGAGAAAATGACAGAAAGTCACATAGAGAACGGTTGCAACAGAAAGCAGAAAAACACAGTAATAGTGAGGATGCTTTAGGCAACCTCCAGAGCTTGTCCTTACACAAAAGCCAGATAATTCCCCTCCAGGAGCTGAACATGCTCCTTTACATTGTTTCACAAGGCTTTTAGGAGAGCCTCACGCACCAGACTCTCCGAAATGACCTAATAAATGTCGGGTTGGTGTTTGTTGTGCTGCTGAGCTGTCTCTGAAGGATGACACACGCAACACAGGGACCAGTCAAGAGGAATAATGTACTTTATACCATTCAGGTTCTGCAAGACGAACAGGCACAAGCCTCTTGTTTTCAGTTTTAATTTAAATTAACCACAAAGGAACTGTTTAAGTGAGGACACACACACTGCAGTTCAGTAAGGAAAGCGGAGCACAGAAGAAAAAAAGGCTTGAGTACCACTGCGGCAAAACACGGAGTATGGGTGACAGACATTCCAAAACACGGGGGTAGGTGCTCTCATTTCTCGTCACACCACGAACCACAGCGGTAAAGCTGCCTCTGCTGCCGTACCTAGGCAGGCAAGGACAGCTATTTATATATCCAGCCGACCACAGAAACACTGAAGGATAAACATCGCGACCGCGAACAGATGAGCACTGCCATGGTGCCACTGGACCTCAGCAGAAACGTCAGTTTCTCAATTATCCCTGTTGCTAAAACAGCAAAGCTCAAAGTTTCAATATGCAAATAAATTCTAAGAGTTCAATCTGTGATGGTTTTATGCTGCTGCCCAGTAAGTCACAGCAACATAATGTCACAAGTTGTCTGGGTAATGCTGCTCATATGTGGCATATCTGTGACACCCCCACGAATCGCTCAGAGACCATGTGGAAACTCCTGCTTTCATTTTGATGCCCGTTTCATGCCGACAGCGTTCTGAAGGGATGGCACACCGTACTCACCGCGCCGTGCTGGGAGCTACGGGCTGAAGTTTCCCTGCCAGCACCTCCTGGAACCAGCGGTATCTATACGCCAGTACGGGGCCGCGGTGCTGATGGGAGAATGGATGAGTACACAGGGGTTTGCTTTCAGACTTTTCAAAAAATACTTTACTGTTCATTATAAAAGCAATTTTTCTAAGTATCAGTTTATTAAAAGCACGTGACTTTTCCATTAAACTATAAAATTCATTGCTAAGCTTACGCATTCCCTGCCGCCCTTAGCACAAAAATGGACTTTAAGGGAACAGAAGCGAGAAGGGAACTGCAGCCCCTCATTCTTGGAGGAAATTGTCAAAAAGCCTGCCTGCGGTCCCGGCGTGTGCCACTGGTGAAGAGGAGGGTGAAACCCCCCCGGCGCTCGCGGCAGACGGGCGGCAGCTGAGGCCCCTGCCCGGGGCAGGGTGGGTGAGGGAGCGGGGCTGGGGCAGCACCGGGGCCGGGCAGAGCTGCCGGGGGATCTGCACCCAGCTCCCGCGTTTCTGCCACCCGCCGCCCCGCTCCCTGACCCCCTCCGGCTGCCCTCCCTCGGCCGACCTCGCGCTTGTGTCCACAGCGGTTTTTAAGCATTTAAGAACAAAAAAAGTGCAGATTAGATACCCCTACACAAGCCGGTTTTCTCAATGGGAACGAGCGGAAGAGAAATGTAAACAGAAATCCAAACCGCTAATTCAGAATTTCATAGATAGGAACGGAATCCTGTACCGTAAATTCAGAGTTTCATAAATACGAACAGAATTCCACACTGTCCACGACTGCCCTCGGCATGATGTGTTACATAAGCAGCGATCGCAAAAGGCAACCCAGAATACGAAAATTCCACGTGGAACACACATAAAGGGCAAAGAAAAGAGCTAAATGGCTTTGCTCAAAAGCTCCAACTAAAAGAGGAATTGTCGGGCTTGGCCAAGTGGAAAACAGTTACTGTTTAATTAAAACTAGGCTATCAATAGATAAAGTGAGACCAAGCAATCTTGGACGTGACTAAGCAAAAGCCGTTTAAAGCGCCGTTCAGCCACACAAAGCAGACACGTTGCATGAGGAAACCGAAGATATAATTAGTGTGCAACACATTAACTTTATGATATTCCTCAGCAACCACTCATACAGGATAACTTAACACGAGTCACAAATTTGAACACATGCATACACCGAGCACAAGAAATGTTCTCCAGAAGCACGCAAGAGAATCACCAGATCCACAGAACACAGAAGAGACGGGAGAGCCCAGCAGTGACACAAAGAACCTGCCCCGCCACGCTGCCCGCCCAAGCACACCCCCACATTCCCCGTACAAGAAACACATGGGAGGTTCAAATTATTTCCATTAAATTAGAAAGAGACAGCAACATTTTGAGAATGACTGACCCTGCCAGCAGGTGCGGTTTTCCTCAGCTTGTGTGGTAGAACATTGATGGATTACTGCGCCATACTCTGCTTTGCCTCACGGAAGAAGAGGGTCCAGTGGCCCTGGGACCATCGATGAGGAAGGCTGAGATGGACAGCACTGCTCGGCAGCTCGCCCCTGTGCTACAGCCCACCAAGAGCTCCGAGGACATGCTTCCACATGACACCTCCCTGTCCTTCTTCCAGGTAATGGATGCAAGAACCTAAGTTTGGATTCTGCGCGTTGCATAGTGGAGCTTCCCAGGAAAATTCAGGCCAGCAAGGAAGTCAAGATGATGATCACATCTGGGCCAGCGATCTGATGGGCACATAGATCCTGGTCCCATTATGGGCTGATCTCCATTCACGGTAACTCCTGCTCATTCACTAGGTAACTGCTGCTTCTTCAAAGAGAATCAAGCTCACCGTCGAGTGAAGCGTTATTGTCTAAAAGACAAGGAGTAAGAGAATCGCCGTGTTCGGTCCACAGGCTCAATGAGCACCTACACACCATCCAGCAATTACCAGCTTCTTCGGAGTTAACTGCAAGGATGTTCAAAAGACCAAAAGCAGATAATCATCTCAGGAATGTGACATATATGCTTCTGCTCCTCTGCCTTTTAATGGGACTCAGCCAGCAGTAGGTCCCCACTGCCCTGCTCCCAAAGTCTAAATTAATCACGTCTTTTGATTGCCAGATCTGACATCGGAAAAGGCCAACGTTGACTAATTCACCAGAGATTCTCCAAAGGGCCACAGTGGGCAGGTCTCTGGCTCGGATACTGTAAAGGCATCTTGATTTGCTGTATCACTGGTAGGTAGCGACATTTGTCTGAAAACAGCAATCTGTCACAAGACATCGATTTTCCCCTGACAATGAACAGAACAGACATGGTAAAGAATGAGACTCGATTTCCCAGAACACACGTGGGAGAAGAGCCAAACACATCAGAAGCTTATTTTTGGCTGGAAAATGCAAATTATAAATTCTACAAAGACAAAATAATAATAATAATAACTAAAAGCCTCAGATTATTAAAGGGCATGAAAAAAGAGCAAAAATATATTTTAACCTGTTCTGGCTGTACTGACAGAATTCTCACCTCCTCCCTCAGCCCAGGATCATTTGCAGAGATTTGGGTTGAGAGCAGACCAAGACATCAAGAACCAAACTCTTCTAGAATACCAAGGCTGTTATCAGCGAAGGGAATGACTTGGGGAAGTTGTTTGGTGAGGGAAGGGAGAGTCCTGAGGATGAGAAGTTGATGAGTGCAGGTAGAACCGGACAATTTGGATTATGGATAGGTATCAGAGGAGGTATTACAATTCAGAGTAATGCTGTTAGGGGAAGCTATTTTTGAAATATATTTTAAATTCCTTGGTTAGAGGTCTTAGAAAAGCTTTCAAATATTCATTAACAGAATCTCACTAAAGCCACTGGACTGTGTGAATTTCCCTCTAACAACCATCTGCAGAGAATAAATTATTTGACTGAAGACAGGGGCAGCAAAGATTTTCGTTAAGCCATGCCGCACTCAGCAAGCTACACGAGTGCCCCCAGAAACTCAGACAACATGAAACTGTGACGAGAGCCACTGGCACAGGGTCAGCGTCAGCAGCGGCACGACCGCAGGAACAGCAGAGCCCAGGTTCAGGTGATGAACGAACATGGATGAGCAAGAGGCTGGGGAACGAGGGGAGCGGACATGGAGAGGAGAGAGAGGCAGAGACGTGGCCTCTAATAGTCTCATTACGCAGTTCTGGAAGTTATTCCAGCATCTGGAGAAAACGTCATAAAAAAAGAGTATTCGAGAAATTATCAAAACTTTCAGGCAAAGGACAATTTCGAGAAGTCCTTTACACCGTTCTTTGAGATGAGCTTTTCCACACAGCCCAGCTTTCCACTAGCTCGAAGGAGACTGCTATCCATTTGCTTTCTCTTACCATACTTTTTAATTGCATCACAAAGATATCTAGATAACACCAGCCACATGAAAACCATCACCCTCCTGCACGGCAGTGTCCTATGGAGACAGAGTCAGGAGAGATTCAGACTCGGGGCAGGTTTTGCTGGTGAACCCGACCTGCTCTGCGTACTCTCACGCTGTCCTGCTCACCATTTTCCTGTACAATGTGCCCAAGAACTGGGCATCTAATAAATACTGAAGAATTATGCAAATAGCTACATTTACAAGACTCATTGTACAAATCCCTACCAAATACTCCAAGGCATAGAGTGACGACGTGAGCCCAGCCGGTACGGCTGGCACGGCCCAGAACGAAGGAAGTGGAAGTGGAGCAGGCCTCGCTGACGAGCAGCAGGACTTGCCTGAGCAGCAGAGGAAGGAATTTAACTCCTCCAAGTAACACAACTAATCCATACATTTTTAACTACTACAGCAAATCCTGTTCCTTTGTACTGGAGAGAAATCCTGGTGCAGAGCATTTGCTGATTGCCGTGCTGTGAAATAAAGGTTAAGTGGCCAAATGTTACTAGTGTCAATCTTCTTTAAAGAAAATTGAATTAAGGATCTTTCATGTAGATGAACTATGGCTATGCCATTAAAGACATTCTGCAAATTCAGAAAAAGTAAAGGGTAGGTATGTCAGATTCATCTAATTACATTAACATGACAGAGGCAGAACAATTCGTGGAAGAATTTACACAGGGTCTATTGTACAGAAAAGAATCTCAAGGCACTTCATATCCACAGAAATCCATTAACCAGACTCATTTACAGCTGAAAGCTGAAAAACATTAGAAAGGTTTACTTGTTCAATCGTAGTTTGTTGTATGCTTTCCAATAAATTCTTGGTAATGTACTTTTATTTATTGCAATTATGGTAGAGATAAGCCTTACAGTACTAATAAATCATTTACCATGGCATTCAAAATACTGGAAGTGTACTTTACTTGTTGCACTTCTGAAATAAACAAAAAACCTGTTTACCCAGATTTAAGAAACAAAGTTGCCACAAACCTCACAACAGTATGTACATCCTACTTCACTTTGGGGATCTTTGCTGGGAATACAAAATACACTCAGAAAACACCAACAATTACGATTTTTGACTTTTTAAGGCTACAGATTTAGGAGATCGCTCAGAACTAAAAATGATCAAAGGGGCGATCAACACAAGGCTTGACAGGATAAAAAGCCTTAAGATCTTCAGTCAAGGTGGAGATCAATTCAGGGAGACAAAGGTTCTCTCTCAGTCCTCGCTCCTGACCACCACAGCATGTGGTGTTACACTGCTCCCTGAAATCTTACAGGGTTAGAAATTCCTGCCAATAAACCAGCCTGTTGTTGGTAAACCTATGCAGAAATAATTTGGCTTTTTGTTTGCTTATGAACTTCATCATTAAAGCACTTCATGCATTGAAGATGACAAAATAATGCTTTGAAAGGCCCATCCCCAAACAATCTTTAAGAAATAACAAAAAGCATTGGCAAATAATGCAGTATTTATTCTGAAAAACACTTGGGGCTGAGAAAGACAAGAGGTGAAACATAAGTGGTGGGAGCCTGTGTGCAGCCCGCCAGGGTTTGTACTTGGCAGTACAGAAACTGCAAAGTCAACTGTAACAGAAGCCTCTCGACTGTGAATATCCATGGCTGGGTTCCTTATCTACCATGAAGAAATAAAAAACCCTATTGTTCAGTGCAGAAGGAAGAAGAAAGGAAATATTGGCAGAACGTAGATGGCATTTAGATGGAGTCTGTCAGTGCCATTTGGTTGGTGTATGAAAATAACACTTGTCACCCAAGTGGCAATTGCCTCCGTTTGCAAATAGATGCATCACAGTTGGCTGAATCTTGGAAGCAAAGAATAAGAAGCCAGCATTGTGAAACCAAGAGGTTTTTAATCGAGGAAAGAAGCACCATCTACCAGACACCCCGAGCTCATACCCCCCAGCTCCCACCTCTGGGCAGGGAGGGGGACGCTCCCCTGGGCCCACAGATTGCAGCTCCCATCTAACCACAATCGAGAACAACATGGCTTTTCTTTACACTACTGAAAAGCAAAAGCATTTAGCTCACGCGCCAGAGCACACACCGACCAAGGACACAAGGACGGCAGCAGCGCTGGGCTGCGGGGCTCGGGAAGGGGAGAGCAGAGCTCCCGTGGCCCCTTCCTCCGATCGGCTCCTCGGACACGGCCGCAGCTCCGCAGCCAGCAAACACCCGGCAGGACGGTGACATGCTCTGCTTCCAAGCCACTGAAAAAGCTGTAAACAGACCAGCTGCATTTGGAAACCCGTATGTAGGACAACAAAGATAAAGGCTCAAGACCAAGGAGCATTTTTCAACAATACCACTTCAGTTACAAGACTCTCCTCGGAGCCTCGCACAGTTTTGTCACGGGGTCCGTATCTTCTCATGGAAACAAAGTGTATACCTTCAGTGGGGTTAACATGGAACAAAACATACACGTATCAAGCCAAAAAGATTAGTACATGGAGGTGATGAGAAATGTTGGCAGCTCTTGGTGGACCACACAGTTCTGTATTTTTCACCAAATGCTGCTTTTTCTATTCTGTACCTCGTTACACCTATAGACATTCTCAGCCTGTGCCTGACTTCCATGGAACGACAGCAGACGTCATGTTCAGTTGGTTTTGTGCAATGCATTGCTAGCTAAAAAGTTTGCATAGCCTAGTGCACGTCCTGCCTACAGCCTTAAGGATTTTTAAAATAAAAACCCTTTGAGTAAAGAAGTTCAAACTTTCGGATGCCGGCTTCAAGCACGCTGGTATCGGATACGATCGCAGTAACGCATTGCGCGCACACAAGAATCCATTAACTGCAGCAGCAGAGGCAGGAGAATTACCAACGCGCAGGGTTTCTGCTGATAACGCCAAGTATTTTAATGCTCCGTTATTAAATAGGAGAACGGCAAGGCACAAAGAACTGTACAGCTGTTTCTGATACAAGATCAGACACTGAAGGAGATAGGAGTCGAACTCAAATGATTTAAAATAATGAATGGGTTTCAAATAAAATGCAAACACAACCATTTCCTTCAAGTTAACAGTGGGGAAGAAAAATGCAAAAACTTTCCACAAGAGAACAGTTTGACCTTTTATATAATATATGAAGACTTTTCCTCTTGTCTCTTTGATTTGGTATTTTCTTGAGAAGTGAAAAAAGTACTGAACAGATCAACAATCTTTTGCATATTTTTAACCATTTGCTGTATTTTCAAGAGCTATTTTAATTCCCTGCTTCTCTCAAGATCCTTCCCCACGCTTCACTGGGAGGCACCACGTATCCTACTTCATTCACGGGAAAGACGGAGCATTTTACAACTTTCTGAAACAAGTACAGCTCACTGCAGAGAGCTTGGTTCCAGTTTCTGTGGGGCAATACCTAAATGCAGAGACTCTGCCCGCGGCTCCCAGACAGTATTCTGCATCTTGATACTGTCAGGGGGGAAGAGTCAGTGAAGTGTCGATGTGGAAGTCACCCCTGAGACACGACTGTGGATGCACCAGCTGAAGCTGCTCCTGCAGGTCAGCAGGGACAGTCCTTCCATCGGGCTCTGGCTGGAGCTGCTCCTTCTCCTCACCTTCACTGCCAATCTGCCTGTCCCTGTCCTCCTCACCTTGTAGCAGTCCCCCCAGCGCTCCATCCGCTCCACTGGCACATGATTTCCATCTCAAATAAGAGGTGTTTGCACTGATGATAAAGAACAAGAACCCAGATAAGCTGCATCCTGCAAGCCTCTGCCACCGCCAGGTTTCAGACAAAGACACGGATTTACAGAGATGTCTGGAAAGCTCAGAGCACAGCCTGGGAGCTTGAAACACCTCACGAAACAAAACGTAGATTTGCAAGATCTAACTATGCCTCTCGAAGCGAGAGAGATGTAAAACATGAGAGGTGACGGGACTTTGACATCACCACAGTCACTGCGTAGACGAACACACACTGAGCAGGACAGAGAATGACCCAACCGAAGCACCGTGCAGGTGATGGAGCCTGTAGGGTGACACAGAAACAGGCTCAAACATGTTGAAAGAGCATGTTACAACAACCTAAAGGGCCAAAACAACAATTAGAATCTGTAATATGCAGACACGTTAAAAAATACAGAGTTGTTTCAGTAATAGCGCCTTATTAAGGCTTTCTAATTATGCACTCAATCCCTTGCTGAGTTTTAATCACCGTAACTCCCTACACCTCGAGAGACTGTCTGGCATGAGTAGTATCTGTCTCTGCAACACGTGTGCTGCACCGTCAACTACAGACATCGGAGCCGTGAAATCAGAGTCCTCTGTAGCTGTCCTAGGTTATAATAACACATAAATCATTTAGTCTGCTCTTAATTGAGCATATACAGATGTGGAACACTCCAAAACAAAGAAAAGTAACCCGAACAATAGAGGTGATTTTCCTTGGAGTAACTAGGGCTCGTTTTTCCTGATTTATAAACAATCTTCCATTCATTCCCTTAAATTTACAATGCAAGGCTTCAGTTTATTCACACTAGAGAAAATGATTTAGGAGGCAGGAAACAAACACAATTTGCTCTAGAAAGCACAATTAACGTACACAACTGGACGAAATGCTAAGCGAGTCTCAAACCTGTTCTAATTCAGGCCGCCCTTTGACAATCTGCAGCCAACGTGCACGCTCAAACTCACCAACACTTAGCGAGTATTCAACACCCACCCCAGCGCAGGCTTCCACGCCGGGCGCTTCTGCAGGCTAACCGACTGCAGTGTTTGGCGAGAACCGCCTGCCCTGGCGTGTGTCCTCACATAGCGTCCGTTTCAGGCACCGGTGTACGTGTAACACACCATACCTCATTGCCTAAGCAGCGTGCTGTTCTATAGAATGACACATTTCAGTCACATCCCCAAAGAAAAATGTCCTTGCAGCTGCTCTGTTACACAAGCAGTTTAATCTGCTTCGGACTTGGCACCGTTTTCCCAGCATAAGGGCACATGTTCACATGCCAAGACCTTTTTTTTTTCATGGTGTTCTGATTATAATAGAACTTATGCAAATCATAGGCGGGTTTATTTTTAGCCTGCTTTCCATAGGAAGCAAGACATGCAATTACACTCCACATAATTTCTAGGCCCACTAACCTATTTCAGTCCGGAGTTTGGCGGAGTAGGAGCCTGACAAAGAGACGATGTTCACAAAGATGCTGCATGTCCTGGAACATGTCTGCTCTCCTGGAACAAACTTCTTGGGTGACCAAGCAAGACAGGCAACAGAAAACGTTGAGAGCGCAGGGATCCTTTGGCTGTGCCTGTGAGCGGCAGCACAAGGGCCAACGTAGCTGGACCCACAAACCAGTTTTACACAGCAGCAAACGGGGCTCTCAAACACCAGACGCACCCTGAACGCCCCTGCTTCACATTGCTGTTGGGTACAACGGTTCTCAGGACAGCGCGGTTCATTCCCACACACCGGCCCCTGTGGAAACATGGTCAAGGGGCTACTGGGGCACAGGGCTCCGTGCCGTGCTCCTGCTTACTGCAGGACCCCCGAGCTCCCGCCCGGGCGCGGATCCCACTAGTGAAGGAGCAATTCCTGCTCTGACAAACAGAGGTATTATATACACTTTTAATGATGGAATTAGAGCTTTTCAAGGAGCTCAGGCAATCCCAACGCTCCCAGAGGCGGACCGTGCCGTTCCCAACGGATCGCTCGTCCTTTGCCAGGGAGGCAGCTCAGCAGCACATTCGAGCTGCAGATCCCCCCGCCGTGCCTCGCCGCGCTCCCAAGGACTGCCAGGAACTCGAGCACACCAAGCAAATGCCAGGTCAGCACTCCTCTGCATCGCACTAACAGATGTGCCGAGTCACCGCGGTATCGATTAGAGACATCTCCAAGTTTAATTGGCAAACAACAGCAACTCCTCCCGCAGCGTGCGCCGCGCAATATGGGCTGTCAGCAAAATCCCTGCACCTCCAGATGTGCTCTGGCCATGACAAATGTTGTGCCTGCCTCATACTGGGTTCACTGAGCAATTCTGCACGAAGAGGTGCTTTGCTCAGCCTGCTACAGCAGCGTGCCTGGGGCACACCCGGCACTGCCCCGGCACGGGACGGAGCGGCCGCGGGCCCAGCACGGTGCCCGTGGGGACATGCCACGCACAGGCTGAACAGTTCTTCTGCCCACAGGTACCCTCCCTGCACAAGCACGGCTGGAAGGAAACATGTTAATGTTCCTCAGATTTTTCAACATGCTTCGCAGCAAAAACAAGCTTGTAAACAGAAGAGCATCAGCGCTGCCATTTGCAAGTGCTGGTGTGAACGGCACTGCAGCTCCCAGCGTGCCCAGGTCACACCATTTTCATAAAAATGAAATATGAAAAAGACTTTCTCTCAAAACACAAACTAAAAAACAGCATTTCGTACCAATTGTGGTTAACTTATACCCCTAAGGATTCTTACAAGATTCTAAGTTTTCCCCAGAATGCCTTTGAGAACGTCCTGAACATCCGCCACGCAGTTTTCCAGTAAACGGACCCAACTCACAGCGCTACTGCATGGGAAGCTGAAAGTAAGAATAATTCCAGACCCACCAATGTTGTTCAAAATACTTTTTAAATCATCCTGTCCAGAAAATAAGGTAATTCGCTCTTTCACCTGCATGAAGATGTCAGCTTATCATTTATCTGGCATTACATCTACACATGAACAGTACAAAAAAAGAGAGCGACGAGACTGGTCCCAGGTACCTGCAGAACAGAGTCCGGTACCAGCAAAGCGCGTCCGGAGACACCAGCACGCTCCGAGCTTGTGCACGCAGAGCAGACACACATTTATCTGTCGCACCCACGAACCGCGCTGGTTCCACTCAATGAACTACAGTTTTGTTACAATTTACTTCTGCAGGGAAGCTTGTGTTTATGATCTTAACGGCATGTTGTTGTTGAAGTCATCACACAAGGAAAGAACATTTCCCCATGTGTTAAGTTAATCATCGTGCAATATTAAAAATGAAAGGAATTTATCTTTTCCCTCGCACAGCATACCCTATTATTTCATCACTATTCGTTTAATAAGATTTATTTTCAGTTATGGCACCGAGGATTTTCAATTAAATATGAAATAGTGCTTTCTCTGAGGGGAGAAGTGTGAAGAGCTAGATGCCAGCGAAGAGGAACTGCTCAGCCTTTGGGATTCAGTTGCTTCCTAGCAGAGCACAAGCAAGAGTGGAAATTGCCCAGGCTGTCCCAGCACGTCCCGTCACAACTCCTCCAGCAGAACCCGGCTCCACAGCGAGATGGACCAGAGAAGTCAACCCGGCGCAACCGCATCGAGGGTCCCGATTCACGAGCTCCAAGGCACGTGGTGGGAGTGGTGTAAGACATCACACGGAAAGCCACAGAAGAGCTGTCAGAACCAACGGTGTGCTCACCTCCACCTTTGGCGTATTAGTTTAGATGTCTAATAAACGCAGGCAGCCGAGGCTGATGTACCCTCCTCGTTACTCAGGCTCCAGGAGGAGAGAGCTAAGACAGGGACTTGGGGTCAGAAACTGCAGCAAGCGCCCGCCTGCCCGAGCTCACTCCTGAGCACTTGGGAACCCAACAGCTTCTGTCCAGCACGAGGTTCGAGTGAGGTTTTTAAGCTTCCAGCTAGCTGTTGCCCGTGCCTGTCAACGTGGGTGCCACGGTCCAGAGAGCGGCACGGCACTGGGGGCACCAAGGGGTTCAGACACACCTCATCCCAAACCGTTTCCAACACAGAGCTGGGCTCCTCAGCCTTCCTGCTCCTTGAGAGCAGGTCTGTGCCACAAGTGTGTGGTGACCGAGGGCAGACTGGCTTTAACGAGGTATCATCAAGCTAGTAGAGGGTATTATCAGCCTAACTTGAAACGTGATTATGAAACCACCCATTTGCAACAGTGATTCACCCAACGTCATATGTTAGCAGATGTGTCTGCTCTGAAGTATAAGCTTCATTAGGCTCTAACCGATTGCATCTCCTGTCCTAACTGATTATTCATAACTTATTTTTATGGTCATGCAGGCAGAGAATTTCCAACATAAAGGAGGAACCACTATGCTGATGCAAAACAATGCAGTAGCTTTAAATTTACAGGAGTATACAGATACCGAAGACTTCCAATTTACTAAAAAAATTTGCTTCATTATTGTTCCCGCTCTACAACGTTCCATAAATAAAAGTGTTTGGACCCTAGAGGACTCAAAAGAAACCTGTGGGTGAACTAAAAGTGATTTAGTAAACCCCACAGTTGAACAATGCCTGTCCTACAGACAAAGCACACACAAAATGACAATAGACACAGCTCCATTCTAAGAACAAAGCCCAACTATTGGATTCCTACAAAAATGGCCTGTTTATCCCAAGAAGTACAATTATTATAACCTAGCTAGATATGTCTTTTTCTCTTGGGCAACACTAGTAGAAGGAAAAAAAATGAAAATGATTCAGTAGCACTGTCTACACTTGAGTCTACATTTCAACATTTGCTCTTTTTCCCCATAAAAACTACCCAATGAACTGAGAAGTACTTGAACATTTCCTGTCCTAGTTTAGTTTAATAGCGAGCAGTAAGAGAAGGATAAAAGAGGCAAACAGGCAGGTCAGTCAGTTGTGCACCAGGTCTGGTCCTGCCTCCGCCGGCGCCCGTGAGAACGCGGCTCAGAGCCGCTACTCTGGAACCTCAGTGTTAATTCTGTATTTTGTAAATACACTTTTGATCTTTCAGATCCCCTTACAGCCATGCACCGAACACCAGTGTTCGCCACTGACAGGCTTTCTCCAAATTTACTGCTCAAACTGATACAACCTGTGATGAGTAACCGGTCCGAAAACCACAGTTGTGCTGCTTTGTTGGGCAGCGGGGGGCAAGAAGGGCACGGAAGGGGTAAAAAAGGATGATGGCTTTCACAGCCTGACACACACTCATCTATTTCTCTAATGAGGAAAAAAAGGCATTGCAGAAGAGAATCATTCCAGAGGGCAGGCTGTTGTAACTGCAGCCGCAGCGCTAAATTATATAGCCAGAAGGTCACAACGATCTTTATCTTCCTCCTTTGCACTCGCTCACCCATGCACAGCAACGGCAGCTCCATTCCAGTGACAGAGTTAAACTTTAAAAGTTACCTTTAAATGGCTGCCTGCTCCTGTGCTTTGCTGCCCTTGGCTAAACATCTTCACGGAACAGCAGGTAAAAACCCTGCCGCACTGATGACGAGTTTCCCTCATTGACAGCTGAAGTTCAGATCTCCATCATGTGGCTCTCACGTCATTTAAATTACGATGCACTCCACGCTTTGAAATTTTACTAATAAAGGGTTAAGGAGTTCTAAGTCAGTTCAAGTGACCTTGGTGTGACTTACCCACCACACAGTCAGCCCTTCAGCACCACAGATGGCTGAACTGATGTTGCCAATGTTTTAAGCTCAGAAAATGTTGTGTTTTGTTTTTTTTTAATTATTATTATTTCCCCTTGCTGTGTTTACTGTTTTAGATATTCCTCTGACTGCCAAGGAATTGTTAACTAATCACCACGAGATTCATTTTGTTAGTACACAGCTGGGTACTTGGTCATGCAACATCTGCTTCTCAGCATTTCTTCTTTTTCTTATCAATCAGTTGTTTGTAAGAAAACGGTCTCAGTGGAGTGTCAGCCAGTGTGTGGTAAAAGAAGCTGGTAACTAACAGCCAGGAAAACATAAGCCTTCAAGTTAATAATGAACCCATGTCTCTTCCAGAATGGAAAGCCCTCCTAGAGCAGACACGAAACAGAGAAGAGACATTCCAATCTCCTCATCGCAAGGTGTTGATTAAAGACTGCTGCAGCTCAGAAGAACGTAACAGGAACAACGCACCCCCCAGAGTCACAGGTTCCACAAGATCTGGTCTCCCAACCTGTTTCAGTCCAAAGCCCAGCTTGCCACCTCTCCCATGGAAATGAGCCCTGGCTGCACGACTGTGCCCAACTGGTGACGTGGAAGAGCAGCCTGATGCTGAACTCGGCAGCGGAAGGTGCATTTTGTAGAGTATTCTGGCAACTGCTTCTCCAGCACTTACCAAAGCACCCCCTGATGACTGACGCAGGCTCAGACCGCTGCCCATCTTATGACCAGAGCCCCTTCGCTCCCTCGGCCGCCAGAACCTGGCTTTGAAAAGATATACCTGCTGCCTCTCCTCTGTGCTTGTATCTGCTAAATATTATCAAGAGAAGCTAGAAATAAAGAGAAGTGTAAAATTTGCAAGGAAAGTTTTTACAAGATTTATAAGAAATGCTTCTGCAATAGTTTTCAGAACATCTGCAGCTGAGAGACTGGCAGGTTAGAAAAGGGCAAACAACCCATTCATTAAAAGGATAAATCTGGTTTTCATAACCAGAACCAAGCGGACATTAAATAAAACTCCCTCTTTCATTGCCACCTATACAAACCGCTAAGCACAGACCGCAGGTCAGTTCTGCAGCAGATCCCGTTCTAGCTGGCACATTCTATCATCTGCTCACCTCTGGAGAGGTTGTTCTGCGTGGGGAACACAATGGATGTATTTCCAAGTATTTTTGGCTTCAGAACAAACTTCTTACAATACTCTGAAACACAACATAAACACTAGTGGAAGCTGACAGGAAAGCAAAGATGGCATCTTCGCAGCAAGGTAACTGCTGTCTTCATAAATCCGAGTCTCTGTAAGCCATGTACAACCAGACTTGAAAACCTAAACCATCAGATTTTAGAAAGTCCTCACGGGCCACAGCTGCAGTCAGGTACAAACAGCACGTATCACTTCACTTGGGGTCAGCTTCCCAGCCACCTGCTATCCCTTTTCCAAGTACAATAAATGGCCATAAAATAGACATATCGGCAGTGAACAGGAATCAAAGTCTATAGAACCAGGCAGGAAAGAACTGCTCCCCAGCAGATGTCTACAACAACTGTGTGGATGATAACCTATTAGATTCAGCGATTAATTTTCACCAGTTGCTTTCCGTTCAGTTTTTGTTCCAAGAGTTCAGCACAAGGTAGAGTTCACAAGCAAAACAATAATGTTTGTATAGACTGTGGGACGGAAGGGTCATCCAGTTACGACGACAGGAGTTTCACATTCGGAGCGCGGAGCTCTCGGATTGCAGTGCGCTCAGCTCGGGAAGCTTGCCAGTCATCATCTTTATGCAGCTGTCTCCAAAGGCTGGACTCATTTATATCTGCTTAAAGAGCTCACTAAATTCAAGACTGACACAGAAATGGAATTCTCATAAGAAAGCACTTCAAATAAAAAGACAGCTTTGAAGGCAAAGCCAAATCTAATTTCTGTTCTCAACTCACAATCAATCAGAAGGCAGCTATGGATGTGCACCCCAACAGGAAAACCCAAGCTGACAGCACTGTAGTTTTCTCCTGTATTTATTGCATCATTCCCTTTTCTGCCATCCTTGTCTGACTGTATAGGTTCTGCAGTCATCTCTGTGAAATGCTTTCCCATCACCAGCGCACAGCATTTCGCAGAGCAAGTATTTGTTACCCACAGTAGATACTTCGATCACAATGCTTCCTTTCTCTTTGCTTCCAGGACACATATATGAACCCGAAGGTGAGAGTTTTAAAAGGTTACCTTTTTTGTTTGAATACAAGTATGTGCCACATATCAACTTAGCAACATAATAAAACATACAGCCAGATGATGAAAAACTGCCCCACACCAAAGACCATGAGAATTACATCAACCAAACCTGACAGCAGGGACCTGTCCTAACAATATTCATCATCTCACAAAACTGTGACCGGAACTAGCCCAGATCCTCCCTAATTTTACTCATATCCAGTCAGAATCAGGTAGCTATTACACAGCTTGCACTTGATTGTTACTAAGCAAAACCATTTCAATTAAAAAAATCACCATTCAGTCCCCATTGGCAGCTACGCAGAAACAGCAAAGAAAAGAAACGAGGTATCTTGCTCCCCAAATACATGATGTGATGAAACAGAGATGAGCTTGTCTCTACCTGCCAGTTTAATTTCTTATTAAGAGGCTAATGGGGCTCTCCTGAAGGCACCGTCAGAGCAACGAGGTGGAACCAGGGCTGTGTGTGTTCACGGCGAAGCACATCGGTACCTGCTCGGAAAGCTCCGCTCCCCACGCGCAGTGGGGCTTTACTGCGCTGTTCATGGCGCTGGGAAGGGGCCACTGCATCGCTTGTCACTGGAAGAACAATGCATGTCTAGCACGCAGGCTACGAACAAATTTTGAAGAGTAAAATTTCAAATATCCCCTGCTTCTAAGTTTATTTTGCAGCAGTGCTGAGGTGCAGCTAGGTCTGCAGGCATCCCTCGGACTTCCTGCATTTCAATCAGATGCACAGTGTTACTTCAAAAAGCAGATTTTATTTTTATCTCAATATATTTGCTAAATAAAAGCCTCACACTTTGCATTTAAAACTTCTACTGCCAGGTAACAACAAGTACTAAATCTTTACAGATCACTGCAAGTAGCCTGAAGAAAGGGCCCAGTTCTTGTGTCCCAATTTCAAGCTCTTCAGATAAGAAAGTTCTGTCAAAGAACGGTGGGTTTTTTGTTAAAACATGAGAGGTATTGTTTTTCTTTGCCACTTCCTTAACACTCAACAACTCTGCAACCACACACACCAGGAAGAGCAACAGACCTGTTAAGAACATAGTCTGACTAGAAAAAAACCAACGCAGATATATTTGCCAAGAGGCAATAAATACGGGTTTCAGAGCAACAAACCTTATGCCCCTCAAAGGTGATTCAACAAAGCAGAAACTGATTTAAGTCCTTTTTATCTTTGCTGTATTTCACCCAGTATAAGGAAGACAGTCCACAGAAAGAAATTCCTCAGGTGAAAGCCCTCCTACTATCCCTGCAGCATGACACTTCACGTTACCTACCAGCGTTTGACGCCTGAATGGAGGAATATCCTGTTTTTAGTAGACTTTTAACTGAGAGAAGAAGCAGAGAACCGTTGCTAGTTTCTGGACACTTCAGGACTTCCCTGTGGACACACTACAGATCCTTGTGTACAAATACAGGTGGATAAAAGGGTTAATGAGGACTCCAGGATCCTCAGGGCCACCACTGCCCATGGAAGGGCCACCACAGCCCGATGAAAATAACTCCATTTGAAGCAGCGTTCAGCACTGCAGTCTGAACAGTAGCCCATCCACAGAGCAATTCTCGTGTTCATTCCACGTTCTCTCCCTGTGCAAAGAGCAGGGAAAGCCGATGCCCTCCGGCTTCCCAACAGACAGACCCGTCTCACGGGTTGTTACAGAAATTGCGCTAAAATCAGGCTGCCGCACGGCCAGAGTTTATGAAATCTATGCAAATTGCAGCACAGTAACAGCTTTCTCCGGTCTCCAGAGAGTTCCAGCTCTCAGCATTTGGGAAAAGGAACCCTTCGAATAAGCACAAACGCTTCCAAGGCGTCTTTAAAAAGCAACTGACAGGTCTGATGGCAGCCAGCCAAGGACCAAACGCCTTTCAATGAAGAACTGCAAATCACTTCCCTCTGCTTATGTTTAAAGAATGTGCTGGGAACAATGTTTCAACATTATTTCAACAAAATATGCAAGATTTACAAATATTTGTAACTCCAGGTTCCAACCACCAACTGAAGGTTCCAGCGAGCCCAGGGCAGACCCTCGCCAGCACCCACCGACGGGCACACACCAAACGCCACCCGAGCTGCGGCCACGGGCACCTCACCTGCTGATCTGCCTCAGGAATCACCTTAAACCTCCGTCGCCTCTGAGACAGGTCAGTCTGACCGGCTCCCAGAGCAGCGCCTGGGTTTGCAGGAGAGCTGGTGGGTGAGCGACGTGTCTCCTTCCTCACCCGCTCTCCCGTGGTCCCACCAAGGGGCCCTGGGGCAGGCAGCCATCCCCGTCACCGCACTCTCGCTGCCTTCTGCACGTTATTTACCAAGGTAGAAAGACTCATATTAAGAAGTCTATCCAGCTACCAGAACTGAGCGGCAGTGAAGCGCTTTCAGGGCAGCGCTGCAGCCGAGCAGACAAATGTACCTGTCTCCCCTCCGGTTACTCTGCTCTGCGGTGACGAAGCAGCAGGAGATTTAGAGATTCATGCTCTAAACCCAAACCTCATTTTGAATCTACACACTTTACACAGGGGTTAGAAGAGATGTCCCTGGCTAAGGAAGACCCACATACCCTGAAATAATTCTGCAGAACAGAGCAGAGCAGAAAGACATCGCACACAGCACAGCGTAAACAACATCCAGTCCACTGCAATTATTTGCTATTTTGATGAGCATTAAGCGCCCTGCCCTAATGAATTCATTTAAGTACTAGCAGCATCTCCTAATGGGCATTAATTAAACTTTTCTAGCATCTCTACCTTCACCAGAGAAAAGTAATTACTCACTGCTGTCCTACAGAGAGGGAAATAAAATCCACAGGATTAGGTTTTTTTACATGGAGTAAGTAGGGCAGTCAGGAAAGCCTGCAATTTAGAGGCAAGTTGCTGTAGTTCGTAATTCCACGACATGAGCAATACGTCAGGCCTTGCATGGAGCAAAATGTTTTTCCTGCTGCCTGTAAACAAGCTACAAAATAGTATTTAATAATAGTAGGTATGTCTGTCAAGGATGTACTTTTGTCTTTTTCAGAGCTCCTAAAATGACACATCCCAGGCTCGTTAGCTGTTACCTCTGCTATCCTGGAGAGTTTAACCACCAGCTGCACATACCCATCAACATTTCATACCTTATCTATCAGGAAATACATTTTAAAATATTTTATTCATAAATATGGCACATTAATGCTTCTATAATAAGCCATTTAAAACAAAAAGTACCTGCATGAGCAGCATCTGAAGATGTCTGAGATCTAGAATAACGGACAACAATTTTTATTTATTCATACAAAACTGTTTCATACAACAGGGACCGACTCTCAAGATGAAATAAAACCACAGCAATTTTGTCTTCACACTGATGTCATTAGCATTTTGTGCACACACCAAACACACTGCATTAAAGTTCACATTACAAACTTTCTCTCCCAAGGACACACTGCCAACTCGAAGTAAAGCCAGGGCAGTAAATATTTCAAAATGCTGCTCAGCACCGTATTTGATCACACACCGCTACTTCCACTCGATGGCACCCACAGAACGGAGCAGTTTTCACAAACAAGTTCTTCCTGCACCAAAGCATTTACAATCTAATCTCACTGCAAAGAAGATTAGTGAAATTACTGAGCGATAATAGTTTCAGCAAGAGAGGTAAAAATACTTCCCTGACATTTCTGGTCAGCTGGTTTCTGAGGAATTCTTCAGACCAATAAAGGATGAAACAAGCCATTAAACATCGTTCCCTGGGATTAATATAGGGCTCTGCCTCTCTCTTACATAACGGCATTCTGAAATTCCCCCCAAGTACGTGCATTAGGAGGAAATCATTTCTACAAACCTCAAACTTTAGGGCTTAGTTATTTCCTGATAGTTCTGTGGTTTTAGAGGAAATAAACTGGACGTTAATCCTCTTGCATTTAATGAGTAGTACCAGCAAACTCTGGGGCTGTCCACTGCAGGAAGGTCACTGTAAACTTGGCATACAACCAAACCACAGTTGCATCCACTGGTAACGAACCCTTAAAGAGGGGGGAAGTCTGAAGCGGTTTGGGTGTCTGTTGTTGTCCAGCAGAGAAAAAACTGTGTCAAAATGATTTAAAAATCTGTCTACATCCTTAGCTCTTTTCATACAAAATCACTCAGCGCAGGAGGCAAATACTTAAGCTGTATGTTGACTTTGACTGAGTTCAAATTATTAGTCAACGGTTTTATGTTTTGTGTTTTAATAATGTCAGGAAAAGAAGGAACTCACACGCCCGTCCCTCCGTCCTGAGCTGCAGGACAAGGCTGGTCGGCCACCAGCTGAGCAAACACAAGAAACGTGCCAAAGAGAACAAACCTACTTCAGTTGTACTTCCGTCGTGACCTTCCAAAACATCTTCAGGGAAAAGGCAAACTTATAAAGACAGATACTTTTACTTTTTGTTTCAATTTAAGGGAGTGATTTTCCCACTCAGACGGCGTTTTATGCTGGACAACGCTCCCCGGTTTGTGCTGCTTTTTTCAGAAACCAAATTGTGTGCCCAAGACACTCCGCACATTGCTTTTGCCTAAAGACCAGCTACAACTACAGCAACTATTTAAGAGGTACACTAGTTTTTAAAGAGGCCTTCTTTACTAAATCAGACAGTGAACCATCTAGTCATCTAACTTATATGTACTTGATTTCCTTAAGTTAACTTTGTTAGAAACACCACACAGGACAAAAGCACCAAGCTGCACCTGGGTTTCTTTGTCTATTTCTTTGTAAGTTTTACTACCAGTCTGTACCACCAAAAGAATTTTATTTTCAGTTACTTAGGAGAAAAATTTCTTTATGCTTAACACCAAATTAGATGATTTTTTTCTTAGGATATCAAGAATTAAAATTTATTTAATTATTTGGATTTGCCCAGCTGCCTGATTTCATGAGTTAAGAAAGAGATATTTGCAGATACTCTGAGACTTACTCAACTACAGATCAAGTACCTTGGGCCATATGTTAAACTTCTTCCTGGGAACCTTTCTGGTGTGTCACCAGAGGCTGCACCGCTCCGCCAGCCAGCCCGCGGCAGTGGGTCTCAGCTTGCGGCCACTGAAGACCAAGATGCCCTGAAGGCCTCACATGGTGTTCATGAAACATTTAAAAAGAGCAGACAGATTAAAAATGGGCTTAACTTTAAAACCAACTCACACAAGAGTTGGTGACACTGGAAAAGTCAGACAAACAATTTGGAAGTATCTGCTCTGGAGCAAAAAACACTTTCTACCCCAACATTATTTCCACTAACGACTTAATTTGATAAACTACAGCACTGTATCAAATAGTAATTAAGCAGCCACTTCAGATGGAATTTTTTCTCTCATCTGCTCTTTCATCAACATGAAAGGAGACTTTTAAAAACATGTTTCTTTTAGCCAAGCTCAAAACTGGTGCGTGTGCCACCGTGCAGCACTCCCACCTCGGACGGGGCAGCTCTCCACCAGCACTCCAGGCCGGCCAGCGGCCACCTCGGCACCAAGGGGCATCGACGGCCACAACCACAGCGCAGCGTTACCACACTGACGCTCGGCCCTCGGCTCCTGCCCACGCAGCCACAAGCTGCCCAAGAGCACCTTGAGAGACCTGCACCTTCCCCAAGCTGAGGGGAAGGAGGATCCCAGATCAGCCACCACGGACTCGGCAGGCAGAGCCCGAGGCTGGTCACGGCCCTTCCTCCTTCCCACCCCAGCACGCCCCGTTTTGCCCACGGAGCACACGAGAGCTGCCGAACCCTGTCAAAGGGCGAACAGATGGGTCCTGGCAAAACGGTTGTGGAACGGCGTGCCACGTCCTCGCCTGCATGCTGAAACAGTCCCCAACAGAAGAGATGCAACTTGAATCCCAAAACATAAAGCCAACACTGAATTGCTCTCAAAATACAACTGCAGAACAATCCCAGGCCAAGGGAAACTAATTTCTCCCTAAATGTTTTATCAAAAGAACCTCTGGCAAAGGCAGCAGGGGCATTTCAGCAGAAACTCAGCGCTAAACACATTCTTTTATGTCCTCTACATTCAAAGCTTGATATACAGGCTAAACCACCAAGAACCGGGGGTTGTTTTTCAGAGCAGTTTCTGGCAGATGACTGCACAGATCTCTCGTTTTTAAATTCAAAATGGCCTTTGGTGTTCTTCATAGCTCAGAGAAACTGGCCAACGATGTATAACTCAAACTGCATTTCATTACCAGGAGGTAAACAACCCTGGAACATACCAACCATTCATTTTTATTTCTGAGACATGAGATCTTTATTCATATTTGCACTACAAAGAAGGGAAACGTCTAATGGCCAGGCCTAAAAATGCATGTGGGATTTTAGTGTGGTGGGTGGGGAAGGGAGCTTGTTTCTTCCTTCAAATGGCTACGATGTTTAGTCTATGATGCATCTTGAGTTAAAACTTCTGAAAGTGTTTTTATGTAAACCTGTAATGATCTGCAGACAGCTCCTGAATGAAGCCAAGAATCCAAGATGGAGTAGACATGAGCCTGATCCACATCTTCAGGGTGCTTGAATGACTGTTTTCAAGTGGTTTATTTAAAAAAAAAAAATCTTTCAAATTCTTTATTTCCTATTGTTAATAAGCTTCATAAATCAACTCTGGGAACAGCCAGGTTGTGTCTCCCATCTACAGTTACCCTCTCCGTCACAGCCCCGCAGCACACCCCGCTGGGGCCATGCCCAGCAGCACAGCTTGCTGCGCCTGCACCAAATGTCACCTCTGAACAGCCGGGAGACACCTTGGAGCCGAGAAACGACCAACAGGCCCTGAAAAGCAAATATTTCAGGCTCTGCCAGGCCAGAGTCTGCTGGACAGGCTGTGGACAGGCTGCCCACGGGGCAGAGCCAGGTGACAACCAGTGGTATGTGAACACTCAGGGGTGTAGGGGTTTCTGGGTGACTTTGGTGGAAACTTCTACGGTCTGCTGTGACATTGATGCAGCCAAACGCAGACATGCTCCCATCTGAGAGGGACAGAGTTGGAGGGAACGAGCTTCACCCAGCAGAGGTGTCTATAGGCACGGGGCCTCCAGAGGCTCTGACAGCTCCCACTTGGCTGACAAAAAGATGAAGTTTCAAGTAACACCCAGCACAGGAGGGAAGTATTCCCATGCCTTTGAAGGAATACTGAGACCAAATTCGAAAAACCCTGAACATCTGTGCCTTCCCCCACACGGTTGTTAACTAGCACAAACAAGTCACTAGACTCGTAAGTGTTACAAGGCAAAGTTCAAACGATTACTGAACCTTGTTGAATAGACTCCAGGGAGTGCCGCTGGCACAACACACCCAAAGACGTGTTTCCTGCTATTGGGGATTATCTGCTGTGGGTTGTGGCCTCAACCTTGTTGCTCCTTCTCTCACAGCACTTCTGCTCTTCTGTACCGTTATTGCATGTTCCCGTTCCTCGTGCCTATTTCCTCTGTGCTGTAATTCCACCTTTCTCTGTCTCGCTGCACAAGAGTTTTTCCTACACTAGTGATCTCTTTCTTTGCATCTCCTCTACTCCTGCCTCGTTGAAGTAAGGTGAGCGTCTTCCCCAGCACACTACTTGCAGAAGTCTTGCATCACCAACTCGTGACTTGCATCTCCACGTTCCCACAGGACCCAACTGCTCGGCTCAGGCACCCGCACGACAGTGGAGACACGGTGATGGCACCGGCTTCTTCCAAACTCCCAGTGTCAGAGACTGTCCTGGACAGTCCCAGCTGCACCAAACCAACCTGGTTTTGTACAAGTGCAACACAACTACTGTAGCAGCCAAATTTTGGGTTAGGTTCTCATGTTAGGGCAATACTCATCTGGATTTGTAAGAATGCACATCCTCTCTTTCCAAATGCAGTGGATACAAGAGACAACTCCAGTTAACAGATAATTTACCCAATTAACCTTGTTGATTGCCTTTATCACCTTTTTGAAAGAACATTTCATTATCACGCAGATGGAAATAATGCATTTTAAGGCACCAAAATCCAGAATACTTCTGACGTTCATACAGCATTCACAACCCATATTCATAAGACACCAGCTGTTAGTCTGATTGTATTTATTACCAAAAGTCAGTAATGAAACGGTACTGAAGCAGAACACAATGAGAATCAATATTCCAGTGTACCATCATCAAAGCTAGAATTCAAGCTTTACATTTTTAATACAGGTAACTGAAGAGATACGGCAATCCAGAGCTGAAAGGAATTAACTTTTTAACCATATCTTGGGAAAGTAACTTACAGTGGATCAAGCTATACAAACTAGACTACTATTCAGCAAGCGGAGAGTGACACAGGATGGGCAGTAAACACACCAGTGATTTTCAATTTGAAGTTACACTGAACAGAGAGCAACCAACAATTCATAAAAAATTACAGGCTTGACAACCAAACATACTGAAGAGTAGCTTTAAGCAGGCGTTTTTAGAGGTAGCTATGAAAACACGCTTTAAAAGCTCAACCAGAGGAAGCCCCGAGTTATGTCTGACAACCTCGGTGTATTTTGCAAAGGAAATTAGATTTCCACATAAGATCATTTCTTTAACACGTTGCATTTGCATATGACAAAAGCGCACAGTGACGTAAGCCTGGACAAAAGATTGTGTCTCCTATTGAAAGCTACGCCTCAGCTAACAACGGACCACGGCTGTGGGCCACCACCTGCATCTGCACCTTCAGCAGCAGCGCTGAGGGACAGCTTGTACACGGGCTTTAACGGCCACAACGGAAAGACTAACATAAAGCCCAGCGTCCCTCGACCGGCTGCACCCACAGTGGCAACCCCCTTTCCTCCATTAGGGCCTTTACAGTCTCCTTGATCCCACACTGACAAACACCCTTCCAAGGACACCCCTTTTCCACCAAAAGTACGAGCTCTTGCTGCTAAAACCGACCAGCTGGAAGCCAGCCCACTATATTCAAGTACCGCTGCCGTGTCACCTGGGAGCAGCTCCCGTTCCCATTGTCACCCACTGAGGGCCCAAGAAAGATTAATTTAACACAGATTCAAATACCAATTAGCAGTTGAGAAGATGAAATACTGAGGATTCTGGGTGTGATGGTGGTGTAATGATCAATACAAGTCTGCAATCCTCCTGCTGCATTTTCCCCTCACCTTCTGCTCAGCAGAACTACATCAAGAATTCACTCTCAAATACAAAGAGCTCATATTTTTCGTAATCCAAACCTAGTACTCTCAGGAATACTACTGCTTTGAAGAAGAAAATTGTTGCCATTCAGGGAACAAGATGTGATTTAACTAACAGCCCATGAATGTGACAAGATATTTTTAAAAAGGAAGCATCATGAATTAAAAACAAGAACAAGAAGAATGAATTCAAAGACCTTAAAACAGAGCAACTATCAAAACTAGAGTAATTTTTCTCAGCTGACAATTTAAATGCACAATTCTTGCTATATTTTAAGATTTTTTTAAAGAATTATCAGCTGAAAATTATCTTGAGGCAGATGTTTCAATAATAAAGGAGCACAGTGCACGGCAAGTTATACAAGCACAGCCTGTTTACTTCAGGAATTTTCTATAAAGACAGTTTAAAGTGTCTTTGTTTCATAAAAGCAAAATGAAATTTTTTTTTTAATTAAGGAAATTGTATCTTCTGAGCGTGACCACAAACAGCCATCTTCTACAACTGACCAGCATTTCACTCCAGCCAGCCAAGAATTCAAGAGCAATACCTCGACAAAAATTACGAAATGAAACCTGCTGCTGAAATCATGCCTTCTAATAAAGGCTCATGTTTATTTCATTTTTGGCTCCATCACACAGAAGGGGAATCTTCCCGCCACTGCAGAGTAGTGGCAATGCGACAGTTCCAAGGATTTTAAACAAGTTCCATGTTGGCATGCAAACATAAGCGTTTTTTTTTTCCTAATAGAAAAGCAACATGAACATATACGCAAGAATTTCAATCAAAACTGTCTACCTGAGAGAAAAAACTTCCTTCCAGGAACAACTGGGATAGAAGTGCTTGACGGTTCAGTCCTGGTGGAAATCTCCTTCCCCTACAGCAGGGACAGAGAGGCCGAGGCAGCAGGTCTGGAGAGAACACCGACCGCACGCCGGCTCCAGGTAACTGCCAGCCTGACCCCGCGCCATTCTACCGGCTCTCTCCTGAGACAGCACCGAGCGGTACGAGGAGGAGAACGGCTCTCCTGAAGGGGACAAAAAAGTATGAAATAAAACCCCGGTGTCAAGCGGTGCAGCAGCAAACGTCCCATCAGGCCTTGTTATCGTTTGAAAGAATAGGATAGAGCGCAGGGACGGTGCCATCATTAACGGCACACACCACAGCGAAGTTTAAACAAAGGAGTATGTGAAAGAGAAAGGCAGTATGTTCTATGCCAAGAATAATACGTTTATACAAAGGTGAATATGAGAAACAAGATTCTAGATCACACGCACACACTAATACCCATCCCTTGGCAAGTGCTTGGCAGCCCTTTGCATCCACGCACCTGAGATGCAAGCTAACAGCTTTTTGTGCAAGGCGGCTCTCTCCAGCTGCTCCAGGACACGCCACCGCTGCTGCCAACGCTTCAGAGAAGTGACAGCCTCCGGCAGAAAGTGTTTCACGTTCAGTTTTCTTCTCCAAGACAGCACATCTGCCTCCTGCCCAGTTCCATGAAACTGGGATACCCTACACATTCATTATAGCAACTTGGGCTTTTCTTGGTGTGGTAAAATGAATCAACCTTCCCTTCTCCCGCATAAAAACGGATCAGCTCCTCGCACGCTCAAGCAGGGAGGGCAGCTTTCCACGGCAGCGCCCAGCAGCCCCCCACCCAACACGCATCAAGGACCCAAGGCCCTGAGCTGGCTGCCTCAGCTCCTCAGACTGGCAGAGTAACACATCAGTCTGTTTAATCACCGAGCTGGCCTGCTGCCAGCTTCCAGAGAAACACAGAATTAGGGTAATGCCTTTCCTCCGAGAGGCAAAATTATCCTAGTGTGTACTCGGATCTCTGTTTTAACACGGCACATTTAGAATTCATCTGATTTCGTGAAAACAGCCTGGGAGTGCGGCGTGCCCTCCTCTCTGCCTTAATTGCCAAACATGCAAATGTTTACCCCCACATGGAGGCTTTGTACCTACCTCAAACACCAGAGAAAAATGTAAATGAACCTTATATACTCAGCTTCGAGTGTTGTCTCGAGTGCTGAATCCTGATCTGAGTCACTGTATTTGTCATCACTGTTTTCATTCATTCTGCTTCAGGGAAGAGACCCCCCTGCACAAGACGACTTCTAAACATTTCCATTAACTCCTGTCAGTAAGAGAGGCATTAGAGATCGATACCCACGCGAGAAAATGCGTCTGGCACTAAGCTGTCTTCTTGTAAGCCTCTACTAGATTTTGATCAGGAGAGCACTGCGGTAAGATGAGGCCTTGCTACCTTCAGGATCCTCAAGTCCCAAGAGCATTACATGATATAGTGAAAGATATTGACTCAAAAAAAATTAGTCTGGTACTGAGAGCTTCAGAGTGCTGCATCCACCTGTCAACAACGTCATTCTCTGTCCTAATTCAAACAAAGCAATAGGTCTAAGTAGAGATGTCACGTCCAAAGGCTGCAGACCATGGCTGAGCACAGAGAAAGCAGCAACCCTGCCCCAGCCCAACGCTGAGGCATACATTGACATATCGCAGAACGCGTGAAGGACTTAAAAATAAAGATCCCCTGAGTTCTGCGAGTGTGAGCTGGGAAGTGCTCCACGTGCCCCAGCTGGGAAAAAACCATCAAAGCAGGAACCGACACCTTGCTGCAGGCCGGACAATCCAGACTGGAAACAACGAGGAAACGCCCTGGTCGGAGGAAGAGCTCCAGCCACCACTGTGAAAATCAGCTATGAAACCAATACAGAGGAAATCAAGGTTTAACGGTTTCAGTAGCACTGAGACTATTAAAAAAAATTGGTCTAGAGGGGACTTTTCATCGTTCTAAATCTTGCTGCATTTTCCGATTAAAGATCAGTTTTGTCGCAGTGGAGCCAACACGCATTCTCCCAGTAACCAAGGGACAAAACTATGCGTTCCAGAAGTGTTTCTCAAGTGGAAGAGATACCAGACTCTGCCCATTTTTTTCCCAGATGCTAGTTATGGTGGCCATAAAACCATAGTAATCACCACAGAGTAGCTGTATTCATCAAAGTCCCTTAGTTTGGAAGAAAAATACATTCCTTCCTACATAGTATCTGGCAACTCAAGCTGCAGAAACAGGAACTCACAGATAATCAGTGATTTTTCTTAAAGTCTGCAACCCAGTTTTGATGTATTTTGGCTACCATGCTGCTACGAAGAATGAAGGCATTCAGAATTGCATTGATGAAGTATTTTAGCAAGCAGGCTTGCCTGCACACAAAAACATCCTTCCGGCTGAATCCGAATGCCATGTGCAACCAGTGGGTACCTTCAGAGGATGAACTTAGCGCTCAAAGACAATGGATTTGACTACAGCAAAAGGCTTCAGTTTTTCCTTAATGGAAATGAAAGGACGTGCAGCAGTGCCAGCCAGTTACAAGGCTCATGTACTAATCCCAGTAGCACTGGGCAGGGAAGGTCCTCGAGCCATTGGCAGCCATCGCGCGGATGCATGTAAGCAGGCGATTAGCTCGAGAACAGCACTTAGCAAGTGTGGCTAAAATACAAATGCAGTCATTAGGATGAGCCGGCCGCGGCAGTGCGTGCACACACATACCGATCCCACACCGCACACGGAGCCGTGGTTCCCTGGACTGCCGCTCTGCTCATCCCATCAAGATGGTGACGAATTATACAAAAATAGAGGTATGGCTGTAATCTCAAACATCAGCTACAATGAAGGGATCTCTAGCTTTTATTTAGACAGCTCCAATCCCAGCATCAGTCCAGGTGTAGCAGCAGAGAGCCCGGGCCGGCCTTCTGCAGACTCCGCTAGGTCAGCCCCTACCGATACGAGAGCCGAGGACTTCCCAGCTCGCCTGCGCCCGCCCTCGCGCGGGGCACGGCCCTGGCACCGACAGCACTCACCCCCAGCCTGCGGCACGCCGGGGGGTTCTCCCTCCTCAGCAACCCCGGACAGAGCAAGAAAGGGAAGGACAAGTTTCTTCATCAACAAAATGGTCCTTCCTTTGTGATGTGCAGTTAACAGATGGTGTTCAAATTAACATTCGTATCTTTCAAGTGTCTTATCAAACAAGACTAAACAGCATCTTGAAATTTCCATTTTAAATTTTCTATGAGCTTGCTAGAAGTATCACAGACAGATTTTACTGCTGTCAACCAAAGCTGTTGCTGCCTCTAATGAAGGACTACATCACTACTTGAAATAACACAGCCCAGTCCCCGACGTGCAGTCCAAGGCTACTGGGACACCCGCACAGGCTCCACCGGGAAAACGGAGCCAGCTTTTAAAGACCGAAGTTGCCCTTCTAAAACGCGGAAGCAGGGCATGAACATCAAGGCCTTATACGCACCCTAAAATTCAGAGACAAGGCAACAAATTCCTCGTTGTCATTGTCAAGACCCTGAAGCTGGGTCCCCTCAGGATTCCATCTCAGTAGCACCGAACCCAGGGAGCTGCCGGGCACAGGAGGCCACAGCAGAGGCTCTCCACACCTCTCAACACAACGCTTCATCAGAGAGAGCAGTTTTAACTGCAGAAAAACATGAAACATGGGACCTTAAAAACCAGTAAAGCAATCGGGGATCTCTGAGAATTCAGAGATATTACGAGCGCAGCACCAACCACAAGCTCCCTGGCCCTCACCCCCTTCACCACCACCCCTGGCATCCTGCCCAAGGTCAGCAGGTCTGGACCACGCCAGATCACAAAGGGGAGAAGGAAAGTCAAATTCAAAGTCACAGGTCCTCACAGAGAATATCGTCCTAACAACTTTCCTAATTGCATACACCCAAATCAGAATATTGCTGCTGTGGCAACCGTGCAAAAAAACAACCAAGCTTTAAAAATACTGTATTTAAGGACACCAAGTCTAACACAGACAATTACTGCAGAAATCATCTGATGTGGTAAATAAGCTTGCAATATGTTCCAGTACAGGAAAAATTGCTGGGTCTGAAGCTTAAGTTTGATTTGTTCCAAAAGTTATATAAAATCAGCATAAAAACGCTGGTTCTCTTTTTACAACTCAACCCAGCGTTCAGTTTACAAGCTCCGGATGACTATGCCAAACAGCACAGGTCTTTGCAAGCCTCCAGCAGCAGTTCCCTTCTGCTGAGCGAACCGCTCCTGTATTTAACCGGCTACTAACCCATAGGAGAACCCTGCTCTTCTCCCGACAGCCGCACAACGCTCGCTCGGCCAAAGCCTCATTCAAAGTCTGTTGATACCTTGCTGACCCTGAAAATCCACTCCACCAAAGAGCTTGGATTTGATTAAACCAACCAGTGAAGCTTCAGAAAACCAACAGACTTTATTCTAAAAAGCGACGCGCTCTCCTCGTTAGATGCTATTTATTCACATGCCTGGTAGTTTCACTCTTAACAGTACTTTTAACAAGCCTGTGGGAACCAGAAGTCACAGAGCGGTGGTAGGAGTTGGAACGGACCTCTGAAGAAAATCCAGTCCAACCCCAGAGTCAGTCCTGTCGATCTTCTGGACCCTTTCCCGTTAGCACCACGTTCCCCACCTCCTACCCCTTCCACACCACCAATGATTTAAGAACAGGCAACACGCTGCTGTTCCGCATTTTGGATTTGGAACTCCTAAGGAACATGATCCGGCTCTGCTCATTTTCTGCTATACACTGCATCAATTTCTTCTCAATCTTCTCTGCCAGTTTTAACTTGACAGTTTGAGATCTCTCCCTGTTACGGGAAGTCCCAGTACAGGAATACCCCTATCCCCCTCCATGGGAGAAATTCCTTTGATCTTCTAACTGGAGTTTCATCCTCCACAAGCTTTCTCTTTTTAAGATGAGGAACAAATTTTTAAAGATAGAAAATAGTAATCAATCTCAATTTTTTAAACCTTCTCGCTTTACACTTAGCTTGCAGCTGTTTGTTCTATTTTCTTTGTTCAAATGGGATTTCCGATTTTGGAAGTAATGACATCTTTCAAAACCCACCAGGCTTCTGTAGGTGCTTTTAAGGTGTGGGTTTGTTTTGGTTTCTTAACAGGTGATATGCATCAGGACCAACTGCAGTGTCTCTGTGTAGAAGATGACTTTCCATTAGCGGTCAAAGGAGAGGAAAATCTGATCTAAACTATGTGTTACCCACAGTCAAATGGCAACCCAGCAGTTAGTTACAAAAGGTGCACAAGACAGGTGTAAAACAAGCTGCACGAGAACTGCTACAGACTCGAGTCACGGCAATACCGGTATCGGTTGGGATTCGGAGAGGGGGGGTTCTACCGAAGACAGTCCCTTCAGGTACCACTGCTCAGCCTTGACCTGACGTGTGGCGGGCGTGCTGCCAAGGCAGATTTTAATTGACTAATGATATCAGATCATTGCGGTAAAGGGCACTCGAAATTAATCCGAATCTACGGAAAAAGAAAATCCAGAGCGTGTTCCCAGGGTTTGCTCTGGCCAACTAGAAACCGGCAGGACACGGCGATGGCGTCTCCGCAGCCGCCCTCCCGTCCGGCTCGGCCCCGGCCGTTCCACACCGGCCCTTGGCCCGCCTCGGAGAAGCGGATCCCGCAAATACCGTGAAATCCCACCAAAGCTCGATTCTCCAAGGCGCGGGCCCCGGAGAGCCGCTGCCGCGCTCAGGGACACGGCGGCGGGCAGGGACCCTCCGGGAGCCACCGGACGCTGCGCTCGGCCCCGGGAGGCCC